>VWZW01002385.1:19085-297082 GCA_013397115.1 Edolisoma coerulescens
GGGTGGGGGGATAGATAATTGATACTGTTATTACTTTGTTTTGGTTAGTTAGGGGAAAATGGTTGTAGGGCTGGAAAAGATGACTTGGCACTTAACGTTTCCTTTGGCAAATGGGGTGAAGAGCTGGGATTCAAGGGAACTGGGTGTTCTCCTGGGTTTTGGATCATGTAGGTAAGGGTTTGCCTGTCATGTCGTGGTAGGTGTTAAGGCCTTGCTGTGCTGGGCACTGACCTGACAAGGTGACAGCAGTGGTTATTTGCTTTGCTTTGCTGCTGGGAGGTCACTGATTCCTGGCATTGTGTCCCTCCCCAGCAGCTCCTAATCCAAAGTAAGTAGTGCTTCCCTGGTGAGTGCAACATCATCAGGTTGGGAACACCTGGGCTGTGCCAGAGCAGGCTCTCCACAGGCTGGGCTGGATATATCAGTGCCTCAGGAGCAGATGTTCTCTCTCCTGTGCCACCTTTCCTTGGAAAGAGGTGGGAGGACAGCTCTGCTGAGTCACTGGATGCCTGCATCCCCAGCAGTGCAGACAGCAGGCACAAGGAGGAGATTCTCCTGCTCTGCTCTGCTCTCCTGAGACCCCACCTGGAATACAGTGTCCAGTTCTGGTGCCTCCAATGCATGAAGGACATGGAACTGTTGCAGCAAGTCCAGAGGAGGTCTCAGAGTTGATAAGGGGACTGGAGCACTTCCCCTATGGAGACAGGCTGAGGAAGCTGGAGCTGTTCAGCCTGGAGAAGGTTGATAAATGAAAGAAATTCTTCCCTGTGACGGCCTGGCACAGGTTGCCCAGAGAATCTGTGGCTGCCCCATTCCTGGAAGTGTCCAAGGCCAGGCTGGATGGGGCTTGGAGCAACCTGGTCTGGTGGAAGCTGTCTTGCCTATGGCAGGGGGTGGAATGAGATGAGATGTTGTGAGATGATGCTCCCTCATGATGCTGTCTGAGGGAAGTGAGTTTCTGAGCTGGATACAGGCTTTTCAAGGAAACCAGGGCTTTTCTGGGAAGCTCAGAGCAGTTTGGCAGATGTTTGTGGATGGAGGTACCCACAAGAGAAAGGCAGGGATTGATCAGTGTGGAGAAGAGGGAGGGCAAGGCCACAGTGGGAGGCAAGGCAGCCTCTGCTCCATCCCTGGAAGGGACCAGGCTTGGTCCTGCAGCTCTGGTCTGACTTGGGCCATGAGCTCAGACAGCTGGTAGAAAATGGATGATGCTGGTAGAAAATGGATGATGCAGAAGAAGCATCCTTGGAGCTGGAAGCAGTAAAAGACTTGGCTTCTTCCATAGCAAATGTTTCCGTGAATCAGGACGGAAAAAAACTTCAGCTGGATTAGTTGTGTGCAGCTGGGAGAGGGGACTCTGCCAGTTCCTCCCTCCTTGCTGTCACTGCAAAGAAAAATTGGGAATGTCTTTAAAGGGATTTTGCATGATGCAAGTGCATCTTTCCTGAGGTTTGGGAGGCAGAGGCCTTGCTGGTGTCTGTCTTGCTTGCATCCGATGTGGATTGTCCCCGAGGGCCACATGCCCCTTGCTCTCAGCCTTTGCAATCCAGATGCAGTTAAAATCCTCTGGCCTAAGGAAATCAAGGAGCTGAGCTGCTGCTCTGCTGAATGAAGCACCTATCTCCTATGTGGCACTGGACAGCTCAGTGGGAGCCTGGGAAAGGGAGTAAACGGGATTTGCTCTCTGTTAGTGCTCACCACTCTCTCTTCCTGCCATCTCTGTAACCTGTAACAATGCACAGTCCTCTCAGCACTCCTGGGTGTCCTGGGTCGCCTAAGATGTGCAGCTTCCACAAGTCCCTGGAAAATGCGCCTCCAAGTGTGGAGGAGTTGGCATTCACAGGAGCACAGTGTTCCCCAGTGAGCAGCCAGCAGTGACTGAATACTAAACTGAGAACCCCATCAAGTCCTGCTATTCAGGAGCTGCCTCACCTCAGAATTAGAACTTTCAATGCCGTTATAACTCCTGCATTGGGGGGAGCTGGGAGGCAGCCTCAAGGCTGCTTCTCGGGGGGGAGGCCAGTGTTAAAGGATTTGGATGCAACTGCGGCAGAACAAGGTGGGCTTTAAGGTCCCTCCCAACCCCAACCAGTCCATGACATGATCTTCACCTCGTGAAGCTTTTGACTGGCACAGGGGGCAGGAGTACCAGAGGTTTGACACAGAGCAAGATGTGGACAGAGAGATCTGTGAGTAGCTGACATAACTGAGTAGCATTTGGGAATGGTTTCCTGGTTGCTTGCTCTTGGGAAGACTGTTGGCTTAACTGGAGAGATTGCTGCCTTGTGGGCTGAGTAGGAGGGGAGGATCATCCATGCAGCCTGCATCCTCTGGGCAGTGGGAAGGAGCAATATTCCCAACAGACAACTCTCCCTTCTTTCTTAACAGTGTAAGATGATCAGGGCAGCTGTGCTTTACAGTTTCTGGTCTAAGCCCACGCCACATTTATTTCGAAAGCTTTCTTGTGTCGGCTGTTTGTGGCCCTGCCTGTAAAATGGTCCTTCCTGAGAGCCTTCCTGATAGTCCTCTCCGGTTTCTTTCCTTGGAGGCTGGTGCTCTGCAGCTTTGCTTCCAGATTTGCATTTGCTCTCTCTCTCTGCTTTCTGAATGCCTTCTGTGGTAGCCTGAGGTGTGCTCAAGCCTCTCCCAGCTGTTGGTGTGACTGATGTCCCTCAAACATATTGAAGGCAGTGCACAGAAGGTCTGTGGGTTCCCCTTGCATCAGGGCCTGGTTCTGCTGCCTCAGGTGACACCATAGTGGGTGCATGGCCAGGCAGGATCTGTGGATTTACTCTGTGTAAGGACAGCAATATCACAGAATCCCAGAATGATCTGGGTTGAAAGGGACCTTAAAGCCCATCTCAGTCCACCTCCTGCCACGGGCAGGGACACCTACCACTATCCCAGGTTGCTCCAAGCCCCATCCAACCTGACCGTGAACACTTTGGGGAAAAATTAGTCTTAATGTGAAAATCTCTGTTTTGGTCAGAATACACATTTTCCACTGGAGTCAAGACAGATGGAACGCTTTGCCCGTTTGTGCAGCAGTGTCTCACTCCTGACTGCATGCAGTTGGTTTGGAAGAAAAAGCTTATTTAGGGTTTGGGCTATTAAAAACATCTGCTTTCCCATGTACCCTGAAACACGGCAGGATTTGAAAATGGAGAACATGTATCATGCTTGTCCCAGCCACCATAAAACATCGGCTCCTCAGTTTAAATTGTGGGATTTTAATGATGGTGTATCTGTATTATTCAGTCCTGTGTAATGCACTTTTGGTTGTGGTGCTGTGATCTCTTTTCCTGCATTGGACCTGGGCCACCTGACCATATTTGCAGTGTGTGGTTAAACATCAAATGCATCGGAATAAGCAAAATAATCACTTCCAGACTAAACACATTTCAAATTTGTTTAGAATGTTGAACAAGCTTCATCACTGGGAGATGTCTCTTCTGTGACATCAAGCTACATCGATGTGTCTCTGCTGATGCCAATTTCTTTTTCCTGTGTTTTTGGACTAAAAGCATAAAATTCTCTGAAAATCCTCCTTTGACTGTGGAAACTCTTGGCTGAGGGTCAGTCTGGGCATCTCTGGGCATTAATATCTGTGCCTTCCGTGGCCCCTGTGGAGCAAAAAGTTATAGACAGTATCTTCCTCTTTCATGTGGGAAAGCTGGATCGTGAACAGACAACAATCCTCATCTATTTAGCTTGGAATGAGTTGGGAGAAGCTGGTGACAGCGCTGGAGGAAAGCAGAGTTTTGGCATTGGTTGAGTTTGCTACAAGACCCTTACTTTTTTTAGCAAAACTGTTTCCTGGTGCTCAGGACACTACAGCCCTCCTGCTTCCATCTATCCTTAATTTTTTGGGGCTGATTTATCTGTCTCCTTGCTGGCTACAATTGTGCAGTTGTGGAAAGAGTTTGTAATGCATCTGTGCTCCTCAAGGATTCTCTGGCTCCCTGTTTCTCTGGAGGGAATGGTGTAATTAGAGTCTTCCACCGAATTCCAGTGGGTAATCACACACGGACCGTTGTCCCAAACCAGCCCTGACTCAGGCACCAACGACCCTCTGGGCACCACTGCAGGAAGAGCCAACAGGCTCCTTCCTGGCCTTGCAAAATAGTGGGAATGCTGAGTAAGAGCAGGACAAATAATAAGGCTGGGTCCTGAGTCAGAAAAAAAAAGGTGCGTGCAGTCAGTAGGTGTTGTCCAAAGTTTATGCGGAACTTTCACAGTGAACTGTGGATGCTCTGGAACAGTCAGCTTCCCATTGGGAAGCTTTCCTTTGAAAGGAAGAGGCATTTAAGCACATGCCTCAGGGCAGAGAGGAGATTTTGGCCCCAGTGACAGTAAGATCAGACATAAATCTGAGCATCCGACTTGAGTCAGCTTGAGATAAGATTTGAAAAATGAGTTCCTGATCGAGCTCTTCCCCACCCAGGGATAGTTTTTGTTTTGGACTTCTAAAGTTCTTTACAAATGAACCCTGGCTTCCCCTTATAAAATATTTCATCTTGGATAGCAATGCAGTCAATCATTTCAACCTGCTCTTGGAGTGTTTCTGCTTGCAGCAATTATTTTTGCACACTCAAATTGTCTTTTGTCTTTTTTTTTTCTCTTGTACCTAAATAGTACAGGACACATTACCATGGATAGCACACACGGGTTTTTTTCCAAATCACTGGATACAAGAGTGAGGATGGAGAGTTTGTGACAAATTGTTGTGTTGATAAACAAATGGGCTCAAAGGAATTAATTTACCAAAGTAACTGCAGCCATTAAAAAGTCCTTCTGCATGTTTTTGGCTTTTCTGAACATATTCTTATCAGTATGTTTAGTTAGAAAAATACTTTTTTATCTACCGAGAAATGTCTCTTCTGGGTTTTTTTTTCAGAACGTGAAGCTTTGAAACTTAAAAAAAAGCCTCCATTTATATTCCAAGAACAATCAAGATTTTAATTCAGATGCTGCTTTCTTCAGAGTTTTAATGTCATTAAGAACAGGGCATTCAGAGATGAGGCTGGATGAGGTCTGTCATGTTTGTGAAGTCATGGAAGCATCTGGATACAATATGGAAATCCTCAACCAAAAACTTTTTGAAGTCTCTTTTTAATGTAATCATCCAGGCCTATTCCACTAAACTACATATTTATTGGATTTGGATGGAAGATGAGACAAGAATCAAACTGATATTGTGGAATATAAGTTAAGATTACATCCTCTAGGGAAATATCCCTAAATTGTGAATGTTAATTGTTAGCACTTTTCGACATGTAATTGGTTCACAACCATCGTGAGCATCAAACAAATCAGTTGCAGAGCAGTAGCTGTTCCATGTGCAAGATTGAATCAACATTGCGTCATGACCTTTTGCTGTCTGAAGTATCAGGGAGCAAAGAAACAAAGTAAACTGTGGGCATGGCCCTGACACTGCAGTGCATCACTCGTGCTTGACTGCGTGGGCATCAGTTCCTTAATTACCCAGTGGGAATAAATAATAAATAACAATAAAGAATAAACCCTGAGGCACCACTTGAAATGTTTTGTCCCAGGATGAAAAGCTTCACCCTGGTTCTCTTTCTGTGTGTCCCTATTGCTGCTAAACAGAATAATTCAGCATGTGGTGTATCGATGACCTGTCCTAATTATCATTTACCTCTCCACAGTTTAATTAAACTCCTGATTAATGTGGCTTTCAGTTTTCCCACATGGCAGGGTCAGAGCAGCTTTGTCTGTAACAGGATTTACCCCTCTGTAAGTATTTCCAGGAGAAGTCCCTGAAGTGATTCAAGAAGTCACTTGAAATGACTCCATGAAAAGAGGATGGGATAGCTATAACATTTATTTCTTCCTGTTTGCCAGGCCAAAAGGAGCTGGAAAAGAAAGGAGGAGAGCAAACAGATATTTAGGAGTGTTCCTCATGTCGGGACATTTTCTGCCACTAGCCCACCAGGATAGCTGGTGATGCCTCTCTAGGGATATTCCAGAGCCGTCTGGATGCAACCCTGTGCCCTGGGCTCTGGGATGACCCTGCTGGAACAGGGAGGTTGGACCATTGACCCACTGTGGTCCCTTCCAACCCAACCCGTCCTGGGATTCTGTGAAACCGAAGCCAGCCAAGGACTGGAGGAGAGTTCCCATTCCCTTGAAATTCCCTGATCTTAGTCCAGGCTTGGGGGATTGCTGGACTGTAACAGGTAAGGGTGACCAGAGCTACCTGCAAAGCTGCTGTGAGATAATGGCTTTTATCTGAGCTGGAAACTGTTGGATCAGTTCCCAGCAGCAGCCATGGGGATGGCCTGGAGGAAGCAGCTGAAAGCAAACAAACATTGGGTTTTTACTGTTTCTGAGAACTGTCTGGGTCGCCTCCTTATCTGTGATTTGTATTTCTCAAGAATAGGCTGCTCAGCTCTCGGGATGAGAGGACTCACCACCTTGGAATTACATCTGGGAAATGCTTTTGGAAAAACAGAAGATGTGCTGGAGGAAGATAGTGTTGTTTCTCTGGCCTGGCAGGTTTGTATAGGTCTGGGGCTTTTTTTTCCATTAAGATGAGAAATTGATTATATTATTTGGAGAGAGGTATTCCTTGGAAAACTCATTATTTACTCACACGCCATGTCCGTGATGTTCTGTTGCTATGACCTCTGAAGAAATAAACAGCTTCCTTGTCAAAAAGCCTCCAACTCTCTTGAGCAGGCTGTGCCCCAAGAGGTCTGACTGTCTCCCTCCTCCTGAGGGTGTCTCCTGCTTCTTCCTTCAGGATTTCTTCTTCAGTATTTGTTGCCTTTCCTTTATATAGGTCTGTGATTGTCTGTGGATCTCAGAGCCAGTCCACAGCTTCCAAAGTAATCGTGTGTTTATAATATTCTGGAAGGAAAAGACTTTTTAGCTTGGGAGTAAAACAAGATGACATTTCTACTCACTTTTGTATTGTATTTGACTTTGGAGTGTGCATTGCATCTTACTTTTCACCGTGTGTTATTCCTCACCCCTTGTGGACTATGAAATAAGATGGAAAGAGAGGCGTAATGGAGGATAATTGGATTAAAACCAGCATTTGATTGTGGTAATGTGATGCTTCTTTCTGGCTTTAGTGTCTGAATTTATAACTGGGGGCCAAGCAGTGCCCAGTGTCAAGGCAGAGTGTGGGGGGCAGCGCTGAATCCCAGGAAAAACAATGTCCTACAGCAGGGCGGGATAATCTGCTCCAGGTGGGAGCACAGTGTCTCAGAGCACTGTTATTCCATGAATGATGTTACATTAGAGCATTGCATGAGTGGATTCTTCTCATTCATTTCAGCTCTACGGGCTGACAGTAGTGAGGAATTCCATGCCAACCACACCTCCCTGAGGATTTCTTGGCTCTGTAATTCCTTACGTGTTGGAGCAGATGATCTCCAGCAATGTAGGGCTTCCCCTTCTTGGGGTGGCTACTGTTTGCTCTGGGATTTCCCAGCACATTCAGGCAGAAATTAATCTGCTTCTTGCATGCAAGGCCCAGGTCTACTCTGGATGTACAAACAATGTGTGCACAGCCCTCTGAGAGCTGGATTTCCCATTCCTCATTGTGCAGGTCTCTCAGACACTTGCTGAAATCTTTGACTAATGCAGAAAATCTTAATTACTTTTCAAACTCACCCTCTGGGCAGGAAAAAAAAAAGCACAAAGGGAGAGAAATATGACCCTATCTGACAAGCTCTAAACTGTGACTGATTTATATCCTGTGGTGCAACATGACCCTGCCCGGAGCTGCAACAGGAGGAAATTTGCCTTGCAATCAGAGAATTGTTAAAAATGTGTCTATTTCTGTCAGCCCAAGTGGGGAAACCTTTGGATCCCATTCAACAGGTTGGGATGACTCAACTCCCAGCTGAGTTGGTCACCCTGCCCCAGTACATACAGAATGTGACACGAGGATTGATTCTTCTTGGCTCGCTTACTGGGAATTTTTTTTGTGGCATGTTGCAAAATCCTGTCCTGTTAACCCCCTGGCAGCCTCGTGGTACAAGCTGGACCTTCACTACCCTCAACATATGATGAGGAATGGGAAGTTTCTGACCTAATTCCGTGGTCTCAGTCTCCTCCTTATCATCATTCCCAGGTTCTGTGGGACATTTCTTCCAACATCTCATCTCTTATGAGCTCATCTCTTACGGCCTGCAACAGGGAACAAGATTTTCCTAACCCTTTAGCAGCTGTGAGATGGACGATGGGATTTTTCCAAAGCACTCACCCTGTCAACTGCCCTTCTGTGGAAGTAAGTGGTGAGTGATCTCAATTTCCATGGGACCAGGGTCAGAGCAACAATAGGATTTTTGTAGAATCCCACAGATGAAGCCAAGTTTTGAGCACTCACCATCCTGAATTCTCTTTAAGGACAAGAACGGAAATCCCAACAGGAGACCCCAAAGGAACATAAAATTTTCCCTGCTTGTTTCAGCACACAATGTGGGAGCAGAAACCTCTTGTGAACTTGCCTGAATGCTCCTACGTCTGTTAATCCTGTAAAACGGATATAAAAAAAGTAATCTGAACTAAAGATGGGCTTTTTCAGATATGTCCATGGATGATCTTGAGTTAAATGAGCTTGGTCCTGAAGGATCAGGACATTTTGTGAATGGCCTCTGCTCTAGAGTGCAGACAGTGACATTGGTCTTAGAGGGAACAGTTTCTCCTAAAATTTTCACCAACAATCACACTGGAAGGGACCTCAAAGTTCATCTCATTCCACCCCCTGCCGTGGGCAGGGACACCTTTCACTAGCCCAGGTTGCTCCAAGCCCCGTCCAACCTGGCCTTGGACACTTGCAGGGATGGGGCAGCCACAGCTTCTCTGGGCCCCCTGTGCCAGGGCCTCCCCCCCCTCACAGGGAACAATTCCTTCTTCTCCTGGCCCTGAAATCCATGTCACTAGGCTGCAAAGTTAAAAAAAAAAAAAAGAAAAAAAGAAAAAAAATATATACTGGGTAGGTTATATTTCTCTTATTTATTTTAATCAAGAGATTGGGAATTTCAACCTCTGTTCAATGACACAATGTGAGACTGAGACTTGCAGATAAAGGGACTGAGTGACTCCTGCCCGAAATATTTGTAATGTAAATAGATCAAGATGGTGGGGGGGGGGGGGGGGGGCATAAAATTGTGTGGTTGTTTGAACAGTAAGGGCCCAAGTGGATTAGAATTCCCACCAGAATTCAGCCCAGGTTGATTCATCTGCCTAAAGTTGTGTTCTCCATTGGCTTGAGGAATGCTGTTTCACTTCCTTGCTGCTGGCTAGCCCAGACGGCCACAAGCCATGTGTGACTGAGCCCAGTTCTTGGAGAAAGGCTGAACTTCAATTCCACCCCTCCTGGGACCTCTTCTTGAGTCCCAACTAGAAAATATTGCATCCTCTCAAAAAGAGTTGATACAGCTTTTTCCTGTAGCTGATTAAAATCAAGCAGTATCCTCAATATCACCTGGCTTGGTAAAAAACCACTGAAATCTGAGTGGAAAGCCAAATTTTGTTGAAGTTCTCCCTGTCCCAGATGTGAAGGCTCCAGCTGTGTCAGCAGCAGCTCAGAGCTGCCTCTCCCAGTCTGTGCAGCTCCTGGCTCTGCATGTCAGTGTGGTAAAAATAACCCTGTTTGAAATCTAGTGGAAATATTAAGGGCTTAATTGTCATCTGCTTTGGAGTTTTTTCTCAGCCGAGACTGAGGAGATAGGAAGAATTTGGCTGCTGTTCTTTGCTCCAGCACCACCCAGCCACAAGGAGAGCTAAAGCAGCTCGGTGGATCCTGTATTTTTAGTGGCCCCTCTGGCAGGAAGGGATTAGAGGGAATTGCAGCTCCTTCAGTACCCCCTTGTTCCAGGCGAGTGTGTGTGCCTGTCCCCAGCAGACCCCTTGGCTGTTTGCAGCTTTATGTTGAAAGAGGGAAAGTAAAATCTATTTTTAGGCAGTCTGAGTGGCCTGTTGTTGGAGGCAAGGTTGTTGACTCATGCCCATCTGATACAATTTAAAGGGTTAGATATTGCCAGCTAACAAAAATAAGTGCTGTTACTCCCTCCTAGTCAATAGAATTAGCTGTTCTTAAGCTGACATTTGCTTTTATGGCACGAGCAGTGCATCCCCAGGGCCTTGTTAATAATGTATACATGGCTGAGAAGGTGCAAATCTGTATTTTCTTGGGATTGTGGTGAAGGAAACAGAAATAAGCAGGCAGCAGAGTTGCCAGGGAGCCTTCAGCTCTGTGTCTTATGTTCATCCCTATTCAAAGAACCTGCAGAAATTACAAGGGAAGGAGACAAAAGGCTGCTCTGTTAACACCGAGAGCTCTTCCCTTTCCATGGTAAAGTCTTGGAAAGGCCCTTCCCTCCTCCTCCTCACCCCAGCCTGCCTCAGGAGCATTCTCTTTGTTAAATAGAAACTCCTCTGTTTCCTGTCTGTTGGTTTTTGGCACCAGTTTTGAAGCCCTGAATCGCTCCCTGGGGATGTGCACTAGAAAACTGATGGGAACTGATGGTTTCCTATCAGCAGCTGAGATGCAATTCCTGGCTCCCCTTTTCCAGGGAATCACAGTGTGCAGACCTGGACAGCATCATGTGCATAGTGTAAGAGACCAAGAACCTCTTGTGGGCTGAGTGTGTGAAATCCTGAGGCAAATACTTCTTGCAAACTCAGGGCACCAGGGAGGTGGGAGGGGAAAATATCAGCTCATAAAGCTTTGCCTGCTGGCTCAGGAGCAGGGAAAGAAATGCATAAAAAGTGAATATAGTTCTGCTTCTTTTTTAGGTCACAGCTGGAATTAACCACGAGGTATTTAACACTGAAGTGGAAGGGAAGGATGAAACACTAGGGATAGGAACTGCTTGAAATCTGGTGAGCCCAATGTCTCTTTGGAACAAGAAAGATGAAGGATTTGCTTGGTGTAAGGTCACACTTACTACATGATCCTTGTCTTTCCTTCCCTCTGCTGGGATAAGCAAAGCCAGGGCTCCAGGTATCCCGCTTGAAATGTGACATAAAGGGGAGATGCAACAGGCAGGTGGCTGTGAGTGAAACAGGCCTCCCAAATTCACCTTCCACTGCTTCCACTGCGCCTGCTCTGGCCAGGCTGACTCTGTGAAACCAGAGGAGCAGCCAGAGAATCCCAGAAATAATCCCAGAATGGTTTTTGTTGGGAGAGACCTTAGAACCCGTCTTGCTCCACCCCTGCCATGGCAGGGACACCTTCCACTAGTCCAGGTTGCTCCAAGCCCCAATGTCCAACCTGGCCTTGAGCACTTGCAGGGATCCAGGGACAGCCACAGCTTCTCTGGGCACCCTGTGCCAGGACCTCCCCACCCTCACAGGGAAGGATTTCTTCCTAGTACATAACCTTAACCTGCCCTCTGTCAGTTTAAAGAATCATGGAATCACAGAATCACTGAGGTTGGAAAAGACATCCAAGGCCATCGAGTCCAAGCTGTACCCGATGCCCACATTGTCACCCAGCCCAGGGCACTGAATGCTATGTCCAGGCCTTCCTTGGACACCTCCAGGGATGGGGAGTCCACCACCTCCCTGAGCAGCCCCTTCCAATGCCCGACAACCCTTTCCATGAAGAAATTCCTCCTGAACCTCCCCTGGCACAGCTTGAGGCCATTTCATCCTGTCACTTTTTGCCTGGGAAAAGTTACCGATCCCTACCTGGCTCCTGTTTTAGAGTGAGAAGGTTTCCCCTGAGCCTCCTTTTCTCAAGAGACAGAGCTGAACTCCTCCCCACAGGTGCTCTAATCCCTGCAGCTGCCCAATTCCCAGCATGATGGCCATTTCTCCTACTGAAGGAATGCTGGTAGCTGCTCTCTGGGTGCACCCTTTGGCTCACCATAGTGGCCAGTGGATTGCCTTGATTGCAGTGTTAGGATTCAGGCTAATCAACACCAAATGGGGTCTTGCTTTTAGAACAGATTTTTCTGTACCATGATAATAGGAGTCATCTCAGAAATATTCGTGGAAAGGGCTTGTTTTTCTCCCAGATGAAAATGGGGGCAGAGAATGGCACTCTAGAGCCAATACCTGAGTCAACCCCAACCCTTTGTGGGGTTTGGAAAGACTTCTTTAAAGTGCTGCTCAGTGTCACTGGATGGATAAAACAAAATTTATGCTGCTCCCCAGGTTAGCACTGCACGTGCTGGGCTGTGCTCCCTTTTCCTTAACTAGAAAATTTATTCCAGACCTGAAGAAAAACCTCTTCCCTGATGTAGATAAATTCCTTTCTTATAAAAACACATTTTATTTTTCTGACAAAATAAGATTTTTCATGAGGGGAGTGGGGGAAAACTGCATTCAAAAACACACAGCAAGAAAGCACATCACAAGAATATAGGCCAAGTAGTCATCAACAATTAGTATAGTTCCTTGGAGAGGGCCCCAAAATAGCAAAAAAAGCTTCTTTATTTGTGATATGTTGATTAATGATACGCTAATAGCTGAGGCATGTCTTTAATAATTATTTGGTTTTAAAAAACCTAAGCAGAGCCAGGATCCTGTTTGGGCTGAAGGGGCATTTGCAGTTTCCCAGCAAGGCAGGCATTGGGATTGTACCCAGCAGCTGTTGGGAATCACAGCCATGCTCCAACAACGCCCCAACAGCACATGCCTAACTTTACCCTTCCTCCATAAAACTTGTGGCACACAGTGACAAGGCACAGCAAAAGAAATGCTGGATAAAGGGGGAAAAGATGGAGTTGGCCAAGTCAGGCAGGAGGCCCGTGTCGGAGCCAGGAGCTGAAATCACCTCTCCTGAGGACGCTCTTTACCATCCCTGCCAGAGGCAGAGCTGACCTTCCCGTGGCTCCCAGTGCAAGATCCCAGGCTCCACAGGACCTGACACTTGCATCCAGCTTCTTACTTTTATCTTTTTTGCTCCTTGGCCCTCAGGCTGCTTTCTGAGTGGGCCACGAGCGTCACGGTGAGTTGCTGTCAGAGGGCTTTTCCAACTGGAAAAAAAAAACAAAACCCAAAACAAAACCAAACAAAAACCCCAAGCTATGATGGAGAGCCTTCCCTAAGGTTTTTTAACCCAAGTTCCCAAAGAAGTTTAATGCTCTGGTGGAGGACTGTGTTGTGCAGTGTGGTCTGAAAGGTGGGGAGGAGAAAGGAGAGCAGGAATTAATCCTGTGGCATGTGGTGAGCAAGATGTTCACCTTGCAGACAGATGCTTTTCAGCAGTTAGTGAGGATGCAGTCCCTGCCTAATTGTATTTAGCCAATCCCTGACCTTTTAGATCAGTGGGAAGAGTCCCAGGCAGTCAGCAGACTTGGGAAAAAGCCCCAAATGACAGAGAAAATTAGACTTTGGGAGTTTTGAACTGTTATTGTTTGACTCATGGCTGCGGGTATTTTCCTCGCTGTGCAGCTGTTGGGAGAACTGGGGGTGGCTACTGGGAGATGATTGAATCCATGTGACATCCCTGAGGTAAAAGAGCTCTGTGGTGAGGCCTTGAAATGTTACAGCAATCCCAACAACCAGAAATCCTGACTGGCAAGACTGAGTCTGGGAGAGCTCTGCTGTGAAATACCTGGAGTTATTTGGGCAGTGATAGCACCCACTGCCCCCAGGGTTATGTGGGAGAGGTCAAAGGGATGGGTTGTTGCCCCTGAGAAACTGCTTACAAAAGAAATGAGAAACAGAAATAAAGGGGCTGTTGCAAATGTGAAACAAGAAACAGGAGGGTTGGTCAGATGTGGGGGCTGAGGGCTCCTCTGGCTGCTTTTAGGTGCCTTTTCAGATGAGCTGACTGTCTAAGAAGGGTTTTAATGAGGTAAAAAGGAGCTCAGCTGCTCCAGAAGTTAGGACCAAGGATGGCTGTGTCCTTGTAAATCCTGTCTCGGTTGTAGAGAGGAAGAGAGGCTTGGGAAGCTGCACGGCTGTGCTGCTCAGAGCTGCTGATTCCTCTCTCTTCCCAACTCTGCTTCCAAGAGGGGTCAGAGCCAGGGCAACAGTCAAAGTGCCAGGGAGAAGTTTCACTGCTGATAGCCATAGTTTCTCCTCCATCTGCAAAGCTGAAAATGGAGAGAGACCAAAAAAAAGTCTGAAGCACCACAATGATGATGATGATAATAATCCCCAATTCCCTCGTAGTCAGTCTCATCTCACCCCACCCTTTATCTCTTCTCCAGAAATCCTGTTTCCCCGGGATTGCTGGCACCCTGAGGAGGACAGATCCGGTGCAGGAGTCGTGCTGGGGGCCAGAGAGATAGCATGGGACGGGATGGGATGTGGGTTTCTTTCAGGACAGCGAGTTCAGATCATGGTCTGCCAGAGGTTTTTCCGTGGAACATAAGCCTACCTTTTAAACTCCCCTCTGCCTCAATTTCCCAGCAATTAAATGGGGTGTGACTTTTCTCTTTGGAGAAAAGCTGTTTGGATTGTCAGCTGTCTAAACCAGAGGCAGTTCCATCTCCTAGCATGCCTGCTCCTGGCTGTAGCTGCTGCCATGATATCCTTTGTAATGAGGGAATGAGCACGCGTTCCTCTCTCTGCTCAGGACCAGCCAGGAAACCCTTTAGGTTTCCTGTCACAGCACCAGGGACAGGGAGACAGGATTTGACTCTGAATTGCCAGATCCCAGCACGGATTAGCCAGGCTCATCCACAAAAAGCCACAGGACAGTCTCTGCTCGAAGAGGGAGCTCCTGAAGGCTGTGTCCCAGCCCGCGCTGTCCCCAGAGCAGCTGGGTCCCTCTGGACTGCTGGGCTCTCACGAGGAGGGCTGGCCCAAGGGCTCTGAGCAGGTGTTGCAAATTTTCCTCCCTTTGTGGTTTTTTTCTCAAGCAGGGCAAGACCATCTGTGATGCTCTGAGGTCATGAATGGTTTCCAGGATTGCCAGGAAATAGAAAATACTTGTGCAGCCTACAACGTGTAGGGCAAGCAGATATTATGCTCACATATGCAGGAACACAGAGCAGGGTGTAGGGGTTTGTGAAACATTCCAGTGCAGTGGATTCCAGCGGTTTCTGCCTTTAGGAAGCTGCACAGCTGTTCCAAGCTGTTGAGCACTCGGGAGATGAGCTCTATTTGCATCACAAAGGCAAAAACAATGTCTAAGTTGTCTAAGTCACCTTCTCCTCGGTGTGCCAAGCTGGGGTCCCTTCCAGTCCCTTGCTGGGACTGTTTCCACCTGCAGCCAAGGATCTCCGAGGTGTTACCTTAGCCCTCAAACCCACCTGGAGAACGTGGTATTTTGGCCTGTGGCCCAAAAATCCAAATGAAAGCCTGCTGGAGCCAGTGGGAAGCTTTCCATGAAATGCTCAAGGGTTTGCTTTGGATTTCATTTGCTCTCTGCAAAGCTGAGCCGTGGCCAGTGGAATGACTCTGCTTTGGGATACTCACGCTATCCCTTGGAGGGGTGTTTCAGAGGTTAGGAAGAGTCTCCAAGCAGGAAGCAAATCCTACCAGGAGCACCAGGGCCTCCTGGATCTAATCACCCCTGGATCTAATCACTAATCAGCCTTAATGAAGCTCTTTTATGGGGCAAGGCCACTTGGTGCTGCTGTCACTTGAGCACAAATCCTTCGTGGCCTGCAGGGAGCTGTGGGTGCTTGGAGGAGAGCTGGAATGTGCTTGGGTAGTTTTGCAATTGCACACCAACGTCTGTCTCAGGATCAGTATTCATGGATCAGTTATCAGGAATCTGGCTCAAGGGGGAGGAATTGTGATAAAAATGTCTGGATGTTTCATTGGCAGCCAGGAAAGGGAGCTGAGTTTTTCTAGGCTGGCGTGGGTTTCCTCAGCTTTGACAGAACAGTTTTTGTTTTGACACTGTCAAAACATTTCTTTTCTTTCTTTCTTTTTTTTTTTTGGTGGTGCTTTGCCCTTTTTGATGGAGATGCTTTTATTAGAATCTGACTTCAGTATGCTATAGACTGTGTGATTTTTATAGCATATTAATAGTCTGCTCTATCGTTTTGCTGTTGGTGCACCTAACTATTTCTACATCTTTGAGAAGAAGAGTTTTTATGCTATCAGAAAAAAAATCAGCTTTACTGAAGCAAACTGTACTGATATTTCTGGCTGTTTTTTAAAGCAATTCACTGAATAATTTCCACAATTTTTATTTAATTTGTCTTTCTAAGAGCTTATAGAAAAATACTCAGGCTTTCCAGAGAACAAAAATCATACCTCCCAGACCACATGAGTGGGCTTATCTCCACTCATGGAGATATCAAGGATACTTATGCATCCTTATCTCTTTTTGCAGAGATAAGGATGCATTTATTTCACTTTATAAATCTATTTCATGATCCAAGTGGTCTGGCAATAAGAACCTGCAGTAATTTAGTGTTACTGATTTTATATCTGTTATTACATGTACCTGACTTTACCCAGGGGGGTTTCACTGACTCTGAGGCTGGATGCCATACAGAGTCACAGGGATATTGTTAATCCTCTTATTATAACCTGGGGAGTCTGGGAATGGAGACAGAAATTATTTTCCAGAGGTGGTGCAGGGAATCAAAGGGAGGTGAAACCATGACCACTGGTCCCAGAACTCCCACACAGCATCGGGACCCCCAGCAGGTCCAGCAGGTGTTTTCCTGTGTTTTCCATTTTGTCTTGCCAATGTTTTTCCACATCTCAGCCTTCTGTAGAGAGTGGCCTTGTAAATCTTTTTCAGGAGCATCCGCTCTGTCCCGTTTAAAAGTTTGCTCTGTCCTTGAGGAAACAGAATTTTTCCTCCCTCTCTTGAAACTTGTGCTATCTTCAGCTGTAACATCACAGGAAATTAATTGATATGATCCTGCATAAATCTGTTTTCTCAACAGCTTCACCCCATCCAAAATTCTTATTTTCTGAAGATGAGAGTGATTCACAGTACATGCATATTTTTGAATTTGCTCACAGTTAGCACTGTACCAGGATTGTTCCAAACTTTAAAAGCCCAGCTTGGGTGTAGTAAAGGGCTTAAAGCAGCTTATTATGGTCCTTCTCAGGTAAATAAGTGCATCTTTGCACCACATTCATGGCCTCTACCCCAGTTCAGCCAGAAGAGAGCCTGATTTCACTGCCAGCAGAGTTTTGACTCCATCTGAGTGAAGCTGGATGGAATGGGAAGGACTGGGCAGCCAGATTGCACCAGGAGGGTAGGGGTTGGAATTATCTGTGGAATGCCCAAGTAGAAATCTGATTCAGTGGAGTCTGGCTTGAAGTGGAGACTGCAAGCCCTGCCTGCCCTGGAGACGTCCTACAGTCCCCTGTGAGGAATTAGAGGGAGTTGCTCAGTGCTTTAGGACAGATTTCAGAGGGAGATTGGAGACCAACAACCCTGCAGCAGCGTTTGCTTGGGTTTGCAGCTTTCAAAGTGCTCTAATTGCCTTTTAAACAGCTCTTCCTTTATTCAAGGAGACTCGGCCCCGGGGCTTCCCCAGGGTCAATCCCAGATTCCCATGGAAATCCAGGAGTCTGGGGACATTTCAGGCTGGCCTTTGTGCTTTGTGATGTCTTGCCTTTCTCAGGAGCGTTAGGTGCTACATGTAAAGCAGATCCCAAAGTGAAAGATCTTAGGAAAGGGTTTGCCCTTTCTTTGTACTGAGAAATGCAGTCCTTCCCCCAGCTTTTGCCCATATTGCAGCTCCCCAGGCTTAGAATAATCTGGTTTAAGAAAACATGATTACATTCAGCTTGCCAGGGGCTGCTTCCTTCAAGTATCACCTACCAAACATTTGGGCCGAGCCAGTTCCATTCTTTGTGTTGTTTTGTTTTGGTTTTTTCACCATTCCCTGAGCTTTCTAGGAAAAACAGTTTCCTCTGCAACCAAATATAGTTCTAACTCCTCCACTAAGAGCACTTTTGATGTGCTGTTCAAAGCAAATCCATCGGAGCAGGGTTCTGTTAATAAAACTCTGGAGAAACAGGAGGTCAAGTGACGTGAATAAATAGACCTCTCCGTCTCTTTGGAGCTCCCATTCAAAGCCAAGAGGAATTTATCCTGACAAAAACATCAGTTTTAACTTTGGAGATTGCTCTTTGAGCCACAAAGAACTAATTCATGCTCGTGGATTGCATAAAGGCACTTATCCACATCTTTGCAGTGCTCCCACATGTATCCAGGGACGACTATTTTATATTTTAAAATATACCCTTCCATCAGAAGAATTAAACCCCAAACCCTAAGTCCTAGAACTTTTTTGGTGTTTCTTAGGTTCAAACATAATTTCTGACTGGAGCCAGAGGTATTTAATCTGAGGAGGAGGCAAGGGTTTGCACAGGATATCAGCTGGCCAGGGCTGTCTTTACCCAAGGAACCTCTGTTTCTGAGATCTGCTGGGTTTTGTTTTTCTTTCTCCCCAGAGAGAAGAAATCCATCCTCCTGCTTTCTTTTGCATGTGGCCCAGTGCTTTTAGCTGACTTTCCACCCTCCTTTTCACATAACTGAGATGTTGCCAGCATGCAAAATACCACATCTTGCAGAAAATTTGTGCCCCAGACACTTTATATGTGAGTCACACACACATCCCTGGGCACAGGAAGGCTTTCTGATGCTGTCACACCCTTGTTTTCACCAGGAGGAGGAACCAGAGGTAAGGGTGGCTGAAAATCTCATTTTAGATGGCCCACCCAGCCCTGTGGTTTGTCTCTCCACCTCTTGTCACTCAACAGCCTTGAGCTGCTTGTCGGGGTGGGGACCACCAGCAGTGATGGA
This sequence comes from Edolisoma coerulescens, assembly GCA_013397115.1. Classification (NCBI taxonomy): domain Eukaryota; kingdom Metazoa; phylum Chordata; class Aves; order Passeriformes; family Campephagidae; genus Edolisoma; species Edolisoma coerulescens. Next base: position 37,756 of record VWZW01002385.1, read on the forward strand.
GAGATGTGTCCATCTCTTGGAAAATATCATTTTCATGTAGCCACAAACCCAGGGCAGTCACTGCTCCCTGCCACTTCCTTCTCCCAGCGTCCAGAAGTGACCTTGCAGAGGCCATTTCCAGGTTTTTCAGGCCTCCAGAAATGCAAGAACTTTAGCCAAAAAATCTGGCTCTGTCTCCCAAAACTTGTATGTAACTGAAATACCTTGGCACAGGCACTGTGGGCCCTCAGCCTGGCAAAACCTGTATTGTGTGCAAGATTCTGGGTGCCCTGAAACCTCAGTCCCACTGTTCCCATGTAACCTGAACTTATGATTTCTGTCAGGAAAGCTTGAATTAAGGGAAAATCTGTGGTATTCTGGAAGGGAGGAAAAGGAGTAGGTTGGAAAACCCGAGCTGGCCCCAGCCTATTAAATACCCACGTGCTGATGGGAAGGGAGTATGTGGGATAGACTCTGTGGGGACTTTCTCCTTTCTTTCCACCCCTTTGGCTCTGTGCCTTTTGCCAGCAATTTCCATGGCTGTCATTCTGGTGACATTCCTGTCAAATTCCCCCCTTGGCTCACAGACGTGGTCATCAGACTCACTGGGCAAAAATCTTGCCCTGGTTTGGCTCAGGACCTAACTGGTCACTGTTCCCAGCCCCTGCATGGATTTCCATGCCCACAGCTGCCTATGGCTTTTCCAGATTTCCAAGCAGCCCTGTGAACCAGCTACATCCCCATGTCCAAGGGTTTCCCTTTCCTCCAAATGACTCATGGCCTACGTGGATAAGAGGCCCTTTCTTCCAGAAGGCCCCCAAAGACATTGCAAATGTTGCAAAAAAAAAGGGCAAAAGGTTCCTGGAAATTACTGTATTGTTGGGATAAAATGTAAAATATTGCAAAGGGGGATTTGCCTTCCCAAGGGAATGGCAGGCTGGCTCAAGGATGCGTTCCTCCCACCCATCTTTGGAAAGACTGACTCATCATGTGGGGCTGCTTCTTTTCCTTTCCATCAGTTGCAGAGTCCTGCATGTGTAGCTTAGGTGGGCATTGAACTTCCAGGATCTTTGAAGGACTTTGTACAATCTTAATTTCTCTTTTCAGGTTGGTAGCAGCCAGCCCAGCTCCTGGGCAGCTGACTTGTGCTTTAATCATAAAATGAATCACAAAATTATAGGTGGTTTGGGTTGGAAGAGACCTTAAATCCCATCCCATTCCACCCCCTGCCATGGCAGGGACACCTTCCACTAGACCTGGTTGCTTCCAGCCCCATCAAACCTGGCCTTGGACATTTCCAGGGATCCAGGGACAGCCACAGCTTCTCTGGGCAACCTGTGCCAAGGCCTCACCACCCTCACAGGGAAGAACTTCTTTGATAATGCAGTAAATAGAGTAAAACATGTGAAACTTCTTGTTTTAAGCCAGGCACAATTATCTGGACACATACAAATGGTGTTTGCAAATTTGGGGTTAATGTGTCTGAAGGCAGACTTTGGATTTAAAGATCAGTTCTTCGTGCTGAGTGAGAGGAGGCTGATTTTATTAAAGATACTTTTTGCATGATTTTTCATGTTTCTCTGACAGCACATCCCCATTGACTTAAAGAACAGCCCTCACCACAAGCTATTACATCATGAACTTGATATCTCTCCCTGGGAAAAGAAACACTTTTTAGGAAAAAAAGCAAATGGAGGGAGGGGGGGGAAAGAAGGAAGCGTTCAGAGGAGTTCAGAAAGCCTGAGATTCCTCCAGGGTCCCCAGCTGTGCTGTATGTTGTCCCAGCTGACCACCAGATATTTCCGCTCTACACATTAATGCATTCACAGAGAGATCAAAGCGCCTGCTCTGGGCACGCTCCAGGCCAAGTGTGGATGTCCTACCTCCAAACAGCCTGATCCCAGAGCTCCCAGCCCTTTATCCCTCCCTCCTGATATGCCTGGGGCAGAGCATGGGCTCTCTGGAGCTCATTATGGGCAGTGTGTTAAGTGAGGGACAAATCTTCCCAAGCCCCGTGGTCCTGGTGGCCTGGAAGCCACATCCGCTGCCGGAATATTTCGGGTGATGGAAGCAATTTTCCTTCCACGTTGAGGGGAAGAAGAGCAGCACTTCTCTGATGGTGCCATCACTCCACATGTCCTGTGCTGCCACTCTTCAGAGGTGCCTCTTTGGAGACAAGTGCTGGTGGGTGGCCTTGGGACAACCCAACTCATCCAGTGTTAGGAAGTTGGAGCAATCCAGTTAGGAAGGCTCTGCCAGCTCTGTTGCCCCAAAGGGTTGGTTTGTGATGCAGCCCAGATCAAAGCCACATCCTTTACCAGTCAGGAAATGCTTCAAAGCAGTATTTTACATCTCCACAGTATTTTTTCAGAGGATGGTTCTGAAATTACAGAATCACAGAATGGTTTGGGTTTGAAGGGACCTTAAAAATCATCTTGTTCCAAGCCCTGGACAGGGACACTTTCCACTAGAATCAGTCCTTGCATCCTGCCTTTCTAAGTGCCCTAAGCAACCATCACTGAGCACAAAGGGACAGGGAGATCTGCTGAAAATTGAAAGTGCTGGAGACAGTGGAGTGTGTTGTGCAAGGGCTCTGTCCCTCATCAGTGTCAAATTGCACAAACCGGTGTTGGCCAGAAGAAGTGAAGTAACAGCTCACTTCCTAAAATGGGAATATCCCCATATGCTGTTCCTGGCTGAGGGCTGGGGGCAAGAGCAGCAAGGGATGGTAGTGACTGCCGATGTCCCTTGCCCCCACAGTGCCCAAGGGAAGGAGAACAGCACTGTTTGACAAGTACTGGGGCGCTTTGCACTCTATAAAATCCCCCTGATGTGACTTCAAACCTAAATAATGTATCTTCCTTGAAAAGAAGCTGCTGTTCTCTGGGATCCAACGTCTGCTGGTTAGATTCCCTGGGGCTTGAATGTTTCAGGCACGTTGCTAGCACAACAAGTTAAAATGGGAACTTGTAAAATCCTATATTTGGGGTTTATTTGCCCAGTCAAGCAGCAAAAGGCTGTTCTTTGAAAGGGGAGAGCAGCCAAGGTCCATCCGTACAGTGTGGGGAAAATGACTGCTAGGTGCCAGTGGAGGAAACCCAAATATACCATGGGACTCCTCACCTTGGGAATGATCCACCATTCCATCCAGAGGAGCATGCAGCCTCTCTCTGCTTGGGATTCTAAGGTTGCAGGTTTATTTTGATTTTAGTTTTAACTACACTCACCATTTAGCCCTGCCCCAAGGCTTTGGACAGTGTGACCTTCCTGAGACCCGAGGTGCTGCTCGTGTTCTGCTACCACAATTTTTACCCCTTTTTTTTTCCCCCCCCCCTTAAATGGCCACAGCAAGATTGTATCCTGAAGGTTTTTCCAGAGGAGTCATTTAGCCTGTTTGTTTAGCAGTAGCTCTGGACACCAGTTCCTTCCAGATGTCCTTGAAGGAGCAGAATGTCTTGCCCACAGCTCATCAATCGTGTGGTCTCTGCCTTGCCAGAGCCTGTGGACAGCATCTGTCCTGATGTTGCTTCCAATATATCTGAGCATTTTTATCCATTTAAGGGCTAGGCATTTGGATTGCTTCTCCTTCCATGTGAGTTTCCCCATCATTTTGACCACTGCAAGCTCTTATTTTGCAGTGAACCTCTCTCCACATTCATTCTCTCCGATCATGACTTGCCCACTTATCACTCCAGAATTTTCTCTCTCACTCATTTTCTTCCTGAGACATCCTTGATGGTCTCTGTGAACCTCTTGTTGGAGCAAAACTCTCTTTTGTGGTGCATCATGTGGAGTTTCACTGCTTGTCCCTGCAGTCTAGCTCAGCTTGGCATTTCATGTCCCCCCAGCTCTCACCCACCTCTTACATCTCCTGGAGTATGACCCTCCACGTGGCTCAGTGAAGATTTTTAAGACCTTTAAAAGTATTCAAAAAGCAGAGTTTTTTACAGAATTGATGAAAATCACGTCCAGTCCACAGCTGTCCATGCAGTGGACATTTGCAGCCTTGCCTTCCAGCACAATGACCTGGGCATGGAGCTGGAGGGGTGGGGAAGGTGTTGGGAAGCCTGAATTTTGCCTGCCCTTGCTCCATGGCAAGGCTTCATTCCAGCCCCCTCTGAGCCTTACCTGCAGCAGAGACTAGTTCAGGTGTGTCAAACTAGGACTTTCTGCTTTAAGAACAAGGCAGAAGCATTTCGTGGGTTTTCCTTGAGCTCTGTTTCTTCTTTCAGAAATAAGAAAAACGAGAGCGAAAGCCACAGCAGCCACTGGGATTGTGGAGCTGCCCACTTTTCACACACAGCTCTGGGATCTGCCCTGAAATCCCAGCCCGTGGGGAGTTTCCAGCCCTCCTGGGGAAGGATTCACTGGTGAGTTTCAGCATGAAACCCCTAACACCCACAGGAATAAGTGGAGCAAAGATGATACAAATTTTTCTTTAAAACTCCTATTTTTAAGGCAATATCAGGATTTTCCTGAGGTTTGACTCATTTTATTTTGTAAGAGCTGAGGCAGAGGTGGAAGCACAGCTTCTCGAGAGGCAGTGGCAAGGCTGGAGCAGGAGACCAGAGGGAGACAAGATCTCCAGCATCAGCTGCTGCAGGGAGGGAGGATCATTGCCATTCCCTTGAGGCAGAGCTCAAGAAAATTGGGAAAACTGGGAAATACTCGGTAACACGAACTTCTTCTAAAAGAAGAAGTCCTCAACTTGTGCGGTTTTCTGTTTTAATCACTGGCCTGAAACTTCAGGGGTTTGGAATTGGAGGTTCCTTTTATTTAACTGAGAAGGGTGGCTGAGTGGCTAATGGGATTCCTGGGCTAAATGTGCCCCTAGCTCATTAGCCCTGGGCTGGGATTCAGTCCCTCAACCAGCTTTGAATGGGGTTGTTTTCATTTCTGTCCTCTCTGGCACAGGGTGGACAGAGGCCATGACTAAACTTTTCTGGTTTCTGTGCCAGTGCAATCATGTGAGAGGTCCAGGGGCTGAAGGAAATGCTGAGGCCTCTCATATGAAATAGGAGGGATTTTTTGCACATGGGGTAAAAACGAGCAGCCTCAGGCAAAATTCAGGGGACAAAAACCATCCAGCCCTTCCCAGTACTGGTCAGAAGTAGCAGCAAGAGAAAAGGGTAAATGCAAAGGGGAAAAAGGCTGGATCCAATGGAAACTGCTGGTCCAAGATCTCCCAGCTGGGTGTCTGGCACAGAGCAGGCTTGGGAGACTTCAGCAGCGACCTGAAAATTCAGAAAATTAAGAAAAAATTAGGAAAAGGCTGATATTAACAGTGAAATAATGGACATAACAAAATAGGTACCTCACTTCTGCATTGCTTAGTGGCTCTAGAGAGTCCCTGCTCCAAACACCTGCAGTCAGTGCTTATTAGAAATATCCCTCTGTCCCTTCTCCCTGGTGATGCTGGGGAATGCCAAGGCATTGAAACAAACCTGACCTTGCTTTTAAGTACCACATGCTGGCCTTCCTGGGGCTGAGTTCCCCTGAGCTCTTCCAGAGACCTTTGGAAGGAGCTGGAGGAATGTGCCAGTATCCCTTGACACTGCCCCAGGACCTGCCTTTTTTCCCTTTTTCCCTAAAAACCAATGGAAGGCTTCTAAAAACACCACCCTGGCACTTTCATGTTAAACTAAGTCCCACCTCTGCTCCCTCCAGTGGCTTGGCTCCAGCTGCACTCAGCTCAGGCCACAGCAAACACTGCAGAAAGCTCTGGGATTTGCTGAAAGAAAAGGCAAAACAAGCCAGAGAGAGGCCAAGCATCACCTCATCCTAGGTTAGTAATGTGGTCCCAAAGAGGGACCCAGAAAATCCATGTCACCCCACTCCCTGGACAGCTTTCTGCCTGCTGCCACTCCCTTAGACGAGGAGGCTGAACTGGGGGAAGGTTTCTTGCCATGCTTAGGTGATCACTGCACCATCAGCAGCACCATCTGTGCCTCTCACCATCCATCTCCTACCCCCTGGGTTTCCCTTTCAGAATCCACCCAGCTGCCCTTCATTGGAGGGAGTTGTGTCCCTCACCCTCATCAAGCTGGGCCATCTTCTCCTCCTTGCTGGCAGAGATTTGTTGGTCCTGTGGCCCTGCCAGCCGCTGGGCAGGATGTCCCTGTGTGCACTCGGGGCTGCACAAACCTGTAACAGCAAACAGTCCCCACCCAAGGTGTCCAAAACTGTTATTTTGGAAGCGTGTTGCCAAAAAGTAAATATAGAAATAGAAAAACTAGTTTTGGCTTGTGTTGGTTTTTTTTCTTTGTGTGAGTATTTTGTGCCAGGCAAATAAACCACTTAATAACATAATCTCAGCAGAAAAGTAAGTGAGAAAAGCAGTTGAGCCATGAAGTGCTATGAAAGCAGCTCGTACAGAAGGAAGCGGTGCTCTAAAGCAAGGATGTGGCACTGCTGCACTGCACTGGGATGGTGGAGGGCTGCAAAGACAAGGCAGGGATTTTTACACCTCTGAACAGGCTCCCCAGGGAGTGGTCACAGCCCCGAGGCTGCCAGAGCTCCAGGAGTGTTTGGACAACGCTCCCAGGGATGCCCGGGGTGGGATTGTTGGGGTGTCTGTGCAGGGCCAGGGGCTGGACTCAGTGATCCTGGTGGGTCCCTTCCAGCTCAGGATATTTTATGATTCCCTCTTTTTTTGTCCTCTCTCTAGAGAGCACGAGAGACTGACGTTCCACCACCAGCATGAGCAAGGGTTGTGATGTCCTGTGGCAGGAGGAAGGCAAAGGGAAACACAAAAGCCCTGACACTGAGCACTGTCATCGTAATCTTCGCTTGGAGACAAACTGGTAAAAGCCAGTGAAAGGCATCCCTGGGGAGAAGCATTCAGCCAGCACAGAAATCAAAAGGCTCACCTAACTTTGTCCCTCTCATTTGCACCCGTGTTTTCATTCCATTCGATTCAGCAGCCCACGTTCATTTCCAGAATATTAAAGACCTGAATTAAATAATTGGATCTTTTCCTTTGCAAACTTCACTCCAGGCTGGTACCAGGATGGGGACCAGCAACAAAACCACACAGATCCCTTTGTGCCTTGCTCAAAGGCTCCTCTGTTACAGTGGGTGGGTGCCCTGTGTGACATCGCTGTCCCCTCTGGTGGCCTGGGGACATCGTGCCCGTGTCCACCCCCTGCTCTGGCAGCACACACAGCCAACCACCTCAGTGACCATCACCCCTCCCCGGGGTCTTTCTTTTTTACCCTGGTGATTGCCAGAATAGGATCGGGCTCCCATGGAAATCCATTTCTTCTTATCCTTGCTGCTGCTTGATGATAGTGGAAGTGAAGGGGCAGCTGCTGGATGTATGGGAAAGTGGGATGATAAGGAGTCAGGAGAGAGACTTTGGCTCTCACACAGGATTTTGGGGCAAACCTGATGTGTTTCAGCAACACTTGTCAGCCCTGCTTTCGTTGGTGCCCAGTGAGCGTGGAACTGAGCAGCACCCACATGGCTCCGGGCAGGAGCAGGATTTTAATGAATTTTAAATTAATGTATTTTAAATTAATGAATGTTAAATTAATGAATTTTAAAGACCTTTTCAGGACTGTTGTGCTGTTACACACATGGCAACATTACAGCTGAGCTGAATCAGTCTGTTCCAGCCACCAGGGAACGCAAACTCAGTTTTGCAGTGGTGTGAAACAGGATCTTTTGCATGGGTGAGAAGAGAGGTCTGTATCAGGGTGACATTCAGACGTACAGTGGCAGTTTCCATCCCCCAGTGGATCATGTTTGGCTCCTTCACTCATCAGTCTGGCCTTGGTAACACATCCCTGGGGATTACCTGCTTCTCATCTGTGCCCATGATGGGGAAGGAACTGGGAAACGTTGCTGCCAGCTCGGCATCTCCCCCCTCTCCTCATGGTTTGGGAATTTTCCTGCCCCCGAGAGAAGCGTGGCAGTCAGACTTTGACTGATTTGCTTGCTTTAAAGCTGTTTCATGGAAAAACTTGGTTTTTCCTGTCTGCTAGGGGAGGTCTGATCCCGGTTTTCAGCTCTGGGTGGGATCAGAAGTGGGACAGGGGTGTTTCATCCAGCACAGCCCAGCAGAGTGCAGTTACCTGCCAGCTTCACACCCCAAGTGGCTGCCAGGAAAGTCGGGCTCTCACGCCTGGCTTTGATTTGCTGCAAAATATTGTTTCATCAGAAAAAATGACAGGGAAAGCAGCCAAAGAGCAAAGCTTTTGAGGACATGCTTTGAGCCAGCCCCGTGCCACCGGGAGACGGAGGAAGAATTCCGGACAAGCCATTTTCTCCTGTGGTAAAGGCCCCAGGGAATCAGAGGGTGCAAAGTTAAATTAAAGCTTGAAGTTTTTCCCATATTAAGGTATTATTAGATTAAGTATTACTAGAAAGTGCTGAGTTTTTTTAAGCCCAGCTTGGGCTGTTTCAAGAAGGTGTTTGGCCATCCCTGTAAAACACGAGATACTACATACTGCAGAGAAGCTCTCTGCAGAAAACTGTGTCAGTGAAGTAAAGGAAAAAGATACTAATTGGAGGAAATTACTCGGATTTCTGCCTTGGATCAGCCGGTACCAAACCCTGAGTTTCTGGAAAACAGCAGTGCCAAGGGCTCGGAGTGCTGAAGGAGTTACTGGCTTGTTTCCTGAGGATTAGCCACGTTGGTAGGGTTGCAAGGGACTCAAAGCTCATTTAGCAACTTGTTAAAGGACTGGGATGGTGTGGGAACACTGTGAGTTAAAAAAGTGTGGGGAGAAAGCTGCAAAGTCAAGGGAAGAAGGATGGAAAAGCCCCATCCCAGTGCCGGTCTCCCACTTTAGGGTAGGATCACATCCCCGTGGGAGAAGCAGCCCCCTGCTCCATCCCAAGCTCCCCACAGCACATCTCTGATTCCCACTCCCATGGGAACCAGCTCCACACATGCTTGAGCCTCACTCCTCTCATATTTTTCAAGATATTAGCAGGGCTGGCTCTTGGGAGGAAGGTCTCCTTATCCACCTTGCCTCGCTCACAAAATCATTCCAGAAAAATCACAGTGCAGCTGGGCTGCAGCTACCCAAGGGTTGGGTTTTTCTCAGTCCCCCTGTGTTGGCATCACCAGTTTTGTTTGCTGGCTCTGGGTGTGCAGCCCCCTTCCATGGGTGTCCTCTGAGCTGGCTCCCACAGGGAGAGTACAGATAAAATCCTGTCTTGCAGGTGCTTTCGCAATTCCCAGAGGATGGCTGAGGTTTATCCCGAGGTGGGGTGAGGAGTGCCGGAGTACCAAGGTAGGGTAGGTGGGGTTTTGGTAACTGAGCTCATCTGAAGCACATTTCTGCCGAATTTGTAGAATTTTTCTGGAAAATGTAATGGTGTTTTCCCCTGCATGGCCTGGCTGTGATGTGGAGAGGTAGGGGGTGAGCTGCCCCATCGGCTTTCCCCTGGGATCCTGCTCCATGATGCCATCCCAGCCGTGCAGGAACCAGAGCAGACGATGGTGATCTCAGGAGGATTAAATTTGTTGGGGCTGTTGACAAAAGTCTCTTTTTTTTTTCCACCAGAGCAGGGACAGCAGCCGTAACATCAACAAGGGACCTCTTCCAAATCTCACGCAGGGATTCATGGCCACAAATCATCCCCTTGTCTTAACCAGCCCAGAGGGAAGCCCAGCCACGCAGGGTCTCTAAAAACACTTGGCTGTCCACTGATGGGTTATTTCCTTGCATCCCTCATTGTCTGAGCTGGTGCTGCTGTTGTTGCCCCCCAGGAGCGAGCAGAGAGATCCTTGAAATCCAAGAAGTCCCCTTCCTGCCCCTTGGCTCCGGAGATTTCCCTGCTCATCCATGTGTTCAATACATACAGGGCTCAAAGCATTTCATAGGGGCTCAAAAGGCATGGAGTCAGGACAATTTTCCCCCCAGTTTGTGGGGGTGGCAGGGGAACTGTTTTCAGCAGAGAACAGGCTCTTTTTGCCCTGCCCTGGTCCCCATTCCCCTCCTTGTCCTCTCTGGGAGCTGCTGTTGATCTGTGCGGTCTTGGCCTCAAAATATTTCTTTCTTTTTTTCTGTTTTCTTTTAAAATTTTTTTTCTATTTTATCTTGCTCCTTTTTCCTGTTGTCTTTTTCTTTTTTTTCTCTTCCTTTTTTCTTTTTTTTTTCTATTTTCTTTTTCATTTTTCCTTCTCCCTTTTTTCTTTCTCTTTTTCCTTCTCCCTTTTTCCTTTCTCTTTTTCCTTCTCCCTTTTTTCTTTCTCTTTTTCCTTCTCCCTTCTCCTTTCTCCCTTTTCCCTTTCCCTTTTCCCTTTTTCCTTTCTCTTTTCCCTTTTATTTTTATATCCACATACATTTCCCATTTCCCCTTTTCTATGTTTCCCCTTTCCTATTCCCCTTTCTCTTTATACACCTTATTTAAATACATATACATTTTCCTTTTCCCTTTTCTCTCCTTTTTTTTCCTTCCTTTTTTTCTCTCCAATCCTCCTTTTTCTCGTGCTGCCTTTCCCTCTCTGTCCCTTCCCTCCCGGGCCGGGCTGGAGACACCCCAGCCATGAGCTCATGCAGCTCCCGGCTGGATCCCGGATCTGCGTGGGAGGCAGGGAGATGCTGCTCAGCCCAGAGCTGGCCACGTCTGGGATCTGTGGGGGCTGATCCCGACATCCAAGTGCTGTCCGTGCTGGTGGCTCTGGGAAGGGATGGCAAAAGCCGGCTGCAGTCTGAGCTTGGGGTCAGTCCCAGCTCCTGGATGGAGGAGGGCAAGGGAAAAGCAAAGGGATTGTGCTGTCTCGTTTGGGATCACCATCCCAATCCATTTAGAAATGGCTTTCCAACATATCCATAAACTTCCAGCGATGCTCCTTGGAGTAAGTGTGTGCCCGTTTCAAAAATGCAAATATTTATCTCCTCAAACATGCCCTGATTGAAATTCCGAGGTGCCAGTTGTGTCTGAGAGCAGAAGTTCCCACTGGGGCTCTCTGCTGAGGCCAGAGCGGGTGAAACTGCAGTGCAGGGGCCTTTTGGACCTTCAGGGCAAATCCATGACCTGTGGAGAATATTTGTGGTTTGTGCTTCCCAGTTCTGAGCTTGCCAGTCCATGGGAAGCTCATTGCCAGCCTGCAAATCCCTGGCAGGAGGGTGGAGCTGCTTTTCCCAGGCAGCAAGGGACAGGACAAGAGGAAACAGCCTCAAGCTGTGCCAGGGAGGGTCAGGGTGGACATCAGGAGGAATTTCTCCATGGAAAGGTTGGTCAGGCATTGGAAGGGGCTGCCCAGGGAGGTGGTGGAGTCCCTATCCCTGGAGGTGTCCAAGGAATGCCTGGACGTGGCACTCAGTGCTCTGGGCTGGTGGCAAGGTGGGAATCAAGGTTGGACTCAATGATCTTGGGAGCTCTTTTCCAACCTTCATGGCTTTTTCCAGCCTTACTGATTCTATGATTTGCTGCTTGGCCACTGCAGCATTGTCTTTCCAGCTCTTCCAAAGTCCAGCATGGGCTGCTAGCAACATTCCCAGGGCTCTACAGCTGGGAAATAGCAGCGACCTCCTGAGAGAGCCCGATGTCACAAGACTTCTCAGCCTCATTTCCAGAGCGGTGGTCTGGATGTGCTTCAAACTTCTGACTGCTTTTTCCAAGCAGAGTTGTTGTTCAGGATTTTTGTCTCTTTTTTCTAGACTCAACCTTCCCCAGCTCTCAGGCCTTTCTTGTGCAATCGATGTCCCATTGTAGACACGTCTGGGAGAAATGCAGAGATTTCCTGAGAGCGCTGCCGTGGAAATTCCTGAGATTTCTGGTGCAGATGGACACGTAGGGAAGGAGGAGGCAGCCATTTAAGAGGTGCATTTTCCACAGAAATAAATCCTTTCTGCTCACCCTCCATGCTCTGCACCTGCCAAGGGGTTTTTCACCCTGTGGTACCCCGGAACCGAGGGAAAGCTCAAACATTCACTGCTGTGCCAACTTTTTGTAGCTACTTTGTGTCTCTGGCAAGCTGAGAGCTTGGAAATGTGGCTGGGAGCTCTCCCTGCCTGCTGGAAATGCCAGGGGAGTGAAGGCATGATGAAAACTCCTGGGGAGGTGGTGGATTTTGGCAGTGGGCTCCTCCCAAGCTGCTGCTGAGGCTGGGAAATTCATCACATCCGCCTCTGGCATGCCTGGAGGTGTTTGGTGGGATGCACAGTTGTGGGGCATGCAGCAAGGGAAATTAGAATGGAATTAGATTATCTTTGAGGTCCCCTCCAACCCAAACCCTGCTGTGATCCTGTGAGTCAGGATGAGCTGCCCCTGCATAGGGAAACCCATCTGGGAAAAGGTTTGAGCCCACTCTGCCTCATGGGCATCCAGGGATCAGCACAGCTCCCTTGGAAAAAAGCATTCCCTGCCACAGGCTGTCAAAGAAAATGCACAAGGGGGGTGTTCTCCTCCCCATCCTTACGTGACCACCAGCATCAGATGTTCCCAGGATGGGACACAGCTGTAGGGACAATGCACGGGGCTGACCAGAGTACAGCCTGCTCTTTTGCAAGGAGCTTGGCTCCAGACTGCAAGCAAAACCGCCTTTTATTCCCAAAAATAAGATTTAAAAAAGAAGGCAGAGTTCCAGCTGCTGCCTGTTGCAGCAGCAGGAGAGGAGGGGTGGAAAGGACGAGCAGTTTTCAGTTTTTTCTTCCCAATCCAGTGATGCTCAAACGCCTGGGGCAGAACTGGGGCTTTGAACAGAGAAGGGTCAAATGGAGGGGTTAAAAAAGCTATGGAACAGTGGGAAAAGACTAGGGTGTTAAGTGCAGGTGGGCAGGTGATGGTTGCTGGTTCCCAAGGAGATGGGGAGCTGCAAGCCCTGGCTGAAAGGGTCACCATCCCTTTCCCTATGCCCACACCCCTTCCCAAGGCAGCTGGGGCAGGAAAACGCGGCAGAAATGGCTTTGGTCAAATTGGGGGGGGGAAATGCTAAAATTGGGAGGTAACCTTCAAGTCAGAATCATCAAATCACGGAATATCCAGACCTGAAAGGACTCACAGGGATCACTGAGTCCAACCCCTGGCCCTGCACAGACACCCCAACAATCCCACCCTGGGCATCCCTGGCAGCGCTGTCCAAACGCTCCTGGAGCTCTGGCAGCCTTGGGGCTGTGCCCATTCCCTGGGGAGCCTGGGCAGTGCCCAGCACCCTCTGGGGGAAGAACCTTTCCCTGATATCCAACCTAACCCTGCCCTGACACAGCTCCAGCCCTTCCCTGGGCCCTGTCCCTGTCACAGGGAGCAGAGATGGGAGCTGTCCCTCAGGAGGAGCTGCAGCCCCCGGTGAGGTCTGACCTCAATCTCAAGATCAGGCTGTTTAATCTGGGATTAACCCCATCCCTGCAGGCCCATGCCCTGCACAGCCATCACACCTGGCTTCCTTTCTCGCCTCCCACCTCCAGGATGGAGCTGGCTTTAATCCCAAACACTCCAGATCTCGTTAAGCTCTTCCCAGCTGCCAGTATTTTTCTAGCACTTAACAAGGCTTTTGCACTTGGGTGTTAAACCCAGCTCACCTGCTCTGTCCTGCTGGGAAGGGGGCAAAAAGGGGCTCTTTGGGCTGCGTCGGGAGGATGCTCTGACTTGGCCAACTTCAAGAAATAGTCCCACAATGGGCAGAGAATTCTGATTCTCCTTGCTTAGGCTGTGTCACACCCCTGTGTGACGAGCCCTGGCTGTTCTCAGACACCTGGTGGGTTTTTCCACTGTGGTTTTTCAGGGTAACATTTCCATTTTTAGGTTTCCCATTGCCCAACTTGCTGCTTTTAATCCCAGATTGACACCTATGACCTGCAGGCTTTGAAGGTAGGAAGAGGGGGTGCAGCTTCCAGGCTGCTCTGGAGGTGCCCTTCTGCCTTCCTCCCATGGCTGCTTCCATCCTGGGGGAGAAATAGCATTCCATAATCCATCCTGAGGGAGAAATAGCATTAAATGTAATGCCCCTGACACTCTGGGACCACCTGCATCCATTGCAGAGCTGAGCTGCTTTTTAAACCCAAGGAAAAGAGCTGGAAGATGAGAAAGCACAGGGAACAGGAGAATTACAATGCAGGTGGGGATTTTGAGTGGTTATTTTGGAAAAGGCTGCTGGATCCCCAACTTTTTGCTGTGTGTCAAACTGTCAGGTGTTTAATCCAAAATCCACCCCTGCATAACTCCAAACACTGGGAATCCAGGGATCTGGATGTTTCACCCAGCAAGCCGTGCAGGGACCCCAGCACCCAGGGCAGGATTTTGGCTTTTCCAAAATCATTTCTTATTTTTAGCAGCTTTAAAAAAAACATGAACTGGGGCAAAAGGCAATGCCATGAGATCTGTGGAGCTGTGGGAAAGGTCAGGCTCACCGTATGTAATCCTCCTGCTGCAAAACTCCTCTTTTGAAACTTTTCACTCAGAAAACCATTCCTGCCCCCCAAATCACCAGAATTCCAGGGCTAAAAGTGTGAGCAGTGAGTGAGGGTATTGAACTTGCCTTTCCAAATGGCACTCGTTTAAACTTGCAGCTGCTGGACAGGGAGAGGTGATGCTGTCACCCCAGACTTGCCATCAGTTCACGGAAGGATGTCCTAAGGGCTGGAGCAGGGAAGCAGCAGGGGAGCCTGGAATCTGAACACGAGAGAGGAGCAGCCACAGTGCTCCACTTCCTTCCAAAGGCTGTGTCATGGCCTCTGCAATATTCCAGTCAATCTAATGCAAAGCTCATTTTTTTTCATTAACCTCCGACACAGCCTCCCCATCTGCCAAATTAATCACTGCTGGAAAGCCAGAGGAGTATTTTAGAAATAACAAACTACTGATTCTGTCCCTAGCAACCTCTCTTTTTTTTCGGGCCTTTCAGTTCCACTTCAGTTCATTGACCATGCTCTTGCAGAGCCCATTTATAAGCTAGAAATACAAAATATATGCACGTTAACTCACACACACTTAAATAATTTCTGCCTTTGCTCAAGAGGGATGGTTTATGTGGCCTTTGCCCACTAGGACACTCCCATCTCAGAGGAGATCCCCAGCAGCACCTTGGGGTGCTTTCATCCCAGGTTTGGAAGATAATTTTTGGTGAGTGAGAGCTGGATGTTATTCCTAGAGTGCTTCCTTGGCTGCAAGGCATGGAGCTACGAGTTTGGAAATCACAGAATGATAGAATCCCAGAATGGGATTGGAAGGGACCCTAAAGATCATCCCATTCCACCCCCTGCCGTGGGCAGGGACACCTTCCACCATCCCAGGGTGCTCCAAGCCCCATCCAGCCTGGCCTTGGACACTTCCAGGGATGGGGCAGCCACAGCTTCTCTGGGAACCCTGTGCCAGGGCCTCCCCACCCTCACAGGGAAGAATTTCTTCCTAATATCTAATCTAAATCTAATCTCTTTCAGTTTGAATTCATTCATGTCAGTATGAAGCCATTCCCCCATGTCCTGTCACTCCACACCCTTGTAAACAGTCTCTCCTTATTTCTTGTATTTTCTTGTATATTCTTGTATTTTTTTGTATATTCTGGAAGGCCACAATTAGGTCACTCCAAAGCCTTCTCCGGGCTGAACAATCCCAATTCTCCCAGCCTTTCCTCATAGCAGAGCTGCTCCATCCCTCTGATCATCTCTGTGGCCTCCTCTGGACTGGCTCCAACAGCTCCACGTCCATCCTGTCCTGGGGACCCCGGAGCTGGACACAACACTCCCCATTTCATGATTTTCCCTCAGCAGAGCCTTCCCAAAAGCTTTTCCTCACAGGTGGCCCCGGGATCACCAGGCAGCACCCATCACTGTCCCACATCCCTCCCCCTTGCATCTTGCTGCCTGGGTGGGAAAAATCCCAAAAGATGGGTGTCTGAACCTGCTGCCCTTCCCAGCCCCGGGGAGCACAGCAAAAGGCTCATCCTCAGCCCCCTGCCCGGGTCATATCTTTATAATATCAGGTTTTATGGAGCAGCACGGTGAGGTCATCGCAGCCGGCCGCGCTTTTATTTCGGCGCGGTCGCTGCGGCAACAGAGGGAGAAACAAAACACGGAGTTCAGCACAGCGAAGTTTCCTGGCTGCTGGGGCTCATTTTTCTTCATGAGCTGGATTTGGGAGGCAGCGGAGCGGCCGCTCATGGAAACTCAAACGTCTTTCCCTCTCCCCTGTCTGCTCCCCCGTCTCTCTCCGCAGCAATGAAGATAAAGGTTACACATCTGGTTCGGATCTGCTCCGTTTGACCAAAAAAAAAGCCGTGCTCCTGCTGTCCCATAAATCATCCCGCAGCTGGAGCGCACTCCCGGCTCTCGCTGGGGCTGTTTATCCCGCCACGTCCCACTGAGCCCTGGGGTTTGCTTTTGGGAAGGCTGTGCTTCCAGAGAGCTGCCTGCTGCCATTTTGAGTGATCCCCGGCCTCTGGGCAAGGCCTGAGAAGTTTGAAGTTATCATGAATTACAGTTTTGGGATTTAAAGCCACCTGGGATGCTCAGCTCAGCTCACGGGAATGGCGCTTGCTTGCAGGGAGCTCCCTGTCAAGTGCTGCTCCCCAGCAGCAACCACCCTCCCCCCAAAAGCTTATGGGGCTGTAAAACACAGGCAGAAAGCAACTGAGCACCTAGAAAAAAATATGGATCTTCCAAATCCCCTTCTCCCAGTTTATCATCTCCATCTTACTCCAAGGTTTAATGATTTTGGGATTGGGAGTTGCGGTATTTCCATCCTACAAGCAGAAGATCCCTGGCCAAGGAAATGCCCACGCTTCTGTCCCAGTTATCCAAGGATCCTTTGCTGCAGGCTCAGCTGCTCCAAGTTTATCTGCACCTCTGCTGAAGCACTTGGATACAGTCCTAATTTCCAGGAATGCCCGGCATGGAAGACATCGTTTTCCTTGAACTCCTGACCTTGCAATGTCAACAGTGGCCGTGTAGGGCATTGCTGGAAAACCCAGGAAGGATCTGGGCAGGCACCTGTAAAAATCCATAGACTTCTAGACTGGCTTCTTTTACTGATGTAATAGATTTAATAGCGGCTAATAAAATGTGTCAGAGTCACTTCGCCTCTCCTTGTAAAGGTCTCCCGAGAAGGCTGTGATTAAATGCAAAGCTGCAACACTGAGGGAGCCCAATCAAGCATTAAATGCTGATGCTGTCCTACATTTAAGGGTCTGGCCTCAATGTTTAAGTCTAGGACACATCCTGCTCTTCATTTTTATGACCCCACTGGTACCATAAGAGGTTATGGCTGTGCTCTGGTGTTGAACCCTGGAGTTCTCACCCGCAGGCTCGTAGCTCCCTGGCCTCCAAGGGCAGCAGAGTCATCCAAAACCCTCTGGATTTCAACTGGAGAAAGTGAGATTTGAGAGTGACTTGAGAGTTTGTCCCAGGGACTCCACTATCACTCTTTAAGGAGGAGGTGTGGGTGCAGGAGGGTGTGTAGGATTTTGTGGCTTCTTCTGGGCAGCCTGATTGTGAAACACTCCATGAGGAAGGTCCCTGGTAAAATCAGGGCTGGTGGCTCTGCTGATTGTACCTCACCCATCTCCTTTCAGGACCTGGAGGGAGAATACGAGAAAGATGTAGTGACAGGACAAGGGGGGAATGAATTTAAACTGAAAGAGGGGAGGTTTAAATTGCATATTAGGAAGAAACTCTTCCCTGTGAGGGTGGTGAGGTCCTGGCACTGGGTGCCCAGAGAAGCTGTGGCTGCCCCATGGCTGCACGTGTCCAAGGCCAGGCTGGACAGGGCTTGGAGCAGCCTGGGATGGTGGAAGGTGTCCCTGCCCACAGCAGGGGGTGGGACAAGATGAGCTTTAAGGTCCCTCCCAACCCAGACCATTCTGTGGCTCTTTAATTGGGACAGATCGAGCACTCAGATTTGAAGACAAAGCATTCAATTCAAGGTTCACTTGGACTTCACGCAGGTCTCCGAGGCAGGGTCACCTCAACCTACATCAGCCCTGTGAAGGTTTCCCTGACCGGATCCTGGAAAACTCCAGAGATTTAGAGCAATTCCAGTGACACTCTTTTACTTCACAATGTGCCCTCAGCTTGAGGGGAAATTCTAGGCTGGAGTCTGGCTTTCATGGCATTGCTGTCCCCCTCCTGGGCAGGGGTGTAAGACTGAGGCAGTACCTTTTGATGCAGGAGGTGATGTCTACAGAAGAAATCCTGCTTAAAGGGGGGTCCGAGGCCACCCCAAAAGCAGCAGGGCGTGGATCTCGGGGCTCCCCACCGGCAGCCGGGAGCGGAGCGCATGGCTCGGGCCAGGCTGGGCTATTTTTACTCCCGGTCTGGTCCCGCAGCCACGCTGGCAGATGCGCTCCCAGCTGCAGATGACTTCCATGTGCAGCCCCTCGTGGCCGCTGGCCGGGGGCCCGGGGCGTAACGCGCTTCCTTAAAAGGCTCGGGAGGCGCCTGCAACGCCCCGGGGATGGGAGGGGATGAGGGGCCCCTTCCCGAGCTTCCTTCTCCCCCCGGCGCGCTGAGAAACCCCGGGCTGCGCCCTGGCATCCTGGAGGGCTGCACGGGCCATGGAAAGCAGCTTTCCCGGGAAACGGGGGGGCGCAGGCATTGGGAAAACCTCTGCCGTGCTGCAGAGGGGTGGGAGGGCGGAGGGAAGGATCGCTTTAACCTAAGTGCAGCTTTTAAAACCCGTGAGAGCAGAGCACGGGGGCTTCGCCATGCCCGGTGCTCGGTGAGGTGCAGGGCCGGCTCCTGTGTCCCTCGATGCCACTGCAAGAGCCAGTTACAATAATAAATAAATAAATAACATTTACCCATTCCCCCCCTTTTTTAATGAAGCCCTTGCGGTCTGCTCGGGGAAGGTGCCAAATAAACAGCGCAGCTTCCCCAGCTCAGCTGCCACGGCTTGGCTCATCCCCAGCCGAGCTGTCCCCTGTCCCCACGCAAGTGGCTCGGTGCTGGCGGGAAGTTTTGGGATCTGGGCTGCTCCTCGTGCCAAGAATGGGATGCCTGAACTGTAAATCCCCACGAGGACAAAGCCCAGAGCAGCCCTGCGTGCTTTTCTTGCGCCCTGGACGAGTCAGGGTGAGGCCCTTGGAACCCTGTGGCTCATGTGCAGCACTGAACAGGGAGCCTGAGGTGTCAGACCGGCTTCATTTCGTCCTGCAAATGGTGTTTTGGAGGGCAAATCCTGCTCCTGGGAGCTGCTTCCAAAGGTATCGTTGTTGTGTGTGCAACACGTGAGCAACGTCTCCTGTCGTGGCCCGTGGGGACCTGCCTGAAGTGCTTCAGAAAGCAGCAGGACAGCACCAGGTTGTCTTCTCCTCATGCCAGTCCCACCCTGACCCACGGAAGAACACCTGGATAAGCCCTGAATTGCAAGGGTCTCCTTTCTAACATTTAACCAATGCAAGCCAGTTCTCCAGAAGTCAAAGCCCTCTCTCCCTGTGGGCCTGCCCTGCTCTTGGTGTTCCAGCTGCCCTCTCCATGGCACGTGCCTGCAAGGCTCCATTCTTCCTTCTGGGCACCTCCAGCAGGCCATGGGAAGTGTTACCAAGCCCTGCCTGTGGACAACAGAAGCTCAGGGACATTGAGGACATCAGCCCCACAGCCCAGAGCTGCCCTGTGCCCTGGGGTGGCCACTTCCATCTGCTTTGTGCTTTCAGGGGGGATTTTTGAAGGGGCAGGGAAATGTGCATTGTTTCTGGGAATTTTAGCTTCCTTGGGTGAGCTCAGAGAAGGACAGGAAGGGTAAAAATCATGGCTAATCATGGAAAGCAAAGGAGGCAGATGAGAATACTAATGGAGTCATGGAGTCACACAGGTTGGAAGGGACAACCAGGGCTGGCTGAGGGCAAGTTGCTCCATGCCATGTCCAGCTGAGTTTAAATTCCTTCAGGATGGAGATTTCACATCCAAGGCATCTCTGCTTCCACCTTTTTCCAAGCTGGAAATCTCCAGTTTGCCAGCAGCCTCTCAGTGCTGCCCCCCTGAATACCCATACCACATTTATCCTCTCTTTGAGGCACAGTGGGATTTCCCCCCCGCCCCCAAATAATTGCTTTCCAGACCCTGGAAAATTACTCCACTGATACCCATGGTGGCTTTAACAAAGACAAACCCATGAGTTTCTCAAAACCTCCATTAGACTTTATTTAAAAGTTCTTTGTATAGACTTCCTGACACAGAATCCACAATAAAAATAAAATCCCCCTCCCTCCCACTGCTCCCCCCTCCCCAGATTGCTTTGCTTTGTATTTTATAAAACATACAACATCAGAAGAATGCCAGAGGCACCCTACACCACAATTTAAAGATTTGTTAACTGAGGCCTTGGTCCCAGCAGTGCATTTGCATTCGGAAACTTTGCTTCCTTTTCCTTGCTAGTTCGGTTGGCCACGTGTGGTACAAATGCATACAAGAGATTTAGTCTGAGATCGAATCCAGCAAAAGGGGAAAAAAAAATAGAAGTAAAAGAGGAAGAGTGAAAATGGAACCACTTGTTTATCAGAATCAGCCACTCTCTTACACAAAGGCTTCCCCTGTAAAGTTACGCTCAGTTATGAGAAGGATAAAAGCAAGCAGGTAACAAGTTGCAGTGAAATTACTATGATTCTTTTTTTTTTTTTCCACTCGTTTTTATGGTGCCTTAGATAGGCAGATTGCCAGAATTGAGGGGGGAAAGGGCTAATTTAGAGACATGTTGAGAGACAATAACAATCTGCATTTAGGTAAATATTTGGCAATGTTGAAGCTATACAATATAACCCGGGCACATGTAGCACTCAGTCCACAAACAGTTTAGCACCATATTGATAGGTCATGCAGCAAAACCCTCTCCTTGGGGTTTGCTTGGGAGTTAAAAGCATGAAATATTACAGTGCAAGGTCGTCTATACCCTTAGCTTCTATAGGGGCAAGGTGGCAAAGGTGATGCTGTCTCAGAGGTAAGTGTTGGCCAGCCCCTGGCTCTATGTCCCTATCGTCGTCACCACGCCGGGGCTGATGGCACCTGGTGGACAAAGAGGCAATAAATAAGGTTTTGATGCAGGCTATTGAGGGAAGATAAATGAGGTAATTGCCAGGGCTTGCTGAGGAGTCCAACCCCGTGCAGTGGAGTGGGAATGCCAGGGATTTGGCTGAGTGCCTCTTACCAGGGATGCAGAGTTTTTCACATTCTTTCTGCGTGTTGAACCTGTTCTCGTTGCCGCCGCAGCCGCCGTACCAGAAGCGGGCGCAGCTCTTGGTCTCGGGGTCGTAGTACCACTTCAGCACAAAGCTCCTGCAGGTGCCCTCGTCCTTCTGCAGCCGGCAGATATCCATGACTGTGGAAAAAAGCAGGAGCAACAGTGGTCAGTCGCACTCCTGGGTGAAGCACAGTGTATCTGAGCGTATCTGCAGGGCAGGGCTGGAATGCAAGCTCAGAAAGGGCATCCACAGCACAGACTGTGCACATCTCCTGTGACTAAATCCCATCCCTTTCTTTGCAAAGAGAAGCTCTTTCCCTGGAGGTCACCAGCCCTGGTACACAAGTCCTCTTCCGCGTTGCTGCCATGCATCCAGGAGTGATGAAGGGGGAGTGTTGCATGGCAGTGGTTGTCTGCAAATCCCTTGGATGTGTGGGAAATGAGTTGGCAGGCCTCAGAACTGGGAGAGGACTGGCTGGGCTGCAAGGGAAGAAGTATTGGCACCATCATTTTCCCACTAAAATGACTGACTTCCTCTGACAAGAGAAATCTTCCATGTGAAGGTGCTCCTGGATCTCCCACACGCTGCCCACGGCATCTGGCATCCCTTGCTGGGTGAGCGGGGAACAAAATGACAAAGCGCTTGGATGTGGCAAAATGAAAATGCCAAATAATTTTTAAAAAAGAAAATAAAAAAAAATACCAGATATTAGCCACTGATTTACCATCAGGTCACAAACCTCCCTTCACACAGGGATGCAGAAGGAGCTTCTGCCACCTCTGCTCAGCACAGATAAGGGCGAGTCAGAAATCAGTATTGACCTTGCAGTTCAGCTTTGCTTTTGGGCTCCTACAGCCAAAAGCTTCCCCATGCCTTAGGCAGGCTCTTTGCCTTTTTTATATTCAGATTTTTTTTTCCAAAGTCCCTCTCCCTTCCTTCCCACCTTCCAAAACACTGCAGTCCAGCAGATATGAACACAGGAATGACTCTACCCCAAATCCTGCCCAGGAATCAAATCCAAACACTAATCAAAACAGAAGAATTTCTTTTGCAAATATAACCTAATTTTCCCCTCTTTCAATCTGAAATTAAACAAAAGCTTATCCAAAAATTTCCAAGAATTGATGGAGAGCAAGAACTAGGGAGTTAAAATGTGTTTTAAGCTGTGGCAGGTTCAAAAGATGGGGAGAGCTGGGGTTTTAATTCATGCCATGGAGAAAATGTGCCTGGGCTCCTCGGTTGCACTTAACAGTTACTTTTGCCATGGTAAACAAATGAATAAGAATTAAAAAATAGAACCATAGAATCATTAAGGTTGGAAAAGCCCTCTAAGACCCTTGAGCCCAACCATTACCCCAGCACTGCCAAGCTCACCACTAAACCATGCCTCAAGTTCCACATCTACACGTGAAAAATAGATATATAAAGTCAATAATTAAAGGGGATCACAGCATTTAAAAGGCTTCAAAAGGGAAGTAGGTCTGGTGCATGTTTTTGCACCCAAAGTGCCTTAAGGTTTAGGAGCTCAACCCATTTCTCAGTGTTGCACCTGCTTTGAGCTGGACCCAGAGCCTGAGCCACCACCCAGCACCTTAAAAGCTGAGCTGCATTGAGCTCCTGTGTCTGTTTTCCATGTGGGTTCAAGCTCTGGCTTTGCAGAAAATAAAAAGGGACTGAAGCGAGCAGAGCGCCACGGGCAGGGACCTGAGCATCCCTCCAGGGCCCCTCAGCTGCTTTTCTTGATTCTGTGCCCAGGGCAGAGCAGTGCCAAGTTGATGAAATATCACTTTAGCCTCAGCAACAGTTGCTGGAAACGTCATCAAGGCATGTGACAGTGATCAGAAGGGGCTGGCCTGTGGGACAGGGCTAGCAGAAACCTTCAGAGAAAACCTCATCAGGGAGGCCTCCCTGCTCTCCGAGGGTGGAATCCTGCTCTGGAGTGAAGCTACAGGTCCCTGCACTGCTTCCTGCAGCTGCTAAATCCTCAAACTATGGCCAGAGGATCCATGATGCCCATTTGCATCCCCAAAGCACCTTTTGCCACCCCAGACATCTCTGTGGCTGGTGGTGGCTGCCTCCTCCTTGCTTCCACATCTCTGCAGGGCTGCCGGTGGCAAAATTTCCCAAGGGTGATTTAAGGATCCTAAAATAAACCTAAGAAAGTCAAATGGGGTGGAAGGGTCTGTAACTTGCCTTTTCAAACCCTGTCATGCCCCTGCAAGGACTGAAGTCCTGCCTTTACGTACCAGAGCTGTCTTAACTCCTTGGTTTCCCTCCCAGCTCCACAAAGGGCCCTGAAACACCTCTGGGAGGGGGAGGCTGCTCTGATAAAAAGGATTTTCTGGGCTCTGTTCCCATCCCAAGCCCTTGCTGAACCAACACAGGTGATTTCAAGCCTCTTCTCCCTTCCCAGGCCTTGAAGAGGTTTGCAAACACAACCCCTTAGCCTCAGAAACTCCTTGAGGAGAGGAGGGCATTGCCATTTTCCTGCGGCCTCCTCCTTCAACCTTGACTTTTATCTTTTGGTGATGAAGAAAAACATCTCCATGCAATTACCGAGCCCCATGGAGTCGCTTTCCATCAGGTGTTTTGGTTGCAGGCAGTGAAATGTTGGGAATTCTCTGCATTTCAGCAGAGTGGTGGCACTTTTTGGTCACACAGAGACAAAACAAACTGGTTTGGGACCGCGCCACGCTCCAGTTCAGCAACCCCAGGTCTCTGATGAAATCCAGTGAGCTTTGCCACTCAGGTTGTGCCAACACAGCACGTCCTGGTGGGACAACACACATGCAAAGTGACTTGCTCATGCAAAGCAGATGGAAGGGCATGGTTGTGTGAAGGAGCAAGTGAAAACTGAGTCTGTACTACTTTTGATCTGTGGTTGGACAGGCTTGGGTGCATGCTGTGAAATGGTCAAGGTGAAAGAATGGGTTTGCTTGGTTTGTGATGATTAATATTTGTTGGGGGGTGTTACCTGATGATAATCTTTTCTCAAGGGGTGGCTGCTGCATGGCTTTCTCAGCTGCTGCTGAAGGAGGAAAAAGCGCATGGGTTTGGATTTTAAATGGTGTTTTCTCTCCGATCCAAACATCATTTGACAGTAGGATAAAATGCAAAAGGGTGAATCCTCATGGGGTACTTACATGGCTTTAAGCATTTGTTATTGCACTCAGCTTCGGTCTCAAATCTATTGGCATTACCTCCACAGCCACCATACCAACCCTGGCTGCAGAACTTGTGTTTGGAGTCAAAGAACCACACAATCTGATACTCCTTGCACTGCATGCCCATGTCAAAGTCCAGCAAGCAAGGGTCTGGCCAATCTGCATGGCAAAATGTGCAAAGGTTAAGTGACTCTGAGAGGGTTAAAAGCTGAAAAAGCAAAGAGATTGAAAAGAAAAAAAAAAGGGAAAATAAAGCCTGGTTCAGGACTGGTGGCATTTTCCTCTCTTATGTTTTGTCTTGCTGGATGCAAACCTTCCCCAGCCTCCAGCTTACCTCTCCTTGCTCTTGGTTTTGTGACAGATCCAAACCCCAAATCCTTGGAGCAACATAGTGGGAACCCTTACTCCCCACTGGTGCACTCAGGACTGAGCCCTCACACAAATCCCCCCTCTCTATTTTCAAAGCTATTTGTCTTGGCAGGAACTTCTAATCCTTAAGTGTGTTTATCTCTAAAAGCAAGTTGCACCTGGTGTATGCAAAGGCTCAATGAAGGTTTAAACATACGTCCCGTTCCTGCCCCAAAAATGATCATTTAGTCCAAGTCCCAGATTTTATTATTAGCTATGCTGGGCCCTCCATGCTATTTTACCTATATAAGGAGGGAAGAATGGGGGCTTTCCTCCAAGGTCTCTCGGAAGACTTACACATGGGTCTCTCCCATGAACTAGAGGACTCAGCTAAACCCATCCCCAATCCCTTGCTCTCTTTAGTGTCTCTTTACCCTGTTGAAAACCTTCCAATTAGCATCCCTGGGGAATGCTCCCCACAAATTCCTGGCTGCCATAAATCCTCAGGCAGAGGCGTTTGCTGCAAGTGGGTCTGCAAAAGGAGCTGAGATGGAGAGGTCTCTGTGGAAGTGCAGAGCAAGCACACAGCACATCCATTTTCAGCAGAAGCCTGCTCCAAGGTTTCCCAGGGGCTGGTGCCAACGGGTTAAACAAGGGGTTAAACAAAGCTACAGGGTGCTTGTCACCTGGTGGGAACCTGAGGGGATGGCAGCACCAGGGAGAGGGGCCAAATGAACGGGAGCACATGGGAAGGGATGGATGATGGGTCATGCAGGAAGGAGAAATGAGTTGGTCCAGCACAAGCCCTTGGCCCCTCCGCTGCACAAAGCTCCAGTGGTGCCACCAGCCAGGCTTGAATGAGATCCATGCTCATCCCACTCAACACCAGCAGCCAGAGCTCAACAGCAGCTCCACAACTCCTGGTTGAACACACCGAGCAGCAGCATTTCCCTGTGCTTTCAGACCACTCTGTGAAGAAAATGAGCCACAGTGCAAGCAAAATGTTTAAAGGAAAACATGGGAACGATGATCCAGGGACGAGTTTTGGATGACAGATCCATTGTTGGTGTGCCTGCTGTGGCTGTGCTGCTTGATGAAGGCTGAGAGCCCTTCCAGGTCCTTGGAGGAGGGGTTGTGGCACTGGTGGTACCACTGAGTGTGACAGCACCGATGTGATGAGCTTGATGTCACCCAAAGCGATGAAATGACGTATGAACAGCTACGGTGATTATGGGTTATTAACACAGGATCCACCACAGAGTAGGGCCTCCCACTAGAACAGGGTGCTCCAAGCCCCATCCAGCCTGGCCAAGCACTTGTTGTGCTGTGTGTTAAGCCAAGGGGCCAGGACCCGGGTTTTGCCCCAAATGGGGAGAGAGGGAGCAAGGAGGCATCGGGTGATGTTCTGCATCCACACCTACATCTACACGTGCTGGGAGGACATGGGGCACAGCTTGTCCCTGAAGAGTGGCCAGAGCTTGGGCTGTGGCTCATCTCCCATCCTTATGATGGAAACAGCACCTGGTTTGAGTTTCCCCAGGAAGACCAGAGCAGCTTCAGGGATTCTGGATCCCTCATGGGGCAGAGACCCCAATGCAGGGCTCGAACCCGTGTGGCCAAGGATGTCATCAAGGCCATGATCAGTTGGCTCTGCAAAGCTGAGGACTTGCAGATCCTTTGGTCTTGGTGGGACTGTGAGAGCCCCCAGCCCAGCACTCCCCCCATGGCCCGCACTCACCACTCTCAGGCCCTTCCAGTGGCTCAGTGTTGAGCATCATGTTGGCCAGGGACACCTGGGGCTGCGCCGGGGTCTCTGTGGAGGAGAGGCAGAGGGTCAGTCAAGGGGAAGGGCATCAGCAGCAGCACCCTCAGTACAGCCATAAACAAACTCCCTGTCCCCAGCTCCAGCGCAGGAGCCAGGTCTGGATCTGTTTAGCATAGCACACACATCTGAGAAATGTTTATTGGAGGCAGATGACGGGATGAGTAATCCCCAATGGCCCAGCTGTGCCAGCACGGGATCGCCTTCTGTCCCCAGCCGGTGGCTCTGCTTGGGCTCATCCTCGGGGGTCACCACAGAGGAGCATCCTCAGGGCCCCATGTGACTGCTTTGGATGGCCCCCACTAACCCCACAGCATTGACATGGCAGGGGCTCAGGAGCTAGATGTGGCCCCTCTGGAGCCAGTTTAGCTTTGGTCTCCTGGCCTTAGAGATGGCAGAATAAAAATGGCATCCCCAGGGAAGCCAGTCCATCATGGATCTGTACTCTCTTGTTCCCTAAAGGGCTCTCTTGGACCACACTCCTTCCATCAGGCCTCACATCCCTCTAGGAGCTACGGTGAGGATTGTCACAGGTGAAAAAATTCCATGGGGCTGGAGGGCAGGAGGGGGCTGCAGCCAGAGGAAGGGCTGGATTTGCTTTTCTTTAGTGTACGCTTTGGGTGTGGGTAAGGGGGACAATCCTACTCAGTGTCCAGGTCACAGCTTGTCACCACCACCTACTCAGTTTGTTCCCGTTCAGGATTTATTCTATGGGAAAAGCAGCTTCCCTGGGCATTGGCAACTCCAATTCAGCACATGCAAATGTTACTTCTACCCACTGATGTCTTTTCTCAACATTTTTGTGGGTATGTTTATTGCTTGCGAAGGTAAGAGACTGGTCCAAACCCACTGAAGCCAGAGGAAAGGCTCTCCATGGGCACTGGAATTGTCTCGGAAGTGCCAGAGGAAGCCAGACACAGCACTGGCAGGACCAGCACAAACTTCACACCACCAAGCCAAGTGACCTCTGTGCCAAACTGTATTAAAAAAAAATTGGCTGTGTCTTAGACAGCAACTTCTGGCCATGTCAGAGGGTTTGGTGAGGTTCACATTGGATCTGCACACATGGAGCTTGGATGCCCAAGGGACTAAACCCTCCATTTCATGTCTTCTTTGTAGGTTTTTCTGGATGGTATGGGAAGCAGATCAGTTGCTGTGGAAATGGCGATCAGAGAAGCAGCTTTTCTTGCTTATTTTGAAATCGGGCTGGACTGAGTTTACCAATTTGACTCATTAGTAATTGCAGTAGTGCAGGCTGGACCCCCACCAAGACCTTTTGCACCAATGTACAAACCCTGCAGCACGTAACAAACCCCACTCTGGGACTGCCTTTAATTATCCCACATTCTGTGCAGATTTAACCCTACTGAAATGTAACTCCCATTTTTCAAAGAAACACATTTGCCACGTCTCATACCCTGCTGCTGATCCAGAGGGTGGCAGACATGAAGTGACACAACTGAGCACAGCCAGGGCTGGGATGGTTGGTACCAACTGATTCCCGATCCCTTTTCTTTTCCTTCCCACTTTTTGTGTCTGCTTAATGAAAAAATAAACGTCCACAGGCTTTTAAGAGCCACTTACTCGTGCTGAATGACCCTGTGTAGGTCAGTTTGGGCTGGGATTTCTGGTAGCCAGTGATGACGACGATGTATTTTTGCCCGCTCCTGAGCCCTCGGATGACGTGTTCGGTGCCAGTCAGGTTTTGCCTCTGCACGAGGGAGTGGTCCTGGGCCAAGGTGACAGTGACATCAAAGGTGTTGTGTGGCTCGGGGCTGGCCCAGCGCAGCCTGGCACTGCTCTCGGTGACATCTGTGATCTGGATGTCATGGGTCTTTGCTGCAGGGCAGAATCAGAAGGGATACCAAGCAGTGAATGAAGAGGGAAAGATCTCAAGGAAAAAGTGCCTCAGTGCTGCAGAATCTTCTTTCCGTGGCAAGGTTGGGACTTGGCTGTCTCAGATGCCACTGCAGGGGAGGCTTTGTTTTCCGTAGCCCAGATGATTCACCAAGTGGCTTATTTATATTTAATAATCTGTTGCAATCTGGCATATCAAAGCCTTTTTTTTTTTTTAACAAGATTCTCACAGCTTGAAATTCCCAGCACTTTCCCAACAACTGTAAATGTGCTCAGTCAGATCCTTCTCTAGGGTGCAATGGATTCACTGAGCTGCTGAAGACCTTCAAGCCAAGCCTGCTTAAGTGTGAACATAAAATCACAGACTGGTTTGGGTTGGAAGGGACCTTAAAGCTGATCTCATTCCAAGCCCCTGCCATGGGCAGGGACACCTTCCACTATCCCAGGTTGCTCCAAGCCTCATCCAGCCTGGTCTTGAACACTTCCAGGGGTGATAACCTTAACATAACCTTAATAGGTCAAAGAAGTTATTATGGAAAGGTTTTCCTGCTCTGGCAGAGTACTGGATGAGGCCTTTATAAACACTGCTTAAAGCACCCCAGAAAAGTTTATTCCCCTCAAGCTGATAAAAGCATTAGCCTTGCTTTTATGTATTGCTTTTTATTTATTATTTATGCAGGGACTTGCCATCAGTGACTGCATGAGCATCCCTGTGCTTGGACACATTCTTTGATCCTTGCTCAGCTGGTGCAGATCTGCCTGTACCCCCTTGCAAAAATACCTGAGAAATCTCCTTTGTATGAACTGTGCTCACATGAAAGAGGCTTGGCATTCCCAAATAGGTCTCCACACTGATCCAGTGATGAACTAACTATTCCTATTAGCTGAGAGTTCAAACAATGCCATTGTATGAATCACCATAAATAGCAAAACTTGGCCAAGGGGTGATGCTACAAGGAAATCATGGAAACAAATGAGCCACACTAGAAAGAGAAGTTCTCTTTGCTGGATGGATTGTTCCTGCTCACGTTTTGCCTAGGGGCAGCCTGTCCCCCACCCATTTTTGCACAAAATTCTTAACACAAGTTGACAATGCCCCAGCGCCGATTTCCAGGTTTACACCTAAAACCAATATTTGGCCTCTGGATGACATTTCCCACAGGAATAGTCCTCTCAGGGGACAATAAGAGCCACAACGTGCTGTGGTTCAGCCTAGAGGGAGGCACTGCCCACATGGGGAGAGCTGTTCACGTACCACTGTGTCTCCTCCTGCCACCGGCCGCGGTGGCTGTGGTGTTGGTGGTAGCCCGGCTGCTGGCTTTGGCGTGGGTGGTGGCACCGGCTGCTCCCTGGGCAGTGGCATTCTCCTGGACCACAGAGCTGGCTGGGGTGGTCTCGGTGGCTCTGCCCTGGGGTGTGGTGCTGGCAGGAGTGGTTCTGGCATGGGCACTCGCCACTGGCTTGATGGTTGCGCTGACCGTGGTGCTGGCAGTGAAGGTCTGGGTGACGGTCGCGTTAGGAGCCACGAACCTGAGCAGAATTTTGGAAGCAGAGAAGAGTTGACGTAGAAACTATTGGCAAGAACTGGGGTCAAGAGTCTTTGCCAGCTTTAGATTTGCCCACAGTGAAGAGTGAAAAGCACTTAGATCCAAGCAGTGAAAAGTGCTTGGAACAACCTGGTCTAGTGGAAGGTGTCCCTGCCCATGGCAGGGGGTTGGAACAAGATGTTCTTTAAGGTTACAACCCAAACTGTTCTGTGATTCTCTGATAAGAGTGAATTCAGTAGAGAGATCTGTAGCATGCCTGACTTCAAGGGGCTTGACCTTCTAAAGCCACGACAGCTCTGTGCCACCAGTGAGTCTGGGTGACTCAAGCTTTCACGTCTCTTCAGAAAATGTTAGTATGGATTCTGTCACGGATGCTCTATAATAGATTATCCAGGGCAGCCCAGCCTCGGAAAATAATGTTTTGAGTAGAAAGCCCCATATTAATAGTAATTTCTGGAAATCCTGACCTATATGATCAAAGTCAGCATGTACCTCCTTCCTATTTGTATACATATATAAATATGAAATTTACCCCAAATTTAAAATTATACGTGACCTTCTATCATCAAGATGTCTCTGTTGCTCTTTTGACACAGCACTGAGGGAACCAGTAAAATTAATTAAAGTATCATTGAAATTCTATTCATTAAAAGATAATCCTGCTTGTTTGCATTGAAATTGCTTTTTCCTTCCTTTTCCCCAAAGCATTACTCACACTGCTTTCTGCCCGGTGAGAACAGGGTGCTGGCTCTGGGCTTGCTGACCATTCTGGAACCACTCACACTGCTTCCTTATCTCTGGAGACAGGTAGAAAGCAAATTCACCTGGACACAGAGAGAGACATTAAACACTGGAGTTGAGGATAGTCGATATCCACCACCAACACATTATATACATTTCTTCTTAATTAAAAAAAAAAAAAACCAAAACCAAAACTTTTCTCTTCTTGCTTGATGTTTGGTTACTGCAGCATCCTGGGCTGGGAGATTTGTTATTCCTGTTTGCAAACATGAGGGCCTTAACTACAAGAGGGCTGTTTGCCCGAGTCTGTAATGTATAAACACATTTCTTGTAATAAGGCACTTCCAACCACACAGGTAATGTTTTTTTTCAAGAGTTAGAAGTTTCCAGGACTGCTGTAAGCAGTAAATGGAAAAAGCAAGCTGAGATAACCCAAACATTTATTTCCAGATGTTTGCTTCCTATTTAGTGCAAGACATTCCTGAATCTGTGGTATATCAGCCCACTAATCTGATTTTTCAGGAATTTTTACTAAAAACTAGCTTTCCTAAAAGAGGTCTATTTCTTATCCTTGCTGGACGGGTGTGTTTAAGACCTCTAGCAGCTGGAGGTCCAGCCTGGGGTCTCTAGCTAAGCTGAGATGTAAATTTTTGAGGCACAGTCAGCACATCCCAAACACAGCAGCATTATTTATCCCTGAGCAAACAATCCTGTCCATCTGGTCCTTCAATTTGCATACAGCAACTGCAGATCTCAGCCTGAGCCAGCCAAGGGCCTGCTGGACATGATGTTTATGCTGAAGTTGGGAAGAAAGATCTGCTGGGTGTTCAAGGAGCTCCAAGGAAGTGCTGCAAAGGGCCTCAGCAGGACCTACATGAGAGGCAAGCCAGGCAGGATGAGATCAGAATGCACAGGTGAGCCCATGGAGACCAAGGCAAAGCACACTGAAGTGCAAACTCTACTTGGTGGATCAACATAGAATGGGATGGGGAGGCCAAAGTGAATGAAATCCAGACATACTCAGGTAGGTAAAGTATGAGCAGCCCAAATTGCACCAAACAGTACAAACCATAGAGAAAGAGACTAACTTCAGTGGGCCCTGCTGCCCAAAACCTTTCAGATTAACCCCAGTGAGGCCACGTGTTGCCCCTTCTGTAGCACTTTGGCTGCAGGATGTTACACTTACTTCTGATAAAGGATGGCAGCAGTGTCCCAAAACGCAGCAAGGGCTCTTCATGGAGCTCTCCTGGTTTATCAACCAGCTTGAAGAACACGTCATTTGGCTCGCTGGCGAGGCTGTAGATATTCTTGGTATTCACCTTCCTGCCGATGCCCAAGACAACAAAGAAGTATCCTTTGCATTTTGCATTGATGACAACCCTCTGCAGGTGCTCAAGTTCTTTTTTGTTCACTTTTCCTGTCATCATCAGAACTATGACTTTTAGATCCCGAGGGCTTGGTGCACTTTCAAAAACATGAGTGATTGTGTGTTCAACTGCACTTCCTAGAGCCCTTGTGCCATGGAGCTGGGTCATTTGATTGTGGAGGTAATTAATGATCTTCTCTTTGGATGCATAATCAGTTAGTGAGAACTCAGTTTTTACTGGTGGGAAGCTTGAGTTGGTTTCGTGTTCGTAAGGAGCTTGCTGGAGAACGGCCACTCTGGCGTGGTGCTGGGATACTTTTGGCTCTGAGCTGATTTCCAGGTTAGTTACGATGTGGGAAATGTACTTCCTCATCTCGCTGAACTGCAGAGGGGTGGTGGACTCAGAGCTGTCCAGGATGAAGGCTATGTCCGTGT
Source organism: Edolisoma coerulescens (assembly GCA_013397115.1). Lineage (NCBI taxonomy): Eukaryota > Metazoa > Chordata > Aves > Passeriformes > Campephagidae > Edolisoma > Edolisoma coerulescens. Next base: position 70,079 of record VWZW01002385.1, read on the forward strand.
CCACATCTGTGGGGGCTGCCCTTCTGTCTCTGAACGCAGGTCTCTGGCCGCCTACACAGCTGGGATGGGGGTCACACACATCTGGGGAAGAAATACAGTGGATTTCACCTGCAGGACCTGAACACAACCCTCCCTCATCACTGTAAACATCTCTTGTGTCACATGGAATACCATCCAGCCGTGGTCATTCACTGGTCCATTGCTGGATGCCAAAGTCATTTCATCCCACAACACATTCAGTGTTCAGTATTTTTATCTGCTCCCTTGTCCAAGGGGATCCCTGAAGCACTCTGTCATAAGTGGCAGAAGGCCATCTTTTAGAGCACTTAACTATCAGAATTTGGGCTGTAAAAGTGGCAACCAGACAAAAAAGGAGCTTCTCTTTACAAAGTAGAGAACGCCCAGCGAACCTCGTTCACAATGCCAATGTTTTCTGCTCAACCTCTTGCTCATCAACAAAAGGGCCGACTCCCAACTGGGCTTCCCTTCTTACAACCGACTGCTGCGTGACCAGAAGGATTTGGAACTGTCTAGAGAAGAAACTGGATGCTTTACCCAAACAAATGTGACAAGTCAAGAGCCTCAGAATGGTTTCATTCAGCTGACTGCCGCTGGTTGGAAGAACAATGGCGTGACCAACCGCTGTGTTGTTGATCTGGTGAGATGGAAACAGAAAAACACAGAGTCAGTAATGCTGCCTTCTGTTATTCTCAGCTCAGAGGAGGGGAGGGCAATCCACAACTCTGAGGGATTCTCTGCTGAGCTCAATGCTCTCGGTGGATCCCTTTTGGAGGAGCCTCATGTCCCCGATGTCAGTTTAGAGTCATAAATTCCAAGAAAAGGGACCACTTGAACCACTGCTCAGTGAGTTCATCTGTGGCTTTTTCATGGCTTTCAATCTCTGCCTGTCCACTCTCCCTCTGCCAGCAAAGCTAATGTACTCCCACCTTGCCACCCTTTGCCTTTCTGTCAGACTCTTCATTCTGTTTCATCCCATACCTGGCACCCTGGAGCCATGGACTGGGGAAAGAGTGACTCGTTAGAGTCTCACTAGCATTCCCCAGCATGCGCTTTGGTGATTACAGAATTAGGATTTCTCTCCTAATGGATGGATGAGTTTGGCCATCAATGCTCTCTTCCACACTTGAGAGGCCTGTGGAAGCCAAGCATTGCCTGTGACATCCAAACCATCAAACCAGACCGAGGGCTTGAGCAGAAAATAGAGAAAGGGTGAAGGACCCCAACCTCAAGAGCTCTGGCAAGAACCGCATCCTGCCTGCTGGTGAGGAACACAGGCACGACCCCGGCATCATAGAGCTTCAGCACGGCATCATTGAGCTGTGGGGATGCTCTCGTGTCCCCGTTGCTGAAGAAGACAGCCACCTTCCTCATCAGGAAGCCACTGCGGGCGCGCTTGAAGGTATTCCTGGCCACGAAGGACATGGCGGTTTCCAGGCTGCGTGGCTTCGTGGTCAGGGTTGCCTGGAAGTTTTGGATCTGCTGGAGGAGGCTGGATTTCTTCCTGGCATCAGCAAAGCGGATCTCTGTGGTGACCTCATTGTTGTAGGTGACCAGAGCCACCCGTGCCCCCCGGGGACAGTTGCTCTCTGCAATGGTTAGGTTGTTGACCACTCTGAGCACGGTTTGCTTCATCCTATTGAAAACATCCCTCACAACGCCCGAGGAGGTATCAATAGCGAAGGCCAGCTCGGTTGGGAAGACAGGGCACTCCTTGGGACCTGTTGGGAATGTGCATTGGGAACAAGGCATGCTTCAAACAGCTGTAAGGATTCAAGGACAGTGTCCTCAGCCGGGGTAAATCATTCACATGTGGGGAGAGCAACAATCGTGACACACAGCCACCCTGGGGTTTAAAGGACTGAATGAGACTTACCATAACAGCAAGCTGTGGAAAAGATGGAGAGAAAAAACCAGCTTGGTCAGTGCCATTATTGTACCATGATGGGCAAATAAGGGTAGAGAGAGGGGCTCAGCAAAGCACTGAGGTACTCACGGCATTTGTCTTTGATGTTCCGCACCAGCGCACATTGCTGTAGGAAATAAAGAAAGGGGGGAAAAGAGATGTGTCACACAGCCAACCCAAGGGTGCTTCAAAACAAGAGAGAAATTATGCCACACTTACATCTCTGGATTCTCCTTTCTCGCCTTTAAGGCCCTGTTTCAAAGAATGAAGAGAACTTGAGTGCAATGCGTATCTCCAGGGTGCCCCATGAACACTGTCGGAATAACTACTGAACCATGGGCCATGCAGGAGCCAAAGGAAAGCCTGTCTGTTTTCAGCCGTGTTCCCAGCAACAGGGGGAAGGGCTTTTCTGTGTGAGGAGTAAACCTAGCTGAGGCCAAACCCAAAAGGGGGGTTGGAACTAGATGGTCTTTAAGGTCCCTTCCAACCCAGACCATTCTATGAGTTACAATGCTCCAGATTCACATGCAAAGCAAGCCCAGTCACCTTGGCCTTTCTAGGGTGCCTTGTGCCAGCAAGATTTGGTCATGGACCATATCCTGTGTGGGGTGGTAAATGATAAAGAGCTGAGAATCTCCTAGAAGGAATTTTAAGGGGCATATTGCCATGGGGAAATACTAATGCCTGGTAAGAGCATGTCTCTTGACTTTTTCCTTTTATTTGAGGAAGGGTAAATATTTGTCAGTGATAAGCATCTACTTAGAAATTTATAGAGACACATCCAAGACAAATAAAGAGGAATTTCCCCCACTTGAAATCAGCAGCAGACAGTGATGGGCTTATTTTTCAACCTCTTGCACCCATAAAGACCACTACATGAAGCCAATCAGCAGTGAACACTTACAGATGGCCCAGGATATCCAATCTCTCCTTTCTGACCGGGTGTCCCAGGTTGTCCTGCATTTCCCTAGAAAGAGAGAGCAGAGAAGTCCTCTCCATGAACATCTGCCGGAGGACTCCCAGGAGCACTTGGAGGATAAAATGTGTCCATCTTTCAGGGCACTCATGCAGAAAGGAAAAATTGTGCCATGGTCCAACTTACTCTGCGGCCTCTGTTTCCTTTGGGGCCGGGGCCTCCAGCGACACCACGGTCACCAGGTCCACCCTAGGAGGGGAAAACCAAAAACAGCAGCTCTAAACCTGCACAGGCCCATGGAAAATTGCTAGGAAAATTAATGCACAGCTCACGGGCTGCACCTACCTTTGGCCCTGCATAACCTATGAAGCCGCGTTCTCCCTGAAACAACAGAAAGGTTAATTTGAATATGTTCCAGAAAAGGACCTTTTCCATCTGCACTGGAGATCTTGGCTGCTTCCTTGTCCTTGTTAAGGAGGTGGGAATGCTGAGCATACACCTACCTTCCTGCCTTTAGGACCTGGACCACCAATTCCATCTCGTCCATCATCACCCTAAAATTGGAAAGCCAAAGTCATTAATTTGTAAATTATATGTCATATGTAAACAACTTAAACCCCACAGGTCCAGCAGCATCAATAGAAAGAACCCACTGAAGCCACAGGCCTTTGTGAAACTCTTAAATGTTCCTTAAAGTTCCTTAAGTGCCCATAGAGGTGTGAGGGCTTGGCCACACTCACCATCTCTCCTCGTGGGCCTGGCTGTCCATTCGGCCCTTTGAGTCCAGGGTTTCCAGGCTCACCCTAAAAAGAGGAGCATCTGTTAAAGCGTGTGCTGAAACTCCAGGCAGCTCTGAGCCTTCCCCACCCCATCAATACTGGTTCCTTCGCACAGAGCAGTCTGCAGCCCTCCTTGTGGCAGAAAGGCATGACTGGACCTACACAGTCCGAAATGCTGCCAAGTGCATGCTCTTTAGTGGGACCTTTGGTGATTTCAGGAAAGATAAAACCTTCCCACATGGGCATTTTCTGAGAATCTGCCCAGGAAAGTTGCTTGGGAATCTCAGTTGCTCAGTTACTTCTGCTTTTCTGTTCCTGAAATGGGAGCCTAATTAGACAACCAGAGCACAGAGTTGCTTCTCTCCACACTATGCAAGCCCAACAGGTTCATCTCAAGTATTTCTTTAAGCCCATGCAAAATCCAGAAGCTTTTCAATGCAGCTTTAGTTGTTGATGTCCAGTGCTCCTAAAGACATACCTTCCTTCCCAGGGGACCAGTCCTGCCACGTTCTCCTGTGGGTCCTGGAGGTCCACTCCCAGCCTGGAATGGAAATGGGGAGAGGCATGATGGCAACGTGTCAAGAAAACTTGGGTGCCAGAAACTAGGGAACGGGGTAACCACAGAAATCGTGTATTGACTACTAGGGCTGGTGCCTCTCAAAACACCTCAGGAAATTCAGAAGTCTGCTTCACGTTTGGGAAGAGCTGGAGGTCCAGCTCAGTTCAATGCAAATATCAGCAGCAATTTATACTGTCCCTAAGAGAACACCCACAGGAAAGCAGGAGAGGGAAAGTCATGCTGGGGTGGGGAAATGCGATATGGCTTTATGTTGATGGGTCTGGCTGAGGAACGCAGCAGGAGGGAGAAATAAATACATGGAGTGGCCCCAGCAGGCATGTGAGATGGTCATGCTCTGGCTTCAGAGGATGAAACATCACAGAGATGCCCCACCAGTTACTCAGGGATCCTCTTTAACTAAAATCGCAATAATGGGCCAAACACTGAAGTCCTGACCCCTCTGTGGTTGCTTTTGGCTCTTTCTCTTCTGTAACTCTTGATCAAGAAGTCTTAAGCTTAAGTTGAGAGGCGAATCATGCTGGAAGAGTGTGTTAAAAGAGAGTGGAGCAGAGTTGGAGCCCTAGGAGAGGGGAAGGGGAAGACACATTGGAATCTTATTAGTTCAAAAACAGTATAGCTGGGTCAGTGTCTGGGAAGCAGCAGAAGGATTACCCTGGGTCCAGGGATACCCTGCTCTCCTCTGATGCCTGGTGTGCCGACCTGGCCAGGCGGACCCTGTGCGGGGAGAAAAAAGAGGCTGTCAGCACACATGGGCAGAAACACACCAGGATCCAAGGGGAAGCTGCTGCAGTGTCTGAGGGATGCTTTGCAAACACATCACACCTTGGCTGGTGGGAATGCAGTGGCAGGCAGGAGAGCCAGGCCACAGAAAACCCAAAAATACCCAAATCCCGACAGTCCTTGTGGATGAGACTCTTCGGGGAAGTGGCTGTGATGAAGTAACACCACAGCACCATGAGGCAAGGCCTTTCCCCTGCTGTGAACTCACTGACCTGTGGCCCTCGCATGCCTTGTTCCCCAGCTGGCCCTGCTTGACCAGGCGAGCCCTTGGTGCCCTGGAAGTACAAAACAGGACAGTGCAGGTTAGCATGGGAGGACATGGTCAGCACCATGGGAAGGGAAAGGAGAGATCAGGGTATCCACAGCTGCAGAGCAGGAAAGAACAGATTTTCAGTTGGTTTTTTTCCTTGGTTTTTTTTCAAGATATGGTGATAGCAGAGAATAAGCACAGCGATGGTGGGGGCAATTTGCCTCCTGCAATTGACGGGCATTGACCATCACGCTTTGGCCCTTTTACACTGCCCCAGCAGCACATGGGGACAAAACATCCGACCAGGGAAGGCTGTAGAAGACAGGCAGGCATGTGGACAGTTGGTTCTGCACCGAGCCCAGCAAGAAGCACACAGGGAGATGAGCCTGAGGAGGAAGAGGGAAATTTGGAGGAGAGAGGAAGCAGAGAGGAACAAGCAAAGCCTGCACGTCTCTTCTCTTGGCATATCTCTCTCGGTGCTGAGGCTGCCTGGTCTGTGACATGGCAGGAGCCCCAGGTGTTGTCCCATCACCACCTACCTTAAGTCCTATGGGCCCTCTTCGTCCTGCCATGCCCTGCAAATGAAGGAACAATGAGGCTTGTTGATCTAATATGTAAGCACACCTTTCCCTATTGCTTTTAGATCCATGTATCAATGCTTCTCATAGTCCAAAATTACATTTGTATGGCTTAAACTACTGAGGGGGAAGGGAGAAGGAAATCCACACGGTCAGCTCTCTTAAATCAGACTTGGGCATGTTTTCTCCCTCCTCACATCCCCTACGTAGGTGAGTTGCTCCGTCATGCATGCCAGGAGTGTGTCACCATCCCTGGGATGGGAGGGACATGCTGCAGGGAACACATCCCAGACATCCCAGCTCCAGTTTGGTTTTTGCCTTTCCAAAGCCAGCAGCCAAATGCAGATGCATATCATGGAATCACAGACTGGTTTGGGTTGGAAGGAACCTTCAAGACCATCTAATTCCAACCCCCTGCCATGGGGAAGGACACCTTCCACTAGACCAGGTTGTTCCAAGCACCATCCAACCTGGCCTTATATATAAATCAGGTGTAACTCCACTGATCTGAGCACTGAGTCATTTGCATGGGAATAAGTTCAACTTTTAAATTCTCTACAACAAGCCAGGAAGCCATGAGGCATTTTCCTTTTGAGATTTTTTTCTTTTTTTAGGGTGGCTTGTTGGGTTTTGAGGTTGAATTCCTGATGTTTGTGAAAAAAAATACATGGAAAGGAAGAAGGGGAAAAGTTGTTGTCAATTTAAGCTTGGGCCTTGCTGACTGGAGGTCTGGTGACTCACCTTCCTCCCGACTGCACCGTCTTGGCCCTCCAGCCCTGCTGGTCCTGGATCTCCCTAAGGGAAAAACAAAGTTCAAGTGAGAGCCCTGAGACGAGCAGGCACTGGGAAAACAGATTCGATTCTCAAAAAATGGCTCCTTTCATGCTTTCACACAAATTACTAGTCCTGCATTGGTGGGAATCCTTCTAACAACTCACAGAGACTTTCCATCAAGTTTCTGAGCCAGCACAAGTCAACATTCCTATTCTTTGGGAAATGCCTTCTGACAGTTTAAGATGCATTTTTTTGTTGTGAGCTGATATGAAAACAGAGGGGTTTTGAAATTTTCCGAGAAGTGTGAGGGGTTTTTTTTCTTGCCAAGGTTTCAGGTGAATCAGGAGGTTTAGATTTGGTATAATCTAATCAGTTCTCTGCTTTTGTATATGACCCATGAGAACATACAAAGGTAATTTCCAAGTATGAAGTTATTTTCAGAGGCAATATCCCAAAAGGCATTGTAAAATAATAATAATTTTTTTAAAAGGTGCTTTTTACACAAAACATCTTCTAAACTGACATCTTCCCAGAGGAAGTTTTGATTGCAAACCAACATTTCCTAGTGGAAAAAAATATTCCATCTGACAAGGCAAAATGAGTTTAAGAAACTTCCATCTTTTTGGCAGCATCCTTTTTTCTCCCTTTCTCTGTCCCATTCTGTTTTAAAAACCAAAAAACAACACAAGACAACAAAGAAATTTTACCATTGGTCCAGTTTCACCCTTTTGTCCTCTGGAGCCCCGTTGAGTATTATCAGCTCCTGAATCTCCCTGGAAGCAACAGAGGAATGAGAAACATCTGTGTAAGGGGGACATGAAAATCAAATCTCGCAAACTGCTCTGCTAGAGCTGAGAATCAACTTTTCTTCTCTTTTTTCCTTTTTTGACTGAATTAGATGAAGTATTGCTGCTGTTTTCAGACAGACACAGCTTTTCAGCTGAGAAATAATACTGAAGAAGACGAGGAAGGGGAATTTTAACAGGGTGAAACAGTGGTTGATATGGTACCTGCATGTCACCTCCAAGTCCTTCCTCTGTCATGGGACCTGCCACTATCAAGCAGCATTTAATAAGCCAGAGCCACCCTCTCTGATGATCCTAGGATCAGTGGAAAGTGGGTGGAAAATCAAGAAGATGCCTTAGCAGTATTTACCGGATCTCCACGGAGCCCACGGTCGCCTCGTTCTCCTCGTTCACCCTTTACTCCCTTATCTCCCTGTGGGAAGAGATGGAGAATTAGGAAGAGCAGCCCTTGCCTGTCAAAAGCATCTCTGCCCACCCCTCAGCCCTGAGGGGAGCACGATGGCTTTCCACCCTCCCCTGGCTCAAATCCACCTCTATGCCATCATTTAGCCTCACTGTAAAAGTGATTAAAGCCTACCCTTCTGCCGGAATATCCCTTCTCTCCAGAGGAGCCAGGCAAACCCTTGTCTCCCTAAAGAAAGAAAAATATTTTAGAATATTTGCCACTTCCAAGGTGCTTTTTAGATACTTCATTGAAGCATTGAGTTATTAAGAGAAAAGAAATTAAGATGACTGACCTCTTCTCCATCAATGCCATCCAGACCCATTTCTCCCAGTTCACCCTGTGGAAGGGAGGCAATGGGCAAATGCTCACTGAGAGGAAGGGGGAATGGGGAGGGCGATACTGATCTGCCACACACTCACGCTCACTGCTGTGGCATGAGGGAATAGCTCCATACCTTCTCTCCTGGGAATCCCCGAGAACCCTAAGGAGAGAGAAAAGAGAGTTACTCCACTCTTGTCCAGCTCACTGCCATGGGAACCAGTGGAGGAGGGCTGGGCTTGGTGGCAGACTCAGAGCCATGACCAGGACAGGACTTTCCCTAATTTCTCTTATGCCAATGTTTGTCTGCAGCTGCCTCCCCAACTCTTATGCCAAGATAAAATATGTGGGGCATGGGAGTTAATCCTGCTGATCCAATAAAATATCTCACTCCTTAGCCACAACTCTTTCTCCACTGACTTTTTTTTCTCCCTGCACCCATTTTTATGTTAATCCAGAGCCAGTCCTAGCGCCTTTGTGCAAGGCTGAACAGATTTTTAACAAGACTCAGTATCTCAGCTGCAGCTAATGGGCTTGGTTCATGCATTCCTCTTCTCCCTGCCAGAGGATCATGTGGTCAGAGCAAATGGTAGGAAACATCCCCTTAATTTCACTATTTCTCATAAATATTATATGTTTCACCACCTTTTCTGGCTTGGGGTGCAGCTGCTGTCCTGGCCCATCAGCTCAAGGTTCCTCTTTAAAGTCGTCGCCATGGCTCACTTGTCTCCCTCTTCCCCAACAGCAGAGTTCCACCCACTCACTGTCCCAGCCCTGTGCCAAGACACGCACATCCATCTCTTCCCAAATCTTTCCCCCAGAGCCAGACAGAAGACAGGCCAGCCTTGCCTGTGGATTGAGCCTGGGTCTCTGGGCTGCGTTTTTGCTCTTCATAGCAACACTAAAGCCACAACACCCTCTGAAAGCCCTGGTGCTTGGCCAGGTGGACACAGCCGCTCAAGGGCATGTGGCAGAGGTTGTGTGACCTCCTAAACCAGCAGGAGTTGCCCTTGGGGGACTCCCACACACTGGACTCCGAGTTTGCTCTGTGCAGGCTTGTTCCACACGTACCTTTGTTCCTCTGTGCCCGGGGCATCCCTGGAAACCTTGTGTCCCATTTGCACCTGGTGGTCCACGCTCACCCTGGTGCATGGAGGGGAGAAAACAACAGTCAGTGTTGGCCTGCTGAGCCTATTTCTGTGGCTAATTGCCACAGGAGGTGGCTTGGAGGCACAGGAGCAGCAGGTTTTGCCTGGCCACCCCACCATCTCTTGCCCACAACCTTCCTCACGTAGAGACCAACTGCACGTTTTCATCATCGAGAGAGAAACATCCTTCCCAGTCCCTCAGCTGTGAAAGAGCTTTGTGAAACCTCTCTTTCCAAATTAAAATGACAAGATGAAGCCGTCAGAGCTCTGCACAGATGTCTAATCCCATCCTGACCTTCAAGCCCCAGGAAAACATTGCCCGGCATGCAGTCTCACAGCAGCCTTTGGCCCCTGCCTGCGCTGTTGGAAAAGCCATGAGCACCGCCAGCCCCTTGGCCTCGGCCTCACCCCTTGGGAGTGACGCATGGAGGGATGTTCATTCCAGGGCTGACGTGGGATTCACGCAGAGTTTGGATGAAGAGTGTTAGTAGGAATTCATGGGATTCACGTTGTCTGCCGTGTGAGGGATGGGAACATCACTCTTGGTTCCACTTTTGGACTAACTCAAATCTTTCAGCTGCAGGTGGTATGGATAACTTTGGCATAGGCTGCAGCTTTGATGAAGTTGAGGATTTTATTTGCCTTGGGGAATAGCACAGACATGGGTCACATCAAATAATGGGAGTTATTCCCCCCATCATCCTTCTCCAGCTCTCAAGAAGCTCCTTACTGACTTTCTCTCGGGAGCAGCTGAGACCAGCAACTCAACCTGTCAGGTGTGGGAAACTCAAGAGTTCTGCTGTCTCTTCTAACCCACATCCACATTCTCAGCAGAAAAAAGTTTGAAGGCTTTTCATTTAGTGGAAGAGCCTCCAAACACTTCACTATGGTGAGGTCCCCATTTGAACAGGGGCAGGCACTCACCGGTCCTCCTTCATCACCAGGGTAGCCTCCGTAGCCAAGATCTCCCGTGACACCCTAGAAGACAACAAAGAAAATTGTGAATTTCCTTCATAGTTCTGTGATTGATATTCAAGGTTTCCCTAGATAAGCACAAAGCAACTGCTTGTCATCCATGTTAATCAGAGATATAATCTCCTTTTGATGTCCCGAAATTGTTTCCCCGGATGCTTCACCCCATCCTTCCAGCCACTTATCTCTGCCCTCTTGGATGTTTTGCAGCACTGAGGCTGTGGGGAAAGGGAAGAAGAGCCCTCAATTGCTCTGCATGTCCCAGGGTCAGTTTTCAAATGGAGGGAGTAAGTGGAGATGATCTCCCCATTAACATCACCCACTACAATTACACAACCTGCACATCACCACCAGGTTCCCGTGCACAGGGATCCTTCATCCCCAGATGAAGTGACCTACCTTTGGTCCTATAGGGCCTGGCACACCTCTGTCCCCTCTCTGTCCTGAGCACTTGCAGGGCACCTTGCAGCACGTCCTCTCTGCGATGTTGTCCTGCAGGAAAAATGGGAAACAAAAGTGTTAGAAACCTGCCAGAGCCCCAACACCTGATTTTGGACATCAGAGGGAAGGGTTTAAACAGAAACTGCGTGGGGCAGAATTCGTAGAGTACATTTAGTAGGACGTCAGTCCCCAGAGCTGTGCCTGTCACTGAAGAGAGAAATCTCATCTCCAAAGAAACAAATCCAGGCTGTGGAGCGGGCCATGAGAAAGTCACTGCAGTGAGCAGCTCACCAGCAACCCGCAAGCTGAGAACGTTTCGCAAGCACACAGTAAAGGAGAAAAAAAAAAGTTAAAAAGAATGATACAGACTCAGAGAAATCACAGCTTGGTTTTACATCATCCAACAGAAAGAAGAGGAAAAAAATCACTTTCTTTGCCAAGTACATTGCTGGCTGCAAACGTTTCCTGCCAGCTTTGCACATTTACGTTTTGGAAGGATTTTCCAGGGCTGAATTACTTGGGGAGGGGCTGAGGACCAACTCTTATCCCAAAACCCAAGGCTCACTTGCAAGTGGCTGAACTTCAATTTGCGGAGAAGGGCCCAATCAGGTTACCACAAGGACCAGTGGTTAAGCCCAATCTTATTAAATCTACTGGAAACGGAGCCCAATCGTGCTGGTAGCAGCTGAGAAGCTGGGAGGAACTGGACATAGTGAGGCTGACAGCAAATTAACTCAACACTCGAGAGGGACTGTGCACTGGGAAAGAAGTAAATCTATGAAGAAGAAAGAATCATGGAATGGGTTGGGTTGGAAGGGACTTTAAAGGGTAACTCCTCTTTTTACTCTGTTAAAAGCATGTCCAAAATACAGACAGTGTATGAGATCAGGGAAAGAAACCTCGAAAGCAGTGCTTCTACAGGAGGTTTAGCACTGAGCAGGCACCACAGGGCATTACTGTAAGGTTAAAAAAACCAACAGTGTAAACACAGGCAGAGGGCGGGTTTTTGGCACTGCAGCTTTTGATGGCATCTTATCCCATCCCATTTGACCTAATGCCTCGGCTGGAGTAGGGTTACTTCAGGAGTGGGATGAGACCATGATCTGCTCTGAACTTTATTTGCTGTGGCATCTGTGAAAAGAGCTGACGTGAGGCAGGGAGCAGAGAGGAGCAGAGCCAAGAGGGCATAATCCAGCCACGGCTCAGCCCCGCAGGAGATCCAGCCGTGGGCTTTCCTCCAGCATTACAAGGCAGCACTGCCTGTGCCGAGTTACTTACAAGCTGCTCTGCCAGCTCAAAATCCAAGTCCAGCAGATTAACTCTGAGTGGTCTGTTGTAGGTGAACCCACGGCCGAACTCCAGCTGCATCACTCTGTCAAAGTTGGTCACTCGGTCCAGCCCGACGAAGAGGAGAGCATTGACTCCTGGCAGGGAGAAGCAGAAGGGGCTTTGTGATGGGGAGGGGTGCCCTGAAGGGCCTGCACATCCTCCCCTGTGATGACACATCGTTATCCACATCTTTGATTGCAAACAGAGCCTTTACAATAGAGAACAAACATCTTCAGACACATCCAGTGCAAGTTACCCACATGCTTAGGTGGCAGCAGGCAGCTAAACATGGCAGGAAGGCAGTGAAGAACAGCAAGTGCATGTAGAACTCACAAAATCCTTATCCTTTACTATCAAAAGCAGATGGATTTAGGAGAAATGGTGGTAAAATGGGCTACATGTTGACATGGACTATAATCACTGCCTGGAAGAGAAAAAAAATTACCTTCTGAGTGTAAAGTAGATGAAGCAGCCTCCAGCTGATTTATCGGCTCATCTACACCATCAGTAAAATGGATTATGACCTGGGAGAGAAACAAATTTCCGTCAGGACCCAGAACATTTCATGTGTGAGACACAATCAATGTGCATCCTGAAGGGCCTTTTTCCAGTGCTTCATCTGAGAGGAGGTGAGGGAAATTCTACACCTTTTCCAGGCCATGAAGCTCTGCATTCCTGTGCCACGTTCCTCTACATTGTTTCATGCAGGTGTTACATGGGAAATATCTAGAGAGCAATAATTTGCAGCTAAGCAGTGATTGTGTGAACTGGCTGCAGTGATGCTCATCAATTGTCAGGACAGGACCTTGACAATGCAGGGAGAGTGCAGCAAACAAGTAGGGCTTAAGTGACAAAATTTATGGTGAAAAAATTCAATCAATTTAATTTTTTTTTTTTAATTTTTGTGAATTTACAGTTTCTTTACCAACTAAAGTACATCAGAAGTCAGTTTTGCTGGCCAACACCACCCCAGAGGCCTTGGCCTTGACTCACTTTGGTGCTGCCGGAGGGCGAGGATCGGAATTTGCTCAGGTAGGACCTCAGTGTATCTGCCCTGAGGTAATAGGGCCCACGGGTCCGCATGTCCAGGAACCTCTCCAAGAGCTCGGGCTGGTACTCAGAGAAGTCCAGCCCCTCCACGGGTCCCCCCTGGGCCTGGGCCATGATGGCCACCCTGACATTGGGTGCCTGGTTGCCAGTGCAGCTGATCCTCTGCATCCGCGTTATCCTGTTCAGCACGGACTCCACTCTCGACTCCAGACCTCGCTGGTAACTGAATATGTTTTGGCCGGGCCCAACATCACTGACATCGAAGCCAATTATCACGTCTAAGTCACAATCTGAGAGGAGAATGAAGAAAGAGAGAAGAGCATCATGGAGCAATGTGATGATTGGTTTTCAAGTAATGGCTTTTCTAATTACTCTTTTAGTTGTTAGTGAAGACACTGCATCAAGAACTGACACCACTTGCTGCACAAGTGCCTTCTGTTTCCTTTCACCATAGCAGTGATAACCTGGGAAAACTTGCATTTTATTAATTTTCTTTTTTTGATTTTAGCACTGGGAGGAGCTGCCTAAACCAAGTCCAAGAGAAATTTGCATTTTCATCAGGCAACTAAAACTGCTCCTCTCTCTCCAGCACATGGAAACCTGTCAGTACTTGCACAGTGTGCACCTTCTGCCTATGCCCTAAGTGACACTCACAGAATCACAGGGAGGTATTTGAATTCTCTTTGATATTAGCCACACTGCATGGTTAATATCTTAACCACATTTAGCATAAGTTAATACCACCAGCAGTGGTTTCCTTTTCCCAGCACTCAGTTTTTCTTCTCAGCTGGAGCTGCTGTTCAACTCAGGGCTGTTGTGCCTCTCCTTCTGCTTCTCCAGAGGTTCAGGAGACACCTCTGCTCAAAGTCAGAGGGCTGAGCCATGGTCAGTCGTGCTGGGAGTAGGACTGGCTGTAATGTACTAAGCAAAACCGTCTGCTGGGAGTCTGATCCAAGAGAAATACCAGCTCACTTACTCACCACAGTTCCCCAGCTTGGCTTCTGAAATCATTGGATTCCTTCTTAAGGCAATTTTATCTTAAACTACAACCACTCGTGCCCTGGTTTTTCCTCATATATCTGTCATGAGATCAGGTGGGCATCCTGGATGATCTGGCAAAGGAAATTCTGTTTTCCCCCTCCAGTGTCTAAAGGGGTTACAAGAGAGCTGGACACAGGCTTTGGACAAGATCCTGGAGCGACAGCAGGGGGAATGGCTTCCCACTGCCAGAGGGCAGGGTTAGATGGGATATTGGGAAGAAACTCTTCCCTGTGAGGGTGGTGAGGCCCTGGCATAGGCTGCCCAGAGCAGCTGTGGCTGCCCCATCCCTGGAAGTGTCCAAGGCCAGGTTGGATGGGGCTTGGAGCAACCTGGGATAGTGGAAGGTGTTTCACAGCAGGGAAGTTGGAACAAAATGATCTTTGGGGTCCCTTCCGACTCAAACTATTCTAGAATTCTATGATTCTATGATTTCCAGCACACTATGCATGCCTGAATGGCCAAAAATTCCAATTAGTTTGTAATAGACACAGGGAGGGGAAACAAGGGTCATCACTTTTCATTTTGGCACTAAAGAAGTTGGTCTGTAAAGATGATACCAGTATCATGTCCCTATGAGAAAGTCCAAAGTGGGATTTAGTCCAAAGGGTAAATGCAATGTAGGAGGCTGGTGATTTAGTGCCTGGCTGTCACATCTGAAATTAATTCCACCACAGTGGCACCTCTGTGGTGATGTTACACCAGTCGTTCACACACTGAAGGCCATGGACTGGCAGCTCTTGTACCAAAAGTTTGCAGCCCCCCATCAGACTCCTGGAGGAAGAAAGAACCCATGCTGCACCTCAGGCTATAGGCAAAGCACAACAGGACAGACAAGTCCATCAAAACACACTAGATATTAAAAGCCACTCTTGAGAATGACCTGAACACGTTATGAAGGGATTGTCCTTACCTCTTGTCACATCTGTTGTTCCTGGGCACAATCTCTCCTCCATGGCGGCTTCCAGCGTGACCAGGACCTGCTCATTCAGCTCTGACAGCTCCTGGGCTGTGGATACTCTGAAACTCATGGCATTCTCACTGGCCAACAGGCTGACTTCCTTCAGGTCGATGTTCCTCACACCGACTGCAAACACCTTGACGCCTTTCTGCGTGATTTCTGCGGAGGCCCTTGGCCCATCATCCGTAGACTTCCCACCCGTGACGATGAAGGCAATCTGGGGCACCCTCTGGTCGATGCGGCTGCCGGCCTCCTTCACAAAGTGTCTTTCCTGGATGTGCTTGATGGCCGCGCCGGTGTTCGCCACTCGCCCACCTTTGTAGATGACTTTGTTGATGGCGTCTAAAATCTGAGCTTTGGTGGAGTGGTCCTTGAGGAAAAACTCATCAGTGACATCCGAATTGTACTGGGCCAGTCCTACCTGGATAGAGTCGCCATCCCTGTAAATGGCATCCACCACAGAGTAGACAAACTGGAGAACTTCTTGGAAGTTATCTCTCCCCAGGTTGATGGAGCCGTCCAGCAAAAACACAATGTCAGCCTGCTTTTTACCTCCTGAAAAGATTACAAAGAAAACACAGTTGTTAGTAATTGTTTGCAGCATCTATAACATTTAAGCTGCTCAGGGCTTTGCGAAGTAGCACTTTGCAAATGAAATTTCTCTCTCCTTTCTACCATTTTTGTTTCATCGACCTCTGCCAGGGTTTTACATCCATACAAGAAAATTTTTGTGTAACATTTCATACAGCATTATTTGTGATAGGCACCGTCATCTCCTTTCAAATTTAATTATATTCTTTCCTAACTCCACAACTTCAAAGAGTTCTTTTAATCAACGCAACTAAAGGTTTGGGAATCAAAAGGTGTTATTACAGAATCATTTTCACTTTATACAAATACCATCTATGCTCTGTTCAGAAAAGTCTTCAGGATGGATACCAGCCTTACCAGGTAGGAATGGTCCAGGTGAGTCTGTTGTAGGTATTGGGAGCTCATCAAGAATATTCTGCACCCTTTTTTCTAAGGTTGAGAGTCCTGTGAAGTCCTGTACCACAAGCACGCGCCCAGGATCATTGGTAATGATCTGCAGCTGGTCCCTGTCCACATTCCTGGCTCCGACACCCAGAGGTTTGATGTTTGTGGAAGTGATCACTCTGGCAGGTCTGTTCACATCATCTTGGGACCGGTCTCCGAGGATGACGACCAGGTGCTGGGGCACTCCATCTTCTATCCTGCTCCCTGCAGACTTGATGAAGTAGTTCTTCACCACGAAGTCCAGGGCTTTGCCAGCGTTCAGGGGGGATCCACCTCTAAGCCTCAAGCGGCGGATGGCTTCCAGGATGGCACTTTTGGACTTGTGGGTCTTCAGGTAGAACTCAGGGAAGACACCATTGCTGAACTGCACCACCCCAATACGCACTTTGTTTGGCCCCACGTCCAGCTGCTGGACAATTCTGCTGATGAAATCCCGAATATGAGCAAGCCCATCCGGCCTAACACTGTCAGAGCTGTCAATGAGGAAGACTATGTCCTTTTCATCTCCAGAAACGTCTGTGAGGAAGCGGGAAGAGAGAAAATTATTGGCATGCCAAGCCTTTGCTTGAGCTTTGCTGGAGGATTTCTGTGCAATCTGCTCTTGTGTGAGGTAAAACCACGTGGCATATTTTGGCCAACTTTAGGCATGGTGCTTTGGGGAGCCTCTCCAAAAGGGCCTGTGTGCAAGTGGGAATGTGTGTCTGCCTAGTATTTGAAGCATGCATTACTCAGAGCCTTACCTGTTTCATTCCTTAATACTCTTACCTGGATTTGTCAATGTTTCCAGCTTTATTTTGCCCCAGATTTATGCCTGTTTCCTAGAGAGCTGCTAAGTGGGAATAGGCAATTGTATACATTGTGAATTTTAATTGAAATTGACCCAAATAAGTGTCATGTTTAGGTACTTGACTTGAAAACTGTAAGTTATAATATATTTAGGTACTTGGGTAGAATTGCCATCTATCTAAAGATAGATGTTCTTCCAAAATTGTACACGTGGTACAACTTTGATTTTAACTAAGGAAAACCTTGACTTAAAGAGAAGGTCTTTTGGGCAACATCTGCTTCAGTAGCAACCCAGAGAGACCCAGTGCCTTACCTATGGGGGGTTGCACATCTCCCAGCAGCCGCCTGATTTGGTCCACAGTCAGGGTTTCAATTGGAGTCAGCAGCTTCTGCTCAAGGCTGGGCAGTTCCTGGAAGCTGGAGACTTGGAATATATATTCAGGACTAAGGGAAATCTGTATCATCTCATCAGTATTCACATTCTTTGCTATCATCATAGGTGCCACCCCAACTTGCTTCACTTGGAGGGATGGATATTCAAAGTCATCATCAGACTTGCGGGAGGAGAGGATGACCAAGAACTGCGGGACGCCCTCTTCTATGCGGCTCCCAGAGGGCCGGGTGAAGATGGTCTTGGCCACAAACTCCAGGGCCTCCCCTACATTCACCAGCTGGCCACCCTGGGACCGCAGCTGCCTCACGGCGTTCTGCACCTCGTCCTTGGTAGAGTGGGTGTTGAGCAGGAACTCCACGTGGGGGTGCTCGCTGAACTGGACCACCGAAATCCTGGTGGTGTCGATGCCCACGTCCAAGTTGTTCACGATCCTTCCAATGAGGTCACGGATGAGGTAGAACTCCTGGGCGGCGTAGCGGGAGCCGTCAACCAGGAACACGATGTCCCTCTTCACACCCGCTGCAGGAGAGAAGGCAGTGGTCAGAAGAAGCACCAGGAATTGCTTATGGAGAGCAGCTAAGCTCATCATCTACACCACTGACCCATGCCTCTGGCCATGGGGAGGGTACTCCTTGTCTCCCTGCCTGGGATAAGTCCTGGGAGCCCCAGCAAGGGCCTCTGGGTTCAACCCAGACACACGACCAGTCTGCTAGGCACATCCCAGGGGGTGCAAGAACAGCAACTTCCAGAGCAAAGGAAGCGAGAGGGAGCAAGGGGACACCTGGAATAATAATTCCTTGTGGGATCTCCACCCAAGAAAACGTAGCCTGGTGATAGTCCTCACTCAGGGCAGGTTGCTTTACATTCAGAACCACCCCTCTTTCTTTGGCTTTGCCCTCTAGGAAAGATTCTATCCTATTATTCTCTCAGCTTCTGCCTTTCCAGGATGACTTTTTGATTCCTAATAAAGTGTTTTCTGCAGTGGTAATTCAGGTCAGAGCCTGAATTATTGCAGAATTTCACACTGATAAATGGGGATGGAGGAAAGTGGTCTGGCTTAGAAGGGAAGGGACAGAGTAGGACAGTTAATTTCTAAGGGACTGATCCGGGGTGGATACTCTTCATTCCAGGCATATGCTGGCTGGATTTCATTCCAAGGGAGACCAGAAATGTAAGACCTGCTCCTTCTTCTGATGCCCACTTCCAATTTCCCTTTCCCCAGTGAATGAGGGTGGCAAAACTAGGAAAAATCAGCATGTCTCACACTTAGCAGAAAGCTGACCTTGATTTACAGTGGTGTGAAGGTGTCCCTGTAGCATCTAAATGACACAATTTCCATTCCAGAAGGAACAGCATGGACTTAAAATCCATCCACTTAAAAAAAGATTAAGGCAATAGCATTTACTTGATGGATCTTCCATGTGGATACAGCATGGACCACCTTGAGCGGCTGGGCTTAAAGGCGGCTCAGCTTAATTGCACAGCTCCTACCAACCCTGAGTGCACCAACAGGGAGACCAAGACAGACCTGGAGTCTTAGCCGTGACCATCTTTGCTTATCTCAGTTTGTGTTGCAGCCATGATGTTACTAAACATCATATTTTGCCACTGGCTCTCGGTGCAGACACAAACATCTTCTCACCTGGGCTGGGTGATGTAAAAACCAGGTCAGGGGCAAGCGACTCTATCTCTTGCTTGGTCAGTCGGATGACTCTGTTGGAGACGACCTGCTGCACCGAATCCAGCTGGCTGAAGTCGGGCACAGAGATAGCAAAATCTGGGAGGAAGGAAATGGTCTGCAGCTCTGTGAGGTCAGCATTTCCGATCCCAATGCCAAAGGGCACCGTGCCACTCGTCTTCAGGACCACTGAGGGCCTCCTGACATCGTCCTGGGACCGGTCAGCAGTCAGCAGGATCAGGAACTGCGGGACGCCCTCTGCTATCCTGCTGCCGCTTGACACCGTGAACACGTTCTTGATGAGATAGTCAAGGGCTGCCCCAGTGTTCAGAGGATACCCTCCCATGAGCTTCAGCTGCTGGATGGCACTGATGAGATCTGCTTTGTCCTCGTGGGTGTCGAGCAAGAACTCAGGTTGTATGGTGTTGCTGTACTGTGCAACAGCCACACGCACCCTGTCACGCCCAATGTCCAGGCTCTCGACAACTCTTTGGACAAACGTCTTCAGGAGAGGGAAACCTCTTCTGACACCATCCGAGCCATCGATCAGAAACACCACATCCTTCTTCTCACCTCTCTCAACTACTGTTTGAGACAAGTAAGGGAAGGGGGGGAAAAGTGAGATTCTCTTTTGCAGGGACTAACATTCTCCTCATACATTGAACCAAAGGAGTACAAAGCTCAAGGAGGGGAAAGCGAGGTGTCAGGAAAGGTGGTTTGGTTCCTTTGCCATTGGATGCAATCCCTGGTGAGGAGGCAGATGGGTGGCAGTTGGTGGAAACCGGAGTGCAGCGCATTCCATGCCTTACCCACCGAGTCATAGAATCATAGACCCATAGGAAATAGGGTGCCAAGGGACTTCTGGGTGCCATCTCTACCTGAGGCTGGGAGAAGCCAATGGCTCCCAAGGGGACTGGGAAGTTGATGTGTGGCTTTTCAGTATGCAACAGGAGTCTGGGATCTTTTGTTCCCAGGAAACAATGAGTTTCTGGATGAAATGGCATACAGGGAATGCTCACAGGGAAGTGGTGAAGAGAGGGAGGGAAAAGCTTTTCTGATGCATCACTGAACTTAAAAATAAATACTTCTGAAAATAAATTAAGAAGTTGCAGGAAAGGACATCCAGCTGAAAATGCTGAAATGCTCTTCTAAAATGCTTAATACTGGTCTTTGGGGCTTTTTTCTGTACTATCTTCAGGCAGGAAAAAGCATGCTAATCATGCCAAACCTATTCTTCTTAAAAAAAAAACCCAAACAAACAAAAAAACCACAAAGAAACAAACAAAAAATCTCAACATCAAGACCATGAAGTGTCAAAGATCAGAGAACTTTGACATGTTATGCTACTCACCAGCAGAATTGCAAAGCTTTGGTTTGGCCAAGCAGAAAACATCATTGCCTCTCAAACACAGCAGCTGCTGGATGACATCCCAAAAAGTGCTGTTGGCTTGTTTAGAGCAAGGTCGAGTGGGACAAACAGGAGCATGATCTGCCCCTCTGAATAAAATATTAATTATCTACTTCTGAATGCTTTGCCATATAAAGAGTTAGCAAGTCAAATTCTAAATGCAGACTTCAGATAAAATTTATTTCTTAAGAGGATTGTTGGAAACCTGGTGGGTTAATGCATAGGACAGGAATATTAATGTAGGTGGGAAGAAGGAGCAGACATTGCCTGGCGTATCCCAGTTTCATATACTTCCTCTAAAGTTCAGGAACAAGGGAAAAGTCCTATTAATAGTGCCTGGGTAGCAGATAAAGAAGAAAACAATATGGGTGCTCTTATGGACTGGCTCTCTTTTAGCCAAGAATACTAGGAAAAGTGGGTGGATGCAGCAATCCGTGAGCAAATAGCACAATTATTAATAGTCCTTGGTGGTCAAAGGGATTCCAAATGGTCTGGACAAGACAGAAATGGTTTTAAAAGGGAGGATGGAATTCAAGAACACTAATTGCACAAGTCTTGGTTGAGACAGAAGCTGCACAAATATGGGAAGGGTCACGAATCCGCATGGAAAAGACGGGGTAAGAGATGACCAGGGGATGCCATTGTCATGCTCTGGTCATTTGGGCAAGCTGGTGTTGGAGAGATGAGGGTGAAAATGTAGAAGAAAACCTACAAGACCTACAAGGAAGGATTGAATGAGCTGGGTACACAGCTGGCGACAGGAGGACTGAGACTAGACCTATATGTCAAGCCTAAAGTAGACAAAAGGCTGCCACACCAAATTCAGGAGCGAGCTGACATCTGTGTTCTCCTCAGGTTGAAGGAGATGTAAAAGGCTTGGGCTGTGACTAGGGAGACAGAAGTGTGACGTGAAGGGAAAGGGTTGTCTGACAAAAACAATTGAACAGATTGGTTGTGGAATCTGTGAAGTGCCCCCCAGAGGGTTTCCAGAACAGATTAGACCAATGTCATCTAGTTCTGGGCAAAAAGATCCTGTTGGGAACAAGGGCATGTAGCAGATGGCACCCTAAGATTCCTTCCAGCCCTATTTTGTTGTCATGTTTCTATGATTCTAAGTCCATCTGCCCCTTTATGGAGAGATTATATGGATGTTATTACACTTTTCCTTGTTTCCACCTCCTGTTGGGAGACAAGCTAATGCTCCAATTAGGGCTGCCTCAGGAAATCACACAGCTAGACATGCATGATTTCCAGTACTGCAGGGTGAATTTATTATTGTGGCCATGTGATTCTTTTGATGATTTTAAAAAATTATTCTTCAATTAATCCATCTCATCTACTGAGCTTGAATGGTAACTGAGTCAAGAGCGTTTGATTTATTGGTGTGTATGTAGAAAATGTAGAAACTGCCATCATATCCTGGAAGAGATAACAGAGCAAGAGTGAATCCAGTGTGCTGGATTCCACTCCTCCAGAAAATGGAAGATGGAAAGACAAAACGAGACAAGCCAGTATTTGCTTCGTTTAGCCCTTGCCCAGCATTGCACATCAATTAATGCAACATCTCTGGGGCAACAACTCCCTGTTATTTCAGGTTTGTCCCATGTTCTACACACTGGAAACAGCACCAGCTGCAGCTCTTGCAGCTGAACAAAGGCATTTTCCCTACTTCTCATTAAAATTTGGTTTGGAACTTAATGCTTTGCTGGATCAGAGTGTGAGCAGAGGAAACTCCAAGTACAACAACAGTTTCTACATAATCATTTTAAACATCACCAGACCCAAATGCTCCAGTTACCAATTAAGTGGGGCATGTAAGTCATGTCTTTCAGCCTCTTGGAAACCCCGAGGCTCCCTCTACCTGTTGGCTGAAGCTGGACTGTTCTCAACAGGTTGACTACGTTTGGCTGCAGCTCTGAAATCCGCTGGAGGGATTCAACATTCAGAAGGAACTGCGGGGCATAAACAATCCTTTCCAGCTCTGCAGGGTCGGCATTTTTGGCTTTGATACCAAAGGTTACAACTCCAGCATGCTTCAGAACATCGGATGGCTCCTCCACGTCATCGGTTGATCTCCCAGCAACAAGGAGAACTAAAAACTGAGGAACCCCTTCTTCAATCCTGCTTCCAGCTTCCTTCACAAACAGCCTCCGTATAGCTTCATCAAGTGCAGCTCCAACGTTCAGTTGCTTCCCAGTTTTAATCTTCATCCTTTTCACTTTGACAAGCATATCATGCTTGGATGGGTATTCAGCAAAGTCAAATTCAACTTGGATGGTGTCACTGAACTGAGCTACAGCGACTCGTGTGGCATCGGGACCCACGTTTAGGTCAGAAATGACTTTGTGTACAAAATCCCGGACGGCAGGAAAGCTGCCCAAGAGGTTGGCTGAGCCATCAATCAGGAATAAAACATCTTTCTTGCTTTCTAGAATAAATTCACAAATGAAAAGGGGGGGAAAAAAGAAATGAACGCATATTTCTTCTTATATGTAATCCTAGATAATTGTCTACAAATTAGCCGGGTTTCAATCTTTCAATATTCTCATTTACCAAAGTATTCAAAGTCTGCAGGACTATACAGCATCTGAGGAAGAAGGGGAAGCAAGGACATGTCTATCCTAAGACTCAATAAATTCGGGCACTGGACAGAAATACCATATATTGTATCACATCAGATCACATCAAAAATTGGCTGATTCAATGATGTTTAAGGTCTAGCAATATGTTGACAATACAGGAATGAAGCAAAGCAGCAGTGGAGGGTTGGTTGGGGGGTTTTTTTCTATTTAAAGGCTCAGTAGACAACAAACAGACAGTTCATGCACAAGCACACAAAGCATTTTCTGTATCTTCTCCTGCTTGCATCACAAGGAGCATCTAAATCCATAAAAGCCTTTCACCTGTTTCCATTTTATGCCCTTTTGATCTCATTGAATACCCGAGGCAAACCCAAGCCTCTTGTACCTTCATATTAATCTTAATGGTCTCCTTTCCATACTAACCCATCCCAGTTGTTCTTATGTCTTCATGGGCACATAGCCACAATAATGGAATTCGTGAGCAAATACCTGTTTGAAAAGGGTTAAACTTGCCAACAGCTTTTGGGTTTAATACTGCAGTATAACTTTGAATTTCTGGAGTCAAATCCAGCCTCTGTGACAGCCTGATGACACCACTTTGACCAAGTGGTTCTGGGGATAGATTTGTCCATCTGTTCCTGGCCAGACCTCTGCTCCTCTGTGCTCTTTGGCATGACTTTAACCTTCCCACACCACTTCTTGTGGTCAAACTCTCATGCTCCCATTGCCTGATTTAGTGCACATGATGCATTTACAGGTTGTGGCCCTATTACGGGAACAGAAAGGGAACACCAAGTCAGTGACTGGTGGGCACAGACTCACTCAGGTTCTCCTTTAATCCTGACCTACCAAAAGACTTAAAACTGTGTTTTTTAAGTGTGGTAGCAATGACTTTAACAAAATTAAGAGCTGCCAGTGTCAAGCCATGTATTCATAGAATCATAGAATGGTTTGGTTTGGAAGGGACCTTAAAGATCATCAAGTTAAGCACAGCCGTAACCACTTTGATGATTCAGGGCTTGGACACATGCCAAGGTGTACATTGGAAACAAGAAATTCACTTAAACAAGATTAACTTCATGCAGTCAGCATGCAGGAAGGTAGGTATTACCTGTTGGGGCGAGTGGAACCTCTTCCACACCTCCACTAACATATGTTGTTATAGGCTTATTTAACTCCTGGGGTAAAGCTGCCAGAGCACTGAAATCATCCATAAAATACACCATTCTTGGATTAAAGGCAATCTGTTCAAGTTCTGCCTTATCCGCATTCCTAACGCCAACAGCAAAAGTCAGCACTCCGGCCCGAGCTAATTCATTGGAAACTTGGAGGAAGGGATCGGCAGAGCTCCCTGCCGTCACCAGGACTAGGACCTGGGGCACTTGTTCATTTATTCTGCTCCCACCAGCCTCCGTGAAGTGATTCGAGAGCACAAAGTTCAGTGCGGAGCCAGTGTTCAGGACTGACCCCCCCTTGGGCCTCAGCTGCCCCAAACGCTGGATTATGTCTGATTTGGTTTGGTAGGAGTACAGGGAGAACTCGGTTTTGGGAGTGTCGCTAAATTGCACTAAGCCAACTCGGATTTTGTCACTGCCGACATCAAGGTAGTTAACTAGGGTGGCAACAAAGTCCCGCACAAAGGGGAAGTTGGCATTTCCGACGTTGAGTGATCCATCCAAAAGAAAGATGATATCCCTTTTGGTTACTTGAACTGCAGTAGAGCACAGAAAACAACATGAGACATCACAGAAAACAAAAATGGAAAATTTTTTATCATGTGTGCATACAGCATACGCCGTACACGCATGTGAACCATGTTAGGGGAGAGAGAGAGAGAGAGAGGGAGGGAGAGGAGCAAGGGTGTGATCAGCATAGAAGTAACAAGGACCTTGCTGGAAATGACTGGATTGAGCAGGGAAGGATCATCAACTCTTTTAAATGTCAGGCTCAACAGCTGCCTGAGGACACCTGCCTTCTTGAGCTCTGCACTTTAATGTCTGTAGTTATAGACATCCATTTTGTGCTGTTGAAGGGGGAGAAATTTCCCACTTTTGGCAGTAAGCAGCCGGCTCTTGGTTCCTTTTTTAAGGTAAAATCCTTCCTGGGCTATCCCCAAACATTCTGAGCTCCAGGACATAGGTCTACACCCCAAAGACACCACAGGATCATCACCCTGTGCTTTTTTTTGCTCTAAACACATCCAGATTACTGACCAAAATGCCAAGATTTTAAATAAAATCTCAGAGAACTGATGTCATCCAAGATATCCCCCTATATGCCTTCCTCCAAATGAGTTCTTCAAGGATTTATATATGCCCATTGCTAATTCTGCCCATTATATTACTGGCTAGATTCATCCATTCTCTAGCTTGCCTTATCCCTGTAAGCATGCTGTCCTGTATATAAAATATAGAAATACTGAGCTATTCAAAACAAAAAGGAAAAAAGGACTCTTTGGAATACAGGGATTGCTCTCAGATTTTACAGATTATCTTGGCTTTCTGTATTTTTAATTTTTCCCAGAAAAGTGCCATTCAAGGCCCAGGGTGTGACAATATCCAGTTAAAATGCAACTGCCCAGTGTCAAAATCAGTTTTGTTACTACTAATAATAATTTGTAGGGGTGGGATTATGTATGTGAATAGCTGTGAGCACAAAAAACAAGACTGGAAAAATAGAGAAGCTGCATGAATGACCTTTAAAGAACAAGAAAACACAGGAACATTTTTAATTTACATTGACAAATAAACACATCAAGTTTGGTGTATAGCCATGCAAAACTGTATTAGCTGGAAACGCACTCTGAAACAAAGCTTATTAAATGATAAGTCCTGTGATATTCATCTTCATTGAGGGCAAGTATTGGCAAACCGATTTCAAAATGTCTTCTTTTCATGTAAATCAGACACATGCTTTAATTCTTTCAGGATTCTTTCCAAACATTCTGTTTCTTTTCTGCTGTGGTTTATAATTGTAAATTACGTGAGAAACTAGAAAAAAATATGGACACAATTCAACAGCCACTTAAGCCAATGGAAACCTCACTATTGATCTTACAGGGAGATGGAAGAAATCCTAGTATTCTAATGTTTATATGCCATGAGACAGAAATATAAGGTTCAATATGATCTACTGCAACATGGATTTAACCTCAAGCATCTCTATTGCGGAGAAATCCTGAGAAATTTGGTATAAAATCTCTATGCACCTGGAACATCTCTTGAAATGCAAGGCGAACTTCCTCAAAAGACACAACCCTATTGGTTGGTTGCTTCCAAAGTCTACTGATATCAATGGCAAGATACTAAACTAAAAAGAGTCCACTGGCTTCATGGAGCTTTGGATGATCTTCCAAACAGATTAAATAAAAATCAACACTGAAATATCCTTGTATGCCTCTTGGGGCTTGAGCTGAGTAAATTATAAGAAAACTAAACGTGTTCTTAAAGGGTGAGTTTCAGTCCAAGAGTGTCAGCTCTGAATACCTCCCCAAACAAATGGGCTTATGTTCTTTACGCTCCAAAGAAACCTCTACTTTCCTGAGCAAACACCCACTACAGATGATTCCCAAACGGAGGAAGAGATTGTAACATTCACAGATGTCCCATTCATAGGCTACACAAACCCTAAGAAGAGCAAAAGCCTCCACTGAACAATTTAGGTACCTAACTATTAAAGCACATCTTCCACATCCAGGCCTTCAAATGTTGGTGACAAAATCAGAACAGGACAAAAGTCTCCTGGAAGGAATGATAAAGCTGTAACAACAATCACACTACTAAGTTCACCGGCCTGTTCATGCACTCGCATTTAACCATGCTAGAACATGCGTTTGATGTGTTTTTCCCATTATCTCTACATCATAGAATAAGAATTGGCAAACTTATAAACTACATCTCCTTAATTAGAAAAAGGCCCTTAATTACCTGGTGGTGGCTCTTGGACAATCAGTCCTCCAGAGAGTGTCCGGATAGGTGACAGCACTTCAGGAAGAATGGCTTGCATGAACTGAAGGCGGAAGTCGTTTGGGTTGAACACAAAATCTCTTTCATGGGCAATTTCTTGAAGCTCTGCCAGGTCGGCGTTTCTCGACCCAACAGCAAGGGTGACTATCCGGTTCCTTTTCATCTCTGCTGCAGCTTGGTCAACAGCATCCCTGGACTTACCCCCAGTGATGAGCACCAGCATGGGGAGCACCCCTTCCTCCATCCTGCACCCAGCAGCACTGGTGAAGAAGTTGCTCCTCACAAAGTCCAGTGCTGAGCCAGTGTTGAGTGCTGTGCCACCCATGAGCTTCATCTTCCTCACATTGGCCATCACATCCTTTCTGGTCTGGTGGGTGTTAAAATAAAACTCTGGCTTCACAGTGTCTGCGTACTGTGCCACCGCCACTTGGATCAGGTCGGGTCCAACCTCCAGCCTTTGGACAATTTTGGCAACGAAATCACGAATTGCGTTAAAGGGAGCGGCCCCCAAAGCAGTTGAGCCATCTATCAGGAAGACTATATCCTTCTTGTTCACTTCAATAACTGCAAGTAACACATGAACATCATGTTAGCCTTCAAAACACTCTGCATCAATTCTATGTCAACAGCTCAGCAATGTTCAGGACCTCTTGTTTGCTTGGAGTACTGTTACTCCTAATGCCTTTAAAAAGGTCTTGCTTTCCAAACAGAATTATTTTTCAGGGTCCAGCAGAGGGCTAATAATAAATCTGACTGTTTCCCCTTTCTAAAACACTGAAGAGCTGAAGAGTTGCAAAACCTGTGATCTTTACACACTTGAATATTAAAATACATGTACATGACAAAGCAAGAATGAAAGGCAGTAAGGAGAAACCTTGGCACTCAGTGGGCACATGAGATAAAATAAGCAGGTGATGCTCCTTCTGTCTGCAGAGGAACCACTGAATGGTGGTGGTTTGGTATGAGAAGGATGAGGTTCCTGAGAGCAATGACACAAGGAAAGAACAGCCTCCACCTACTCAACATACCTGGATTTTGGGTCTTCGCATCCTAAATCTTATTCCTTATCTAACAAAAACGAGTTAGGGTTTTTCTTGGCACAGCTGGCCCAGTCATGGATGGGCTGGATTATATTCTGGTGGCCATGTCTTTAACAAACAGGTTCCCTGCGCTGTAACTTCTGAAACTTTATTATTGATGATGGCACAGGACACAGAAAGAGCACAATTAGCTTTCCAGTGCCCTGGCTAAGTTTAAAGAAAGATAGTTAGGGAGGAAAAAAACCCTGATGTGTTGCATTGGAACCAAAGCATCATCATATTTAATACAACAAATACATATTTTTAAAAGGTAAATATTAGCAAGACCAATATGATTGTGATAACAGCATTATAAATGATTATCATGGTGCCTAATCTTAATACCATCTTTTAGACAAATCTTCCCTCATCATCACCTCCCTGATTTCATGCCATTGGCGTGAGAGAGGAAACCTTGTGTTGCTTCCAAGTTATGCTCGAGCACTACAGATCATTGTGTTATGCCAGACTTGGTGTATCCTTAAATCACCCACCCGCCTAAGAGCTCCTGAGATGGGTTCAGGATTCAAGGAGGAAGGTCCATCACCTCCCAGGCTCACTGCCACACCCAGTGCACAACCCAGCATTGTGGGGATCTCACGCCACCCAGGGCAAGCGGTAGCAAACCCTGCCTTGCCCTGCCTGGATGGAGAAGAGCAGCCCCCAGCCCATCAGAGCTCCTCTGTGTGGAGGCTGTTTGCTTTGGATTTCAACAAAGAACAAAACTTTGGCTGCAGTCCTCCTTGGCCAGACACCAGCTGGCCATGGATAGCGGTGCTCCCAAAGGCTGGGTGCTGTCAGGTTTCTCACTACGGGTGAGTGCCATGAGACCGGGCTACCCCAAGGGGTGACTCGGCTGCCCCTCTGCCCTCAGACCCTGAAAGACCTGCCTGCACCAGCAAGTGTGAGCCTTTGCAAACGCCTCTCATCGAGTTGTCCTGGAAATAGTTTCGTTAAGGACCAATTGTAAAAAATGGAAGTTTAAAATTGCCTGCCACGGTGCTGTCAGGCATAAAATGAGGAGGATGTGCACAAAACAAATGTGGTGGTGCCCTCCCCAAGCCATAACCTCAAGTGAGCTGCCAGTGGCCTGCAATTGGCTGCCCAGGCTGTCAGAACTGAGCTATGCACAAAGCAACAAGGGTTTGTGTAAATTATTCCTTTCCCAGAGCTATGATTTCCAGCATTCATCCCGCCAGCCAGGTTTTTTTTTCTCCTCAGTTACTCCAAGGAGGAGGGGGCTGGAACCAGGAAACTTTCCAAATGGATAGCAAGGGCTGACATTGCTGCTTTGTTATCACCCAGGAGAAATGTCCAAAGCACATCCTTAGCTTGTCAGCAGCTAGAAATCCAAAAGTGGAACCCTGGAAACTTTTGACTTCTGGGGGAAACATCAAAAGGGCTTTGGAAAGATGAGGGAGGCTGGGAAGGAAGACTTCCCTCTGCTACTCATTCCTGTTGCAGTTCTCAAATCCTGCAGTATTTTTCCACAGAGGAATGCAAGAACCAAACCCAAAACACACAGGAAGAAACAACCCACGGTGCTGGTTTGCATGGACACAATTAGTGCAAAAGCCTTTAAGCAGGGCTGTGCGCATCTCATAGGGTTTAATCCAAAGCCCTCTAAAGCTGATGGCAAGTCTCCCAAGAATTTCAAAGGATTTGGGATCAAAGCATTGTATCTTTGACTCTCAAAGTTGGGAATGTTGGAGGGCGTCAGCACTGAACCCAGCCCTGCATAGTTCCATCCTCATTGCCATGTCAGCTGTCTGGTGAAGCACCTCATCTAACTTAACCATCCCGGTTCCCCCAGGAGGTGAAGGAGCAGAAAGGCACTTTGGAACATCGTTCATCCCAGGATGAACAGCTGGAGAGCTGAAGTGAAGCTAGATGTCTTCAGTATTTCATAGGAGCACTTGGCACCTCAGAGTTCGGCCCTTTTGGGCAGCAGCATCTCCCAAACTGCTTTGCACTGCAGCCTTTCAAGTTGTTGATGTGAATCAAGCAAACCAGTCAAAATTGATTTCCATGGGCGCCAGGGGTAGGAAATTCCCTAAAGCTCCTTTGAAAATAATCCACTTCCCCATTTAGCACATCCCTCTGTATGTAACTGAACAGGCTGCTGTAGCACCTTCCACAAATGAGCTGGCACTTTAAGTGAGAAATACACAAGTGCAGATGAAACCAAATGTACCAAAATTTTTTAGTCTTGCCATTCAAACTGTTAAAAATCAGACAGGAGGAAAAGAGAGATTTTCCACTGAGTTGCACGGATCCCAGCATCCACATTTTAGCTACACATGCTGATTTCATATTACTTGGCTAAATATGGTTCTTGTAGGGTGCTGCAAGAAAAAGTTCTTAATGTTCTTTCCTGGAATAATCAAAGCAAGGTCATAAAATGATCTTTAAGGCAAATTCCTCCCTTTGATTTGAGCCACGGGACAGCAATCATGTTTAGGCATGGATCAGTGAAGACATCTGGAATGCAGTTTTATATGTCAACATACACCATGAGGAACAGTGTGTACAGAACTCCAGACTGACAACGGGATCCCAAAAGTGCTGTTTGCATTAAGCATCCTGTTAATTAAGAGCAGCAGCTCCAGGCTGGCCCCTTCCAGGGGCCTCTGCAATATGACATATTGTGTCTTTCATAAATCACCTACTTGTCCCATAAATCCAGATATTCATTATTCTACTGCACCCAAGCTGATGCTAGTCCAGAAATAATGTCAGTGGGACTTAAGGGTGACAAAGTGACCTAAGTCACATTTTTTTAAAGTCACCTAAGTCACCTGCATTTTTAATTCCAGTGGCCTCGTGGAAAGCTGTAAACTTTCTCAGCTGATGGATCAAAGGTGGGGATTTGACTTCAGAAGAACTAAGGGCTGTTCAGCCTTAAAGTTCAACAATACAGGAATGTCACCCTTTTACCAAGGGCAGCCCAGAGCTTCAGTGAGTTGTGGAATTTTACTGTTTTAGCAAGCAGATAATTTCAACTCTGGTACATAGGGATCCATTTAGCATTCCTGTTACCTTCCTCAGCCGCATTTTATGGTCATGACACTTACAACTGACACACAATGTAAGCTTACATGGCATAAATGGTTTTACAACAGTAAAAAAAGTGCTGCAGTGTTTACTCCCAGGGTGCTTAGATATCCCAATAAGAATTATATGAGCTTTTTTATCCTTTTTTTTTTAATGCTCTGCTCTTGTCTTTCAAAACACCCCATGTCATGCCAGTTATTGCAACAAGGCCTCATGGTTTTTGAGATAACCCACTGGGCCAATGAGTTTCTGCACAGAAACATCACTTCTCCATAACCAGACCAGAGAGATAAATTTAAAAAAAAAAAATTTTAAATAATTAAAAGCGTGTAAAAAGCTTTTGTAAAGCGTGCAAAAGCTCAATCATTCATCGATTCACCGAAATGCAAGGGTCTAGAAAGGCATACATACCTTCAGTCACAATGGTTGGGGCCGCTAACAAAATGAGTCTTTGGGCCACTCCAACAATGTTGGGCAGTAATAATTCCCGAAGAGCATCAAGGTTACGGATATCCAGGGCAGTATAGGCGAAGCTTCCATCAGTAGCAATCTGCTGCAGCTCTGCACTGTCAGCATTCAGGACCCCAATGCTAAACGAAAATATACCAGCTTGCTTCACCGCTAACAAGCCCTCTCGGATATCATCACTAGACTCTCCACCACTTATCAGCACTAAAATCTGAGGCACCGCTTCCTCTATCCTGCTGCCTCCCGCCTGGGTGAAGAGGTTCTCCACCACAAACTCCAGTGCCGCACCGGTGTTCGCTTCCTCGCCCCCGCGGAAGCTGAGTGCCTTCACGGCATCCAGGACATCCGCTTTTGTGGAGTAGCTGTTCAAAGCGAACTCGGTTCTGGGTTGATCACTATACTGCACCACCCCAATGTGTATCTGCTGAGCTCCAACTCTGAGGATTTCAATCAAATTTACAAGGAAATCGCGTATGGCTGGAAAATTGACACCTCCGATGTTGTTTGATCCGTCAATAAGGAAAATAAGGTCAGCAGACTCTTGAGCTTTAAAAAAAAGAAATGCAAAAGGTGAAAGCATTAAAATGGGTGATTACATGCAGTTCTAACAGTGTTCTGACATGTTTCTTGGAAAACCAGTGAGAAACACGAAAATGAGAAAACAACACAACGTGGTCACTGAGGAGGTGACTTTTGCCTCTTAGTTCTGCATTCTGATTGAATATGAGCTTGCAGGCCCTGCCCAGTAGCATCTACAACCCAGCAAGGGAGGGCTGGAGTGGACACAGCACGAGCCAATGGCTGTAGTAACATAGGGGTCAGCATTATTGGCATGCAAGGAGAAACCTTGGCAAAATACAGTTTTTGGAAATCTAGATCCATTCCATCAGTGGTCAGTACTGTCCAAATATTTAGACCGAGCCAAAAGAAAAAGGTGGATTTTGGTGGCAATTCATGCTGAAGGTAGAGGGTGAGGAGGTTTTTATCATTGCAGCCTTTTATTTTTAGGGAGAAACATTTACTGGATGCAGGGAAAGTTTCAGCTTCTCTGTCACAATTCTGCTCTTTTCCTGGTTAAACACAGAGGCTGAATATATGGGCTTCTCCCACCATGAAGAAGTATTATTTGAAATGCATTTTTTAGAAACAATTAAAAAGGTTTTAGCTATTTTTCTTGCACTGCAACTCTTTGACCAGCTGCTAGCATCTACCTGATATTTGTCTAGCAGGCTGACTCATGCAGTTCTCAACCCAGGCCACGCAGAAATTGTGTCACTTTAAATATTTTGCACAAAGATGGGTTGGTTATTGCCAGAGGGGTCTGGTCTGTATTTCTCATATGGATTCTGGATATTCAATCAAGGAATGCAGAATCAGGTTAAAAAAGGGTGATGAAATCAGTCATGACACAATTATCCAACTCTAGTTGTAGTGACCGTACCCAGATGATCACAAGCATTTGCTGACAGTATACACACACCAAACGAAGCTTATACATGGCATGAACATGGAGCTGGGGGGGAGTATTTTTGCTCTGAGACTTACCAAAGCAGACCCAAAGTGCCCTGGTGTCTGCTCTTACTCCTTTTGCTCAATTTATTTTACAATCAACATCATCAAGGGCTACATACATGCAAAAAAGAGGGGGGAAAAGACCCCAAAGCATGCTCGGATGTTTACATGCTATTACTCTCCCCTGTCATTAAGAACTCAAATTTCAGACTATTTGCAAATGACTGACAAGCGACATTTGGAAATCTCTCTCAGTCAGCTCTCAACTTTTGAAAGCCAAAGGTGAAACCAGCAGCAAAGCCGGTGTGTGGTTTAGCAAGGCCAGGAATAAACCCAAGATCTTTGCTATTAACCAGCGCTGCCAGTAATTTATTTATTTATTGCCAATTTAGTTCTTTTTCTAGTACATGTCTTCATACACCAGGAGATTCAAATAATGCTGCAATTCCAGCAACAAAGGAGAAGGCCTCCAGGTCCCCATCGCTCCCCTGGACCAACTCAGTGGCCAGCGTTGGCTTGGAGAACATTACCAGGGTTCAGAATTTCAAGGAGCTCCAGGATTTATTTTTCCATCGAGGCAAAATTTAGGGATGCCTAGGCTTGGTTTTACTGAGCCATTTTCAGTTGGGATGTACACGTTCCACTTCATCGTAAAAATGAAAGGGAAATCTCATGGTGGTTTTACCCAGGGCTGCTCGAGACATTCTGGATATCTTTTTGGAGGAACAAGATTCCAGGCACTAATGGGTTACTCCCGCCAAAGAGAAAATAGATATGAAACAGATGCGTTGGATAATTTGTCATCACTGTAAAAAAACCTTGTACTTCAGTGCACATTTATGGAACAAGCTGGTGTGGAGAACAAATAAAAGCATGCTGGTTACACAACTAAGCAAGGAGGGTCAGATGAGATCGGCAGCTCAGATTTAACAAATACTTCAGGGCAAACTCGGGGCTGACTGTTGTACTTACGTGAGTCAGCTCTGGGGACTGCCACAGACCAAGAGTTTTGGTTCCCTTTACTGGAACCACTATGGGACTGGGGCTTTTTTTACACTTCCATTTCATATTAGGGCTCATTTCTAACATAGCATCCATGGCACTTCTATACATTTTAATGCCACATGTAGTTAATCAGCTGAATAAATGAGTTCTTAAATTCTCATGCAGATATTTGTACCATGCTTTGCACACTGTTTTGTCCAAGGTTTAGGACCTGTAACATCTTTTCCCATGTTTAACAATACTCTGTGTATCACCCATGCAAGTCACGCAGGGACAACACTACAACGGTAGAATTAACTTAAACTTGTGTTATAGAATGGGAAGGAAATGCTTGCAAAAATTAACTTTATGCAGAAACAAACTTGAAAATGCATGATACACGAAGTAGGAATTTGGCTTTAAAGCTTTTAAAGGAATGTCTGTGATTCCAGGTGTTTTCATTCAGTGGGGTTACCTGCTGGCATGGCCCAGAGGAGGACAGCCAGCGCCCAGAGACAATTCCCTAATTGATTTCAATAGGGAAGCACTGGGGTCCTTCATGGCTAAGATGCAAAACAGCTACCAGAGTGCGGTCAGCAGGCTGGGTGTAACATTCATTTTCCACATATATTGGTGTCATTTTCTTAGCATTTGCGAGCCTTTTGTCATGTTTGTGGGGCAGCTACTCCCCTGTGGCTTTCCTGTGACCTGGATATTTGCCCTGTCAAGCGCTTTGCACGACAAAAACACACATGAGCACGGCTTTTTGGTGTTGCTCGGTGTCATGCAGTGATGGAGAGCACCCAGTGGGACTGGCGTGAGGGTTAATTAGGCAAGACAACACAGGGGGATTAATGTCACACTGCCTCATCACACTGCTGTGGCCTTACGTCGCCCCACAAGCTCTTGACCTTCAGATGGAGTCTCAGGAATAAAAAGAAAGGTTTGATCCCCAGGACTTCTGTTTTGAAAAACAACAAAGCTGCTCAGAAGGCCCTTGCCATGCAGGAATTTCATAAACAGAGAAGAGATGGAGGAAGACTGTCTTTTTTTTTTTTTTCTAGGGGAATTGGGCCCTGTGCTGCAGTCAGTGCAGGTCCATTGAAGCCAATGTGGTTTGCAGGGAGGTTTCAGTTATGGGAAGGATCTGGTGCTCCAGCAGGTGGAAGCTGTGGGCTCATAGAGAAGATTCTCCAACCACACACCTTCTCCAGGTGCATGAGAGGCTAAGGGACACCTCAGGGGTGGGCTTTCAGCAGAGAAATTCCCCACCCAGCTTCTTTTGCTGTCTTCAGCCATGAATGTGACTTTCTGGAATAGCACACTGCAGAACTCCTTGTCCCCCCACCTACTTCTTCTTCCTTCTCGGTCTCCAGAGGATTCTCGGTCAGGGTCACCATCAGATCTGGTGTGTTCATCCCGTTTCCCCATCTTGGGATTGAACAGGACAGGGCAATTTACTAACTCTGCAGAGCTCCCTGCTCTTGAATTTCCATGCCATATGTGCCAAAGGATGGCCACAAGGTGCCACTGCCCATTCAAGAATTCCTGCCCTGACTCCTGACAGCCCTGGCTCAGTCTGCAAACAACAGCACCTCGGCAGCTGCAAACACGGGGCCACACGCTTCAAACCTTTGTTTTTAAACCTCTGAACGTCCATCTCAGTCTTGCCCCTACAGAGTGGCAACGCCAAACAGCACAACGCCAGCAGATACCACCAGTCAGCCATTACCTGTGATGTCTTTAACCAGTCCTTTGGCTCCAGCCTTTTCTGGAGTCATGGAGGAGCGGACACTCGCCACTAAGTCTCCAACTATGCCGTGGAGAGCGGTAAAATTCTCTAGGTTGAAGTGGTGCGTATCGAGGGGTTCGCTCGCTACTTCCTGTAACTCCCCTTCCACTGGGTCCTGAACGCCGACCGCAAACAGGTTTACACGGGCCGAGTTAAGGACAGATGAGGGCAGAGCCACATCATCCCGGGGCCGTCCGTCTGTTAGCACTATGATAACCTGGGGCACGCCTTCACTGGCTCTGCTTCCAGCAACTTTAGTGAGGTGCTTCTCGATTAGGTACTCTAATCCTTTTCCAGGCTCGGTGCCGCCCCCCACATAAGTCATGTTGGCAATATGGGACAGGACGTCCCGGGTGGAGAGGTAGGTATTTAACTGGAACTCTGTGCGGGGGTTTCCGCTGAACTGGACCAGGGCAAAGCGAAAATCATTTCCTCCCACATCTAAAGCTTTTACAACATCATACAGAAACTCTCGAACGAGTTGGAAGTGTTCCTTCCCAACGCTCCAGGAGGAATCCACTAGAAATATTATATCAGCCACGGCAACGGTTTTGACAGCTTTAAAAAAACAGATGGGGGTTTAGGATTTTCTATCAGTCAGCACAAGCATGCCTCCTTCTTCTTCTCCTCCTCCTCACCCAAACAACCAACAGCCTCCTTGGCATGGTGACAGCGAAGCTCAGCTTCCCCTTATCGCCCGCAGCAAAACGAGAAGCGCTGGAGAACAACCAGGCAGCCACCAGAACCCTGGCACCATGGTGCTGGGGGACAGGAGGGGACAGCATGCGACCTGCCCTGCCCAGAGAGGGGGAGCCGAGGTGCTTCTCCCCTCCTACACCCTCACCCATGGGTTTGGACACCAGCCCTGAGCCAGACAGAGCCACTGGCAGCTTCACCTGTGAATTCAGGCTCATTCAGTTTCCAGCTGCCCGTGTCTCTTGCATGGTTTTTGCTGACTCAGAGCTTTGCTGGCTCCATGGCAGCGCTCAGGGAAGGAAGGACAGCTTGGTTTAACCAACCTGGGTGCTAGCATGAGTTTTCCCTACTTTTCCTGCTGTCAACGCCCACTTAGTGACACCAGCTCTGGTCCCAAAGGCGCCAGCACCACCTCCTTAAACAGCGTTTCTGCAGGTCAGTGGCGGTGCTCTTCTCACTGCTAGAAGCCCTCCTACACATGCAGGGAGGGCAGAACAGCTCCGCCCAGGAGAAGACCCTCTCAGGACCACCCTGAGTGCAGGTCCCACACCCTGATGCCCTGCAGAGCATCCTCCAAAGCGCGGCACCCGCCAGTGACGTGCCTGGGGAGGCACCGTGAGTGTTGGCCAAGGCCTGGGTCCCAAGGATCCCCAGCAAGGTGGGAGCTGAAGAGCAGAAGGTCATCCATCCACAACATCCCATGGACATGCACGTTAAACACCAAACAGTGCGAATGAGTGGTTGCACAGGGCCAAAGCCAGGTGAAGCAGCCCGGGCTTACCTGCTTGCTGCTGGGCACCAACTGAGCCAAAGCCTGAGAGCAGGAGGCAAAACATTGCCATGAGGGGCAAATGTCGATGTTTCCTCATTTTGCTCTTTTATCTGAGTTCTCCTTTAATTCTCTTTGTTTCAAAGCACCTGAAGTGAGACCTAAAGGAAGAAAACAGGGAGAGTGAGAAACAGCAGCAGTGCTGGCCAGGCACAGATGAGGCATGAGGTAGAAGAGCCAAACTGTGTGGGTTTACAAGGCTTTTGTGGGACTTCAGCAGGAAAAAAATTCTTTGCTGCTGGACAGAGTCTGCTTCGTACAACCATCCCTATGGAAGAGGAATCCTTATTCACATAATTGACTTTTAATCACCTCTGTGGAATTAGATGATTTTGTTTTGCCTGTGCTGTCCCAGGCAATATGTAATATATAGGAAAAGCTTAGGTTTCTACTACCAAAATACACTGTGGCCTCTCACCTGCCCTCTCCACCCATGGATGACCAGCGGATACAACTTGGCCAACATCCTTCCTCTTGCTGTTGCCCTTTCTCACTTTATTTCTTCCAAACACCACAATAATTGCCCTGAACATCCCCCTTTGCCTCAGCTCACCTTTTCAGCTGTCCCAAATATACAAATGGAAATTTAAGCACTCCAGACCCAAGTGAGCCACATGATCTGGCTGCACAGCAAAAAGTCCTTGGACTCCCCCAAGCTCAGAGCCCCAGTTGTGGAATAGTCTGCGCTGGCTGATCATATTTTGGAAAGGCACCAAGAATAATATTTTATCTGTTGGAGCCAAAAATATAATTTAAGCAAGTTTCTTATCTGTGATCCACCTGGCAAACCTTCTGAAACAACGCCTCCGCCATGAAGGCTGTGTTTCTGTTGTCATAGAGATGACCAATTTATTATTTAATCTTCATTTCCAAGCCTACATAGCAGAAACCAGCAAGGCTTGCTTAACTGGGAAAATATCCTCCCAAAAGGGAACACAGTGATTTAATAACTTTCATTCCCCAAAGGAGCTCAGTTACTCAAATCAGCCAAAAGTTACTCCAATACACCAAACTGTTAACCAGGCCATCATAAAAGAAAAAAAAAGTGATTCGATTTTCTTATTACCACCCTCGCCAATTCCATCAGACAGTTATGACCAATACA
The DNA here is from genome assembly GCA_013397115.1 of Edolisoma coerulescens. NCBI lineage: Eukaryota > Metazoa > Chordata > Aves > Passeriformes > Campephagidae > Edolisoma > Edolisoma coerulescens. The sequence continues at coordinate 108,535 of VWZW01002385.1, forward strand.
AGAACCTAAGAGGGCTAGGGGGAAGAGTAACTCTTTTTTTTGGGAGGAAAACTGTTGTAATTATACTGATGGCCATCGCTGGCATGGCTGGAAACAGAACCAAGAGTTGGGAATGCAGGAAAATTTGGAAATAAGCAGGTAACCCACTTCCACTGAAGAGACGCTCCTCAGGGATATCAGAGGGCAGTTCTGTGGAAAGGAGGAGACAATTTCCAACTGGTTTCCTGAAACCCGATGCAATCCTGACACTTCCTCTGGCTCCCTGCATGTCAAAGCTGGGCTGGGGTCTGGTCTTTCTTGGGAGAAGAGATTTGCAGCATTTGGTCTTCCACGTGCTCCAGACGGAATTTATGAATGTCCTATAGCATGAGTCGGGCAAAAGCTCTCCTCTGCCTTTCCTCCCCAACATTTGTGAATAATAATAATAATAATAACAACAACAATAATATTACCAGGTGGAGAGACATTGAACAGGCCCCCAGAGCCAGCAGCTAGCACACAATGTTAATTAAGACATGGCAAACTCTTCCCTTTTGTTGGCAACCCCTCAATTTATAGAGGCAGCTGCTGCAGCCCAGACGTATCATTGTCATTCCTAAAGAGACTAAACCATCACCTTTGTGAGCTGGCACCCATCCATCCCCCTGGCTGTTCCAGTGCAAGCCAAATGTCCCAGTGCCTCCAGCAGGGGCAAACCTGCTTGGTTGGACTGTGTCCCTGATGGGCAGCTTGCTCACAGAAAAAATAGTTTCACGTGAAGAACACATGGAGAGGGTTCGTCCCCTGAACACACAAATACAGAAAGGTCTTTAGATCCCAGAGCTGAGCTCTGCAGAAAGCACAGCACTCATGACAACCACCCACCCAACCCCACGGGAGAGTCTTCACTCTGGAAGGAGAATTATGGAAGAGCTGCAAGTTTTTGAGTGGGATTCGCTTGCAGCATCCATTGGGATTGTATAGAAGCCTAGAAGAGCTTAAAGCACTGGACAACACTCTCAGGCACAGGGTGAGACTGTTGGGGTGTCCTGTGCAGCGCCAGGAGTTGAATTTTGATGATCTTTGTGGCTTCCTTCCAGCTCAGGATATTCCATGGTTCTATGATTCAAGATGTGTATGTCTCAAATCCCGATGGCTGTGGAGCCAACCAAGGATTGTTGGTAATAACAACCGAGCATTATTGGCAATAACACACTCTGGGAATGAACAGGATCTGGCTGGAGAAGGGGCCACATGGAGGCAGGGCAGCATTTTATGGGACAAATGTCCTTATTCTGGCTAGGGGAGATGAGCACAGCACAGGGATGATGTCGAGAAGAAGGAAGACCTCTGGAGCCCCTTGACACATTTCAAAAAAGGTCTAGGCAAAACTTGTTAATTAATTTGCATAGAAAGTGAGAAATTTATCTCCGGGGCAAGGAAGGTTTATCTATAAAAGGTAACCCCATGAAGCCCAGGTGCATCTGTACCCTTGGCCACCCCATCAGCTGGATCAATGCTGGAGTCAGGAATGGTGATCTCTCTTTCTCCCTTTCTTTCTGTCTCTCCCTCTTTAATCCACCTCCCTCTCTCTCTTCCCTTTCACTCTGTCCTTTATCCAAAAGCCACTGCCACGTGCTTATACGATCAGAGAGATCAGGGACTAACATACCAAATTCCATGCCAAGTGTGTAACTTACTAATAAAACTTTGTAAGCTTTTGCAGGCCCTCTCACTTCTCTCTTTTCTTTCAACCAAGAGCATCTACAAACCTTGGGATCCCCCTTCCCCTTAAGGGTGGGATGCCACAGAGTGAAAAGGCTGCTAGCAATGAATGAAAAACATGAAATAAAATGCATGCTAAGGAAAAAAATCCCAGTAAAGTAACGTGTGCTGTAAAACTGCTTATATTTCTTTCCCAAAACGCAGGAAATTATGTTATCATCCTGTTTATTAGCTGCTGGCAGCCAATCCCTCTTCAGTCACAACAGCTGGGGATGAGCAGAGCATCAAGATAAACCAGTGAAAATTGATGTCTTGCTGGCTAAAAACTGACAGGACTGAAGCAAACATTTGGGGGCTTTTTTGGTTTTAACATCGAGCAGCTGCTCAGAGCCTGTTTATAGCCACGAAATGTAGCCGAAGGGAAAAGTGAAACTCTCTGGGGCTATGGAACCTCTCCTGCCCACTGGATCCCCCATGATCTCCTGTAGCAGTGGGAAGCTGAGATTTTCCAGAGTCACAGAATTGTTTAGGTAGGAAAAGACCTCCAAGATCGCGTCCAGTCTGGGGACCAATCCCCACCTCGTCACCCAGCCCAGAGCACTGAGCGCCATATCCAGCTGTTCCTTGGACACCTCAAGGGATGGGGACTCCACCACTCCCTGGGCAGCCCATTTCACCTCCTTCCCTATTTTATCCTTTAGGAGGCCTCCAGATCTATTTCCAGCTTTCTCTGTGACCTCCATCATGGTATTTATAGCTCTGTGCAGGCAGAGGGACTTGTCCATCAACAAGAGATGAGTTTTAGCATCACACAAAACCATCCAAAATCACAGGAGCCAGGATTAGTCATCAGAAGGAAAAAGGCAGCAAAGTCTTGCAAGAAGAGGTAACGGATATCTCTTAGAGACTGACAACTTAAGGAAAAGAAGAGCCTTTAGGAAGAGCTGTTCCCGAGCAGGGTTTTCTCTTATAGCCCTCTCTCCATGACACTCATTAGCTAATGAGGAAGAGTTGGGTGCTTGCAGAAAGGGGTGGGCAAGGAGATGATTTTCCTGTAGGAGATGGCCCTTGAGAAGGAGAAGATGCAGCAAGGACAGCAACTTTTTTTGTAAAGGTAATATTGTGGGGGTTGGGTGGGTGGGGGTAAGTTTTTTTTCTTTGGCATGGGGAGTTCACCCAAAACTCTACTCAGATCTGTTTTGACTGAGCCAAGTCTCTGACTCCATGAGAAAAGGGGGCTTAAGACAGTAAATGATGTGATTTTTATTGCTTGGCTTGCCTCAGTGAGGCACAAGAAGTAATTTCCGATGCTCAATGTGATTCTTTCTTTGTGTCCCAAATTACCACTGGTCACAGAAGCTGGAGGTGGCACCAGCTTGCAGGGGATGGATGATAAAACCAGAGATGTGAACTCATGCCAATACATTTTAATACTTGGTTATGGTAAGTATTTGTTTTGCAACTTTATTCTCTGGCATTGTTGGGTTTTCAGTAATGTATTTTCAACAAGGCAATTTAATTGTGGATTTATTTCATTTTTTAAATGAAAAGTTCCTTGTGGTCCTGTGGGGTGAAAGCTCTGGTGAAGCTTTTGCTATATCCACTTCAAGCCAGAAAAATATGCTAAAAAACCTGACTGCTGAGTGCCTTTAGGAAAGGAAAGAGTTTTCCTGAACTGTTAAGTTAGCACCAAAACCCGGGGAGCCAATTTCTTCATGATTCATGTGCTAAAAGATTAACTCCTGTAGCCTTCAATAATCTGAAAGTTTTATGTCTGTCTAGAGTTTATATAGTGTGTGCCGACCTCTTAATATTACAGTATTTCATCAGAAGAAATACATCTGTTCCTAATACTGCTCTCAAAAAGCAATCATTTCTACCCCCGACACAATGAAGTGATTTCCTTAAATATTTTCCCCAGCAGCTATTTTTTGCATATATTGCATACTTCTCTGTGCATAAATTTTGACATTTTACTTTTTTTTTTTCCTTTGAGTGGATGTTTCAAATTCACTTTCTAAGAAGTTGCTTGCTTGTGTGTGTCGGGGGTGGTTTTTTTCACTAGAGTGTAGTTAAAATAAAATAGATGGGATAATGAGAAGAAATTCTTCCCTGCGAGGGTGGTGAGGCCCTGGCACAGGGTGCCCAGAGAAGCTGTGGCTGCCCCATCCCTGGAAGTGTTGAAGGGGGCTGGAACAAAATGGTTTTTAATGTCCCTTCCAGCCCAAACCATTTTGTGACTGTATTTATGGCATTTGTTCCCATAATCTCCCTCTTCCTGTGACACATTCCTGCTGGAAAGCTGAGCAGCCTCTGGGAAGGAGTAGAGCATGCCAAGCGTGGTAGGCAGAGCCATGACTGGCACATTTTCTGGAGACAAATGGCCTGGGTTTGGGCTTGGCCTTGCGCAGCTTTCCCAGCTGGCACACCCAGGGACCTTTGGGACACCTCATTGCCTCAGACCACAGAATATCTGGTCCAATTTTCCTGCCCAGCCATGGAGCATCCCCCAAAAAATATATTGACTAAAAACTTGAGAAACAATTGCAGCCATTAAATTGTCTTGTGCTTGTGGGGTGGATCATGCTGTACCAGGAGAAAGAGGTGGATTTGCAGCTGGGTCCCAACAGCTTTTCCAAAAGGGGGCCAGAGAGAGCAAAGCATCATCCCATAGCTGTGTGCAGGATGCTGTGAGCATCCTCTAGGCCCCTCTGGAAGTCTGTCTCATGGGGATGTCAGAGTCAAAGCAAAGAGGCTTCTGCCTTCACCTGCATTTGCTTTGTGGGGATTTTCCCTCATCCATCATGACTCTGTTTCCCAACCAAACTGCTTCAGCCTCAAATTCCCCTGGCTTGGCTGCTCTCTGCTGTGTCCACAGCCGTGGGAGGCAGCAGTTGTAAGCCCTGCCAGCGGCTTGGAACAGGCACCCAGAACAACTACTTGCATCCCCAGCAGTGGGATGTGATTGCAGTCACGGCTGTGGAGCGAGTGGCTGGGAGAATCAGCTCCCAAAATCCTGATGTGGAGCCAGGGAGGTGCAGATTGCCCTCTGGAGGTGAGGCATGCTCCTCTTTCGCCTGGATGAATTCCCCCTTAAATTTCCCTGAGATGGGGACAATGTTAGCCAAAAGCCACTCCCGGCGTGACTTTGAGGCTGGATGCCATGATTTTTCCATGCGAAAAAAGCTTGGTCATCTTTTCAAGGGACATAAGTGTCCCATGCCTGGCCACCTCTTCATCACAGAGCACCGAATCCCGCCTGGCTCCACTGCCCTCGGGAGAAGCAAAGCAATTTCTAGAGACTCAGGATGAGCTGAATAGGACAGATCTTGGATTTATTCATGGCTCCAGGTGGAGACATTTAAATTTGTCTCAGCTCTTTTGAAGCGTAAATGTTGCTGCCAAGTGCTACTGGGAAGGTGAGGCTTCTGGGGTTGAGGGCTGCCCCTGAAAACATTTATTCCTACAAAGGCAGACCTGAACATTAAAAAAAAACAAGCATGAAAGTGTGGGAAAAAATCTCCCTGATTTTGCAAACCACTGGAGCTCTGATTTTTGAAAACCAGTGTTCAGCAAAGCAATAGAGTTACAGAGCTTCCGTATCCTACCCAGGCAAGTTCCCTGGGTGCTAGGATTTAATATGAATCACACATTCATTTCTGTCCTTCTAAGCATGCTGTTGGCTTAAAATCTGGTTGTTTTCTCCATCCAAAGACTGAGACTAAAATAGAGTCGTTAATAAGAGGAAAGGGAGTATTTGCTAAAAAAAAAAAAAAANTCCCTCAAAGATCAATGACTCTTTATGTATAGTAACCAGAGCCTCCCGGAGCCTCTCCACCCAAACAAATCGGCTCCTTAATGTGGAACACAGATCACTTAAAAAGGTGGAAAAAGTGATGGGCATGTGGAGGGGTAAGGCTGGCTGTGATTCACAGCGAGGAGCAGGCACGCAATGCCACCCGGCGCCGTGCACGCCCAGCACAGGGCAGGCTCACCCCTTTGCTGGAAATCCAGTGGGGAATACAATCCAAGGCTGGCAAGGCTGTGCAGTTACCACAGTTTGTACTGATGGAAGGAATAAGATGTTCCCTTCCCTCCTGTTCCTGGACAGGCACGTAGCAAAAGTAGAAGAGGAACGTCATTTTTAAAAATTTTTTTCCCCCTCCTTGACATGCGGGAATAAAGCGGGGGCTGGTTTAGCTCACCCTGAAATCAGGGAAAGTTACTGCGTTTGAATGGAAAATTGTAGAGATGTTTGAAAAACCAGAAAGGGGACTGGGGAGGGTGCTGGAAACTGGAAAGGGAATGAATGAACAATGGTGTGGTGGCAGCAAGCATGCAGCCCTGCACTCCTGTCTTAAACACTGTCACAGTCCTGGTCATGGTCAACCTCTCTGCAAAGACAGACTAAGCTTGGGGATGAAAAGCCTGTTTCCTTGAGCTCTGACTCAAGGGATGGTGCCAGGGAGATGTGGAGTTGAGTCTCTCCTCTGCCACGGCATTCTTACATGACCTTGGAGGAATTCTCCAGCTCCCTTCAACAGCCTTAGCCTAGAGACATCTCTCTGCAAACCTCTTAATCTGGGTATTTGTGCCCCAGAAGCAGCACTATAGAAGCACCGTAATTACCCAGCCACAAATATTGATTCTTTTTTCCTTAAACCAGCAAGAAACGAGGTAAAGCCAGAATTTTGAAAAACGCAGGATTCCTCCCCCAAGAGCGCACATGAATCATCACAGCAACCAGAAACAAGCTGGGGGTTTCCCATTGCACCCACTGGAATCAGAGCAGCTTTGGCTACCCCCATTCCAGCCAGTTTTGGCCCTTTTGCTTGGTCAGGAAACCAGTTTGGCCACAACCGTTTCTCGCCCCAGCTCCACTTGGGAAGGGAGGGCTTTGCTGAGCCCAGCAGGATGGTGGCAGGGTGTCTCCAGATTAGTCATAGCCGCCCCCTCAGCAAGTCCCAGGAGGCTGAGGGCAACTGGGGCTGTGGGGGGAAAGGGCTCGGGAAGGCAGGAGGGAGAGCAGAGGGGAGCCGTGGAGAGGGACGGTGGCTCCATGCACGGCTGGAGAGCCCTTTCCCTTAGGGGAAATGCTGCTGTTTGGCTAATTTCCCTCTCTGTGGATGACCACAAGAGGATGAGGATTATCCTTGGAGCCACATGCTGGCCCACCCCAGAGCAGCACGCAGGACCTGAGCAAGGCTGAGCACCTCTGCTGGGTTCATCCTACCTCACCTTGGGGCAAGAGGGGTGAGGGTGGCTATCCAACACCCCCCAGCCCTGCGAGGAGGAAAGGGGCACTGAGACACCCCCTCAGCACACTCCTTGCAGGGTCCCATTGATGCCCCCACCTCCTTGTGCTGGTACATCTTCCCAAACGTCCACATGCCCTTCTCGGGGCATTGCTTCCCGTGTCATCCTGCTCCTATCCCATCAAGCTGCTGCTGCTGCAGCGATTCCGAGGCAAAAAATGCAAAACCCATCCTGAGGCAGCGGGGGAAATACACCGGTCAATGCTTTTGAATGGGTTTAGCTCCCCTGCAGTGGTGAGGACAGGAGTGTTCCCACACACCTGCGGTGCATCAGCTCCGGAAGGAGCTCCCGATGTGAGCAAGCCGGCAGCATCGCTCCAGTTTTCTAAGACTGATGCAAACCTGGGGATGGGTTTTGTCCAAAATTCCTTGAAAAACCCCCGAATACCACCACCCCAGCAAGGAGGGGAACCACGGCTTAGCAGCTGCTGAGCTTAGGCTGAAGGCTCCCACACGGAAAGCAACACTTACCCCTGAGTGAACCTCCAGAAGAGTTGCTTATTCCAGGATTTTCCGCTCCGAAGCGCCTCTCACCCTTGCTTCATGGCGTGCGGTGCTGCTCAGCCTTCCCGTCCCCTCTCGCCTTGCTCAGTGGGGTGCAGGCACTGGTGGGACGAGGGAATGGTGGGGGACTGGTGGGGCGCTGGTCCCTGCGCGACGGCTGCCGTGGATCTGAGCGAGGCTGGAGGAGGCAGCTGGCTCGGGAATGCCGGGGGGGCGGGCGAGCCGGCGTCGTAAATGGGATCCAGATGGTTGGTGCTGGCGTTCCCGGGGCTGAGGTCAGAGCTGCTCATCACACACAGTCCCCCCCGCCTCGGGGGACGCCTCCGCGCTGTGTGGCTTCCCCTCTCAGCTCTGGCCGTGCCGCGTTCAAAGCGGTGCTCCCTTGTTGGTGAGAAATAGACATTAAAATTTAAAAAAAAAAAAAAAGAAAAAAGGAAAGAGAAAGCCCTGTGGAATTGGAGGAAGCTGATTTAACTATGTCTTTTGGTCGGGAAGGGCTGCTCTTGGATGTTTGCAGGAGCCGGGATGTGCCAAGGACCGTACCAAGTTACGCAGGGCTCCGGAGCAGCGCCGTTAGGAGATGCTCGAGGCTGCGGGAAGCTCAGCCTCTCTCCCTGATCATTCACAACACCAGCACAGGGGGAGAGAGTCTCTTCTCTATGCACTTTCCCATTAAAATGTAACTGCAGGTTTTTATACCTAGCCACATGGGGAGGCAGAAGTGGGGAATTTATGTTATTCATAACTTATCAATAAAAGTTAACACCTTAGCATATGGATAAGTATTTTAAAAACCATATAGATTTAAAGGAAAAGTTTAAAAGGCAACAAATCCAGTCTGCAAGTTCCTGACTGATGATTTTTAAATTTTTTTAAACATGTGTGAAGTGAAGGAATACTTTAACCTTTTATTAGGCAGAGCCCAATAAATTTGGGGCTAATTTTATTCCCATGCCTTGAGCGACAGCAGATCACTGGCCAAAGTTAAACATTTCAGGCTGGACTGGGTTGTGTTTTGCAACGAACACTGGTATGGAAACTTTAACTCTTATCTCTTGCTCTTATTTGGTTCCATATAAGGCTGGAGTGGAGATGGTGTCCCTGGAATCAAACAGTCAAGTTACTTTCTTTTCAAAGGGGGATTTATGATGTTTGCTCTTGGGTTTGTGCTGTTTGAAAGACCAGCCACATAAAGAAAGAGCTGGAATGCCTCAGGAAAGTGCTGAGCCCTTGGACTGAGGCAATAACTCCTTTTAGAAATCGTGCTTGGCTTGGCGCTGGCAGAGCCTGAAGGCACAGTGGGACCCAGAGTGAAACTCCCCAGCCTCATGCCCAAAAGCAAGCAGGGTGTTGTGTCCTCCCTCCAAAATCTGTCAAGCTGGAGCTTACAGGCAGGGAGCTCCCAAATAAAAAATGAGCCTGGCAAAAGGGAGCTGCAGCTCCCCACTGGGTGTCAGAGGGCATTGAACAGGGGATGGTGGAAACAGGAACTGCTGGAAAGCCATGAAAAAGAGCTTTTATTTTTTAATTTATTTTTATTTTCACCAAGGGTGAGGGACAGCTGCTAAAAGGTAAAATACTTATGATGGAGCAGCATAATGTGGGCAGAAGCATCCAAACCAAAGGCCTTTCCAGGTGATTTCGGCTGTCGGGCAGAGCCCAACTGGGATGCCCCATCCCTGGAAGTGTTCCAGACCAGGTTGGAGCAACCGGGTCTAGTGGAAGGTGTCCCTGCCCATGGTAGGGGGATGGAAAAAGGTGATCTTCAAAGTCCCTTCCAACCCAGGCTATTCTGAGATTCAGTAAAGCAAGAACTTGAGGCTACAGTTGCTACTGTAATGAAGAATTACATTCACCAGTGGTTCCAGTTTGCCACCACCAGTGGTAACCAGTACGGTCTGGTCATATCAGTTCCACAGCAGCTGAGATCTGCGTTGCCTTTACTTCAGATCTGTCTCGAAAACCAGAGTTTTCTGTGCGGCAGTGGAGGACTGCAGGGAAACACTTTTAATTGACTGGAAAAAAAAACCAAACCCAAAAGAACAAACCACAGGAAAGCTCCATGCACCCCCAGAAGAGTAGTGAAAAACAGCCAAGTCACAGAATTCCAGATAAATAATGTAACAACACTGGTAAAACGTGTGTGACCTGTGTTATGTGCCTATCACAGCTCAATTGAGAACATGTTTAACTTGGGAGTTAGATTGATTTCTTTTCGTGCTGTTAGCATTTCTTCTTCTTTTTTTTTCTTTGTCTTAGCATGGTTTTAATATTGAAGTGACTTTTACCAAGTGCTCCAATAATTAAATGAGGCTGCAAGAGCTCTTCAATTCCCATCTGACTGCCTTTGTGGCTGTAATAACCAAGCTGGAAGATTTTCCTTTCCAAAAAGGGGCTTTATCACTGACACATGGTGGGGGAGTAGCCAGACAGGATGCTCAGGGCATTTTGGGGTGGGGTTATCTTTTTCCCCCTTTCCCTCACAATCCTTTACAATCCTTCCTTTAGCAGTTCCCTCTCTGGGTTGGTGACTCCCTGCAAAGCGATCCCCATCCATCATGGGAACCCCGGGCTGTGGCTGCCGTGACACTCTGGGGGTGGGTGACACCCCTGGGGAGAGGGTGACATCTGCAGGGATAGACTACTTTCCACCCCCAGACACAAAACAAACCCTCTGATAATTAGTAAAAGACTGGACCACATCACACTGGTAATTTCTAGAGGCAGCTGGGGCTAAGTTTAGCAATATTTCCTCCCTAGTGCATTAATAACTAGACGTGATTAATGCTATGAGTCAGGAAGAGGGTTTTGAGGAATTCTCTTTCTACCCACTACAAAAAATAAAAAGCCCTGTGTGCTACATCATTTCCAGGATAAAAAGGTGATTTTGACGTCCTCCCACCCCCAGAATAAGGGTCCCAGCTTAAAAAAATCCAGTGAAACTGGCAGAGAGCGGCTAAAATTTGCAGTTCTTTTCTGATGTGCCTCAGCTGGGCAAGTTCTACCCTGACTTAGGAAACTTCTGTGGATTTCTCCGGTGTGATTCAGGCATGCACAGGGTGGCTGGCTCCGGGTCCCTGACACATGGTGACACCCTGGAGCATCCCGCCTTGGCTCCATCCTTGAGCACCATCTGCTGGCTTTTCCTCCAGGGACTCCTCGGGCATCTGCCAAACCCAAAGTCATCTTTTTCCCCCTCAAATAAAAGCTGCTCCTGCAAGACAGAGATGCTTCCTGCTCTGAAATTAGGGAGTACCACCAAAAACAAGGGTTGCTCCGTTATTTTCCCATCACCAGCTGAGCATCTGCACGGCGGATCAGGGGTGCAGGGTCCCACCCCTCACAGCCCTATTTTAAAGAACAAACTCTTTTTCCTGCTTGGAAATCAAGGCAAAGAGCAGCTCTGCTGGGACAAGGGCAGGACTGCAGATTGCATTTTAATTTTGCTTGCAATAGATGGTTTTCATTAGTTCCAAAGGATTTGCTATTGCTTTTATCCGAATGCCTCCCCAGCACCCTGGTTAGGAAGTGGTCCAGGAAATATTTTCCTGAAGTTTTCTTGGTTCTGCTTTTCTCCTACGCTTTCTGTTTGTCTGTCTGCCTTTGTGCAAATATTTCTTGATGTATTTTTGCCTCCTCAAATGACTTTGAAACAGCCAGGGAAAAGGGCAAGAGCATCTCTAGATGGGCAGGTCAGAGTGGGAATTAAGAAAAGATAAGAGACACTTGGCTCTGCCCTTCCCATCCTGCAGCCCTGGCCAAGAATTTAAAACATCTCTGCAAAATCTCCCATCTTCACACCCCTGGAAGTGTTCAAGGCTTGGTTAGATGGGCCTTGGAGCAACGTGGTCTAGTGGAAAGTGTCCCTGTCCATGGCAGGTAGTTGGAACAAGATAAACTTTAAAGTCCCTCCCAACCCAAACCATTCTGTGATTTTATGATTCTATGATTTTTTTCCGTCTCTTAAAACATCTCAGCAACAAAAACAAGCCCACATCAGGCTGTGTGCATTATCTGAGTGTATATACACACACTTAATCCATGCCCTGTAAAAGAGATCATAATTCAAAAGGTGTAACTTGGAGCTCTAACCAACCATATCCTGCAAAAAGCCCTTCTGCTTTAAGGGATTTCCAGCTTCTGTGATTACAGGGAACAAACTACTCTCAAGTATGTAAATAATGTGGATATTTTCCCCTCTAACACAATGCACACCCTGTAGGTCAGTAAACTGTAATGTGAACCATAATGCTCAGCTTCTAGGAAAGATAACTCAGCTCTTTTCCAGAATAAAAGATAACTGAGATAACATGAGACGTGTTTTGGCTAACACAGACCTTGCCAGGCTTTGCTTTGGGTTACTCCTGTTTTCTTGTTTTAGAGCCTTCCAGGTGATGCCTTGCACAAGGGGATGAAAAAATCTTTCCAAGTCTTGGCCTCCGTGTCCTGTGGCAACTTGTGCAGCACAAAAAAAATGTTTGAAATGGGCTGGATTTCAACAGTTCAACAAAACTTCCAACTTTTGTGATGGAAAAGCCTGTTACTAATTACAAGGAGAAAGGTGAGGTGGCTTGAAAAGAGCTGGAGTCAGAAGAATGGAGAAACCAGAAGTACTCACTGCCCACACGGACAGGATGATGTAACGGCAGACGAGCTGAAGAGGAATTATAGGGAATTATTCGTCCTCAAAGAGGAATTGTAAGGAATTATTCATACCCATGAATGAGTGTTGTGTTAGTTGGGAAGCTACAGAGGGGAAAAATAGACCTGGGGGTTTGCTGTAAGCAGTTCCTTGGAAACCTGTGGTCATTGTGCACCTGTGGTGAAGAGGAAAAATCGGGTGTTACAGCAAAAGGGAGAGGAGAGCCCAGGAAATGCAGAGCTCTGTGTTGGTGTGCCACACATCCCAGGCCCCAGGGGGATGTTCTTGTTAGGGTTCCCTACTAAAGAAATAAGAAAATAAACTTTTTATCTTGCCTATGTAGTTTTTTACATGATAGAATATTCCATGACTTTTCTTGCCTGTGACTAGGGTGAGATGGAAGTTGGGGAGCAGCAATGCTGGAGTCTGAAATGACCTGTGGGCATCATGACCCCAACCTTGCCAGGGTTGCTGCTTTTCCTCTGGGGCACCAGGTCCTGAATCAGCCCTGGCCATGATTTCCTGACAGGGGGTCTGTCCAAAATGCTGCTTCTTTCTAACCTTTGGGGCTAAGTTGAACAGGCTTAATTCAGCTGTGAAAAATGGGCCACTCTCCTGACTTGAGCTTTGAATTAAGGGGAGGAAAAATCCCTACATTCTGCCCAGGGTGAGCACAGGGATTTGAGGAGGGTTGAATCTACTCTCCATCTCTTTCCACAGAATCACTAAAGGGTTTGGTTGAAAGGGACCTTAAAGCTCATCTCGTTCCACCCCCTGCCATGGGCAGGGACACCTTCCACTATCCCAAGTTGCTCCAAGCCCCGTCCAAACTGGCCTTGGACACTTCCAGGGATGGGGCAGCCACAGCTTCTCTGGGCTACCTGTGCCAAGGCTTCACCATCCTCCCGGGGAAGAATTCCTTCCCAGTATCCCATCTAACCCCACCCTCTGTCAGTGGGAAACCATTTCCTCTCACCCTGTGATTCCATGCCTCTGTTATAAGTCCTTCTCCAGCTCTCTTGGAGCCCCTGTGGACACTGGAATGTGCTCTAAGGTCTCCCTGAAGCTGTGGGAGTCCCCCTGGGTGGGCACAGGGCTCCAGGCTTCATCATCTTACTCTCTCCAGGCTTCATCATCTTACTCTCTCCTTTATAAACTTCCTGTCGGCTGATGGGGGAGCTTAAATAAACATCATCTCCACGTTGTGGCTGTTTTGTTTGGAGTTAATGTCCAAAAAATCCCAGGAAACAGCACGTATGTGGTCGGTATGTATTTATTCCTGAGGGGCTTGTCCACAATTTATACTGAGCATATGGAACAACCTGTGCTTGAGATGTTTGCCTTGAGATGTTTGATACATCTGGAGATGCCGAGTTTCTAACAAGGAGGTAAAACCTCAGAAGCTAAAAAGCCAAGGGTTTTGCCTGAATCCATTTAGAAGCTCACTTGAAGCTGGTCTAGGCAATTTTCAGAGTGATGAATTTTGCTGCATGAGAGCTCTGTTGGAGAATTTTTCTTAAAGCAAACATCAGTTCCTCAGCACTGCCAGGTTATTCCCACGCAGTCAAATACAAACTAGTGAGAAAGTGAGAGACCTTAATTCGGTATTGAAGTTATTTTCAAATGTGAAAAACAAACCAAATTAATCTGGTAAAGCTGCATGAGTGACCAGATGTAAGCTCCTGATTAAAATTGGGTTAAAAGGGGTAAAAAAAAAAAAAGCATTAGGAAATTACTTTCCTGGGGAAAATAATGTTGTTTTGCTAGTTTGCTTGGCAAGTGGATTTGATATTTGTTTGGGGGTGTTTTTGCTAAGGAAGCCAGCCTGGTTTTACAGAGCCAAAGGAGAAGTTGAGTCTTTTTGTCCTGTAGCTCAGTTTTGGGGAGCAAACAGAGACTCAGGAGGTTGTTATTGGGAATCATCTCCCAACTAATGGGAAACCTCTGATGAACATTTCCCCACATTTAGGTATCCCTTTTGGCAACCAGCACCTGCAGCTCTCACAGTGCTGGGATCCTGCTGCAGCCCCTGGGCTGGGGATGTTCCCTGGATGTGAAAGATCAACCTGTGCTGGGACAGGAAGAGGTGGGGACAGCTTTGCATGGTTACAGTTGCTGTTTATCACCCTTTCCAACCACTCATGGCAGAAGGAGTGGAAAAATAGCCTTCAGCGCTCCGTATAAAACCTGGAGCCAGCAGCCTAGCCAGCCTTACAAAGTATCCTCTGTCAAATGGCTCATTCATCCATTCTGCAGCAGGGACACGTGAAAATCACATCATTTCCCCAAGGTGGAACAGCAGCGCGCTTGTCCCTAAAAAATTCCAGTGCAGCAGCAAGTCACCTGTCACCTACAAGCAAGCTGGAACAGGGATGATCTTTATGGGACTGAGCATCGATGGGAGGAGTAAAGCTCAGGCAGAACGAGCCTGAGTGCCAGCAAAGCCTGGTGGAGATTCCTGGCTCCCTGGGGTCCATAAATAACACGGCCAGGAATGCTGTCCCCTTCCCTCTGGGTTGGCACATCTCCACGCCTAGGGAGGAGGTGCGCACAGAGGATGAGTTCACAGTGGGTGATGGCCTGTCCTAATGCCTTGCTCCCAAACTGTGACCAGGCACTCTGCACTGTCACCCCAAGGGTGTCCCTGTCACCTGAACCTGCTCTGCAAAGCTCAGACACCGGAGTTTTTGGAGTACGGAGCCTGATCCACTTCCACTGGGATTGTTTTATCCTCTTGCAAGCGAGTCCAGCTGTAGCCTGTCCAGTCCAACCCCCTCCAAATATATGGAACCTCCACCATCCTGCCCAGCCACATGCCAGGACAAGGCCCTGTATCCAGGATAACTGATGCTCCAGCTCAAAGCCCAGATTTACCTCCATGGGATGCATGAAAACAGAGGCAGTGTACCCATGAGCTGCTCTTCCTCTGTGGAGGGATGGGTCCCAAAGCTTGGTTTGTCTTGCTCTAATCCGTGTGTGTTTTTTCCTGTTTTATCTAACACCCAGGGGTCTCTGGTCCTCCAAGCAGCAAGGAGAGGGATGGCAAGTGGCCAACAAGCACCATCCACAGACACCAGCATCTCTTTCACAGTTAATCTGCATTAGGCTCCCTCTCTGCCTTCAGAGCAATCTAATTCTTTGGAAATGTGGGGTTTTGTCATCTGGCATGGCAGCTCTGATTCATCAATCCATCAGACTTACTGTCCTTGAATTAGAAGGACTTGCGTCCAGCCTGGCCACCGGTGACATGTTTTGTGGGGTCTTGTGGGGTCTCATGCCAGCAGCATCTTGCACAGAGGATGGGACTTCTCTCGCCACCTGCCATCAGCACAGGAGCAGTTTTGGCAGGGAGGTGGTGGCAGACACCATGGATGGATCTTCCCTGCTTTTTTTTTGTGTCCAAGGACAAGGCAGAGGTACCAGCAACAAGGAGATGTGTTTGGTGAGCTACTGTTTTGGTCAGGAAAGCGAAATGCTGGGAAGTTGCCAGCTGTCCCAAAACTAATCCTAATGTGAGTCGGATATGGAGGTAGAAGCTAAGCAAGTTCACTGCCCTCAAACACAAGGCTCCAGGGATGCATCACCCTACCTGGGATGGAAACCCAAAAACACAAGAGGAAAGCGCCTCTTATCACAGCACATCCTTGCCTGTGGCTCCAAGAGGCACTCTGCCTCCTGCTCTGCCTATCCCAAACCTTCCTTGCTGTGCTGATTTCGGGTGAGGTTATCACCAACCAGAAAATACTCGTGCAATTTATTGGGTGAATATGGCCCTTTTCTGACTCTTGGGGAAGCTTTATCCACCTTAAATGCATCAGAGAAAAAGCTGTATCCTGCAAAGGTACAGCCCAGGCTGCAGCACTGAGGGTCTAGGTGATCCCTCAGCTTTTCCAAATTGCCATTCCCTCCCCAATTTGGGTGCACACACCAGAAGGTGAGCTCTGGCAGGGCACTTAAATGATGCCCAGATCAAAGAGAAGACCTTGTTGTGTGGCAGCTCACGGTCCAATCTTTGTGTTGTGGTGAACTAAGGTGGCACAACACAGAATACCCCACTCCCTCTTCACCTCCCACCTAATGGGCACAAAAATACCAGCTGGTGCCCCAGTTCTAGGGAGAGTGTTGGGGCAGAGAGCAGCCTGCTGTGGAGCTGACACTGAAGGATTTTTGTGGATGCAAAGCCTGAGCTCGGTAATTTCACCTCCCCCTGTGTGCTGCAGGAGAGAGGCTCTGGTGGAGCAGGAACATGTGGTGACGTCCAGGGTACGGCATGCACGTCACTCGTGCTGACAGCAGCGTGTTCTCACTGATTTTTGCATTGATCTACATCCTTCTGCCACTGACATCCTCCTCTCCGTGCCACACAGGAGTGCAGGCCTCCTCAGAAAACACCTGGTCATCGAGTCTCGATGGGTGGGATAAGGCTCTGCTCCGCAAGTCCCTGGATCATATTAGATACTCGTGGGCTCAATGAAAAGCCATTGTACGGGAACAAATTTCCCACTGAGACTCAAATCTTGGAGCAGGCAGCAGGAATGTCTGAGGATTTGATGTGCCCGATGCCTTAACAGTGGGAGTACAGCAACAGGATACCTGGCAGGGGAGTGGCTTTCCCTATGGCATCATCCTGGTAGCTGGATAAGCTTCCTCATGGAAGGCAACAAGCTCAGGGATGTTCAGGGACCATGGCTGTGTCCAGCATCTCCCCAAGGCCTGCTGACTTCTTGTGATGTTTTGGGGACTTTGGGGTGCATTTTGTGGCATAAAACTGACATGTGTGGCTATAGAGATATGAGGTTCTGTATGAAGAAATGCCTCGAAGGCAGGGGTTTCCTCCAGCTTTGGTGCTTTGGTGGAGCCCAGGAGCAGATATATGGCAAAAGGGGATCAAATCTTCTTTGGGATTTAACAACAGGAGCTATTTTTACACAAATGACCTGAAACTCCTCATAGAAAAGCCAATTTGGTATTCAGCTAGGATGAGGAATACCAGAGAGTGAGAGAGAGAGGAAGAGATTTGGGATTTTTCCTCTGTTAGAGGCCAGCCCTGGCCAGGCTCCACCAGTCATGGGATAGAAGTTTTGATTTTCCTTCTCTATCAACAGGAGGAACAGGGAGGAGAAAACAGCAATGTTAAGCCTTCCACAGAGGGGCTGTGAGGGGCTATAAGAGCTCTGAGGTCTATGGGGGCTGTTGGGGCTACAGGGACTGTGAGGGCTATAGGGGCTGTGAGGGCTATAAAGGTTCTGGGGGCTGTGAGGGCTAGAGAGGCTTGGAAGGTTATGGGGTCTGGGAGGTCTTTCAGAGCTCTCAGGGCTGAGTGCTCTGGGGGCTATGAGATCCATCTATAACCTGTGAAGGTTATAGGGCCTTTGAGGCCTGTAATGGCTATGGGGCCTGTAATGGCTATGGGGCCCGTGAGGGCTAAGATAGCCACGGGGACAGCAAGGTCATTTACAGGTAGGAGTAGGAGTGATTGACAGGTGGGAGTAGGTGATTGACAGGTGGGATCAGGCTATCAGACTGATTGACAGGTGGGACTAAGAGTGATTGAGACGGGGGTCAGCCCCTCAAAGTGATTGACTGATAGGGCCGAGAGTGATGAGGGGCAGGGTAGCTCCAGGTGTGGCTGGTGAGGGTGACAAGGGGAGCAGGGCAGCTGCAGGATTTAAATTGAGGGGAAAGAGAAGAGAAAAAAACTGGGAAAGTTGAGGGAGAAAGGGAGACAAAAAAGAGCAGGAAATACGATGGGGAAGGGGCAGGAAAAGGTAGATTTAAAAAGTGGGGAAAATGAGGGGGAAGGGGCTGAAAATGTGAGGTGAAATAGGGCGGGAAATGTGAGAGAGGAAAGGGCGGGAAAAGGCGGGGGGAATAATGGCGGAAATGGTGAGGGGAAAATGAAAAGAACAAAGGGTGGGAAAATGAAAGAAAAAAGGGCGGGAGAGATGAAGATAAAAGGGCCAGAAAAGGGAAAGAGAAACGGCCGGCAGCCCCAGCACGGTCAGGACGAAGGCTCCCAAAGCCGAGCTGCCGTGCAGCGCCTTCCAGGGAAGCTTGGGGTCGCTCCAGGCCTTGGCAATGCAGCGAACCAGGGCGGCTGGAAGGGAAAAAGGTCTGGAAGCAGCCGTGCCGGACCCTCCCCGCTCCCCGTGCTCACCTGCGTTCCCAGGAGGGCGCAGAGGCGGTGGGACAGCAGGGCTGGAGCTGGGACACCCGCCTGGGTGCCACCCACGGCCGCTCCCCTCGTCCCGTCCGCGCCATCGCCGCGCCTTCGGGTTTCTCGCGGTCTGGAGAGGGATTCTATGTCGTTATTTATTTCCCCCGCCAGAAGTAAATAAACAAAAGAGACAGCTCAGCGCCTCCACAAGAAAAAATCCCAACCAAACAAAAAACCACCCTGGGTACAGTCACCGGTCCGGAGCGCGGCTGGAAGGGGAAGGGATGAGTGGTGTCACAGCCCGGGTCCCAGAGCCAGCCCGGCCCCACCGCACAGCCCCGGCAGGTGAGCTCAAAGAGAGACATAAAAAGTCTGTTCTTCCCCCCACAAACGCCTCCAATGGGAGTCTATGGGTTTTTATATAATATATTTTATATGATATATTGTATTGAAGGGACTTTAAAGATCATCTCATTCCACCCCCCTGCTATAAGCAGGGACACCTTCCACCATCCCAGGTTGCTCCAAGCCCTGTCCAGCCTGGCCTTGGATACTTCCAGGGATGGGGCAGCCACAGCTTCTCTGGGCACCCTGTGCCAGGGCCTCCCCACCCTTACTGTAAAAAACTTTTCCCAGTGTTTATGCCTATACCGACCTCTGTCCTTCAGTTTAAAACCATCACCCCTTGTGCTGAGGGGTGGGGCAGTCTCAGGTGTGGCTGGTGAGGGTGATGAGTGGGGCAGCGTGTGGCGGTGCTGGGAAGATATTTTTTTTTTCTCCTTTTGATTTCATCTTCCCCATTCCTCACCAGTGCATCCCAGTGACCCCAGAAAAAAGGCAGGAGATTGAGGGGGGAAAGGGGTTTAAATTGAGGGGGAAACCTCCTTTTCCGTTATTGTCTGTGTTTAAACTGAGGGGAAGACCCCTTCACCTATGATTTTAAGGTTATCAATTGAAGGAAAACTTGCCTTTTCTGTGTTTTAAGGGGTATCAATTAATTGACCAGGAAACCCCATTTTCCAGTTTAAGTGGAAGGGAAAAATATTTTTTATGCCATGTGATGGGTTTGAATTGAGGGCAACCCCCCACCATTTTCATCATCTTAAGGTTTAAATTGAGAGGGAATCCCTGTTGTCCCTCAATTTTTAGGGTTTAAATTGAGGGATATTACCCCCTTTTCCCATCATTTGGGTATGGGGGCTATGGGGTTGTGAGGCCTATGGATGCTCTAAGGGCTGTAGGGTCTTTGTAGGCTATAGGGTCTATAAGGGCTACCAGTTATATGTGGGATGTGACAGCTATGGGGTTTTTTAAGGGTTATGGGGTCTGTAAGGGCTGTTGGGGCTTTGAGGGCTCTGAGGTCTCTGTAGGGTATGGGGGCTTTGGGGGGCTGTCAGTGTTGTGAGGCCTATGGGATTTTTGAGGAACTGTGAGGGCTATGGGATCTGTGAGGTCTGTGATGGCTATGGGGCTTGTGTGGTCTCTGGGGGCTGAGAGGGCTCCCTAATGTTCACATTGGTTAGGAAAAATGTCCTTACATCTTCTACCCCATAAATGATACTCCACAAACTTTGCTTTCAAGTTCTCAGTGATAGTTTCCTAATTGCTACCGATGTCAGAGCATCGTTATCCATGATAATTAAAGTTGAATGGTATTTTCTCTAAGTGAGGCTGTTGGGGTCATTCCAAATGAGATGTGGTCATGCCATAAATTAATTTAATTGCTGTATTAATAGATGAAACCTATGGCAATCCCTCGTGAGTCACATACAGAAATAGCAGTGGCATTGTACACTCCTTCCCTGTCCTGCTTGTTCTTCTCCAGGGTGATGGTGGTGATAAGATGTCTTTGTAAAGCTGCCAAGAAACTGAAGGGAGAAGGAATGCCATCCCAGCAAGATCTCATGACTCGGAGATGATTGCAGGAGGATGGGGGGAGAGGCAGAGGCACCCAGGAAGTTCCTGGGGTCAGCAGCAAAGTGTTTGTTGCAGCTCCTGCTTTTGTTATGTTCCTGTGAATAAGGGTCCTGTGACCTCTCTGCCTGTGACTTTGAAATGGGCTGGAGCTGCTGGTGGATGCGCTTGGTGTGACTCCATTTGGCTTTTGGAAACTCCTGTAGCTTATCCAGGTGCTTGGGATGACCCTGTGTCGATGGGAGCCAAAACACCCATCAGTGTTGGCAGAGCTGGAGCTGACACCACTGTACATCAACCCACCTCCCCAAACACCATTTCAGCACCTAGTGCAGGCACACCTTCCCTCCGCAGCACTTAAGGCAGCTGTTTGGAAAATTGGGTACTGGAGAAATTATTGGGGTTTTGCCCCTTGGTTTGACCAAACAGGGACCCCTTCATCAGGAAGAAAATGAGGATGGGGGAGTGAGAGTGTTGGGTGGTTTCTCTGAGGTGGTGTTTGCTGTCTTTAGAAGCAACTGGATACTGTCTTCACCCATCAGTTTTGTTGAACTCTGATTATGGATTTATTTCTAGTTATCAGTTAAAACATTGTGAAATGAATGGCTGGAGAAGGTCCAGGCCACATGTCCCATATATCAGTTCACAATTGTCTTACAAATGATTACCAAGAACAGCAACGATAACAGCTCATGTGACTGTTATTTTTAAAAGAGTGGCCCTGCAGCTAGAAGTGCATGTTTCTCTTAAAGATACCTCAGAAATCCATTCTTTTATCATCTGGCAATAAGGAAAATCAGAAATGGAGCCTGGGATCCATCTATGCCTGGTTTCCCAGGAGAGGCTTAGCTATGATGCTTCCCTCTCCCATTTTGCCACCAGGTCCCAAATTCAACTGGAATACAGGCCCATTTGAGCCTCCAGCTAATAGGAAACACATAACTTTTCCTTTACATCCCTGCTCCTGATTTCCACCCCACATGTGTGGTCACTGCGGGGGCTGGTGGACTTAGGCAGATATATAACATCATCTGGCCCTACAACTTGGAATCATAAAGGGTGGAAAAGACTTCTGAGTCCAACCATTAACCTAACACTGCCAGCTCCACCACTAAACCATGTCCCCAAGGGCCACATCCACATATTTTTTGAAGACTTCCAGGTGATAGTGTCTGCCTGAGTGGTTCTGGGTGTGTGGGGTTTTTTTCTTTTGCATGAGTTTGTAACATTTGGGAGCCTTTATTCGTGGTTGTATGATGAGAGAGGCAGCTGTGGGCGGGCAGGTTTAATTGTCCTCCTTAAAGCAGAGGATTGCTGGAAGCTGGTGATTGCTGGGTCTGACCTGCTACAAAATCCAACAAACTGCTTTGAAAGAGGATAAAAAAAAGAAAAGAACTCTATCTTTGCTGTTAGACACACCAGTGAGCTGAGGGAGGAGAGTTTTCTTTAAGAGACTCAGTTCCCAGGCAATACTTTGCCAACGAAATACTTTGAATTTATTCCTGCACCCGGGACATTTCCCTTGACGTGGTTTTCTGGCTAAGCCAGCCCGTTTTAGGGGGTAGTGGCACTGCTGAACACTTGCATTTTTCACATTTTCATTGCGTAGCAGGCCACATCTTCCTGATTCAAAGCAACCTTCTTTATCCTTTAGGAGGAGAATGTATTGGGATCTGGGGCGGCTGGGGCTCCTGGCGTGATTGTAGCGGGAGGCCCTGGAACAGGGTCTCGTTGTGATGTTAATTAGGAGCTATTGACCGCTCCCTGTTCGGATGCAGTGGGGCGCAAGGGCTCTCAAACACGCTTACATAAGGACCTGCCCAACTGATGTCTGCCTCCTGCCAATAAACTGATTGCTTTTGTCGGGACCTCTGCTGGACGAGGAGCTGGAAATCAATTTCTGGCTTCCAGAGAAGATCATGCATTCCCGATATCCAGGCTCAAACACTGCATCTGTAGTCATCACCTTTCCTGCACAAAATCCATCCAAATTTGGATTCAAAATGCTTTTCTGGCTCTGTTCATAGAGTTTAATCTAATCTTTGTTTCAAGTGAGTTACCAGGGTGGATAATTCCTGTATCCTTGGGTGGGCAGCAGGGATCTTAGTCCCACCAGGCAGAATAGTTTTGCTCTTCGGCCTTGCCGTCTTGCTCCCTGTTTACATTCCTGTCAGGGAGAAAAAAAATGTGAGTTACCATCAATATTTGCTCTGATGAAGATGAGAAATGGGTTTACTTTAATATCCCTAGACACAGAGGGAGTGTTTTACTGAGCAGGAGAACAGCCTTGGTAGTCGGATATATATTGCAATTTATATCTCTTTGGCTATGCGGTGTGGTTTTACTTTTCTTAAAATCCCGTCAAACCGTCTTTTCTTGCTCACGGCAAACGAGGGGAATGCTGCGTCCTAATTAAGCTGTTTGCCACAAGCAAAGCTCAGCTGCCCAAATTGCTGTGAGAGCAATGCAGGACGCCGGTCTCTGGTGTGGGGGNTTAAGTTTTCCTTACAAACTGTTGGTGGGGGCAAAATTAGTGTAATGAGATCAGACACAGGAGAGCGGGCTGGGGAGCAGAGCATCCTGGTGGGGCAGGAGCCACCGCGATGGAGCCGGTCCTCCCGGGTGTGCAGGCACAGCTCCTCCCGGGGATGCGCAGCTCCCTCCCAAAGCCCGTGGCCTGCCTTCCCCGGGGAGGCGTTTGAAGGCTCCCTTTCATTCGCACACCCTGCAACCAAGCAGGCAGAGAGTAAACATCTCCCGTAGCCCCAGCCAGGCGGGCGAGGGCTGGAGCGGCTGCAGCTGCGGGCAGGACCTCGGGGGAAGGCAGGGCCGCCCTCCCGGGTGGCGAGGAGTCCCCGCAGCCGATAGGCACCGTGCCAGCCCTGCTCGGAGGCCGGCTCCGCGGGCAGGCTCGCCCGGCAGAGCGGCTGCGGTGCTGCCAGGAGCCGGCTGGCCTGCCCGCAGCTCTGCCCCTGCCCGGTTATATGGGCAGCCGCGGAGGTGGGGCTGAGCTCTTCCCTCTCCGTCAGCAGCATCCCAGGGTGCGGGACGGCGAGCGCTCGGGGTAGGGAGTAACGGGATCGGCTTCAACTCTCGCCACGACGAGATGGGCAGGAAGCTGGACCTCTCCAAGCTCACCGATGAAGAAGCCAAGCATGTTTGGGAAGTCGTTCAACGGGACTTTGACCTGCGGAAAAAGGAGGAGGAACGGCTGGAGTGAGTATCTGCTCTCCGGTCCCTGCGCTGGGGGCAAGCAAGCCAGAACTTCTCTGGTCCCCGTGGGCTGTAGGGATAAAACAGCCTGCTGAGGCTGTGGGCGAGGAGGAACGGCAGGAGACCGGGCTGTGAAAGTCAAACACGGTTAAGAGATTACGTTATCAGCGGCAAGGTGACGCATTCGGGCAGCAAAGGTGCAAACTGGCGCCGTGCCATCGGCAGCGATGCGGATCCGTGACACCGCGGCACTTAATGGGCACAAATACCAGGAAATGCTTCTGTGAGGCTTGAGGCTGGTGGGGCTCTCAAGGGGAGACTTCACCTGGGAGCAGAGGATGGGATTTGGCTGCCACGGTTTTGCTTCATGTGATGGGTCTCGTGTGTTTAGGGCAGGAGTTGTTCAGTGGGTCCTGGAAGTCCACAGATCCCTGAAGAATCCTAAAAAAATAACTGAAAGGAGTAGATTACTACTACTAGAAGTAAACCTATTTTAGTTGCCTTAAATATGCAATACAGGGGGCTGTGCTGTCCTGGGAAGGTTTTAGGGGCCCACAGATTGGGAAAAGATTGAAAATCACTGGAGCGGCAAATTCTGTAAACTTCTAAGTCGTTATAAACAGGGTGCTGGACAAAAGTGTTGTTTAAAAAATGTTCTGTCAGATCAGAGTAAATTTTGAGCATGAGAAATCACAGGGGTTTAGGTTTTGTTCATTAACTATATCAAACATTGAACTTAGTAATGTCTTAACGTGTTTCAAGAAGCTGCAGTGACCCTCTTCGAGGTCTGGCCAAGTTCTCATTATCCCAGAGGGGTGGTCCATGCTCTCAGGCTGGGTTTGGGCAGTGCTGCCCTCCCACTGAGCCCTCAGATCCTCCTAGCTCTGAATTTTGTGAGCCAGGGCTGGTGCTGATACCACGACAGTGCCTGGAGACCAGGAGCTCATTAGTTCCTCTATCAGATCCAACAGGATGGGTGAGGAGTGACAGCCATCCTTGGTTTGGGATATCTGCATCCCCAAAACCTTACAAACCTTACCATCATGGGATCCTCTCAGTTTACACCATTGGCTACAAGAAACTCTCAGTCATATATTTTTCATTCCCCTAATCACTTTTTTTGCCTAAGAAAAGCCAGCCTGTGTGGGAGGCAGAGATAATTCAGTATCATCATCTACTGCCTTCCTCTGCTGGTAGCTCTGAAGAGCAGGAAGGAGATCAGACAGGGGTATTTAAAAAAATTATCGCCCTGCAAAGGGTGAATGTCTCCCTTGTGATGCATCTGAGCTCAGCCTGGAGGGAGGAGGTGGAGACCTACATTGCTGTGCCCTGCAGCAAAGAATTGGGCGAGGTGAATTCCTTCCCTACTTGACCTTGGCGCCAGACTGGCTTATCTGAGTCCTCTCTGATGCCCCAGAAGCTTCCAAATTGAGTGCCGTGCTCTGGGAGATGTAGGATGGGGGAAGGTCTCGGGATGCTTCTACCCAGCTGCTGTCTCTCCCTCTAAGTATCATTTCCCCTGATTTTTTAATTTCGATTTTCTTGTTTAATCCTGCCCTGCGGAGGGCTGGCATTAAGCATTCTGAACTACAGAAATTTCTGTAATTTCTGAATAATTTCTGCTACAGACCAGACCACCAGTCTGGGAAAGTCTGCCACATTCCTGCGTGCTGGACGTGGAGCTACACAAGCAATTTCTGCCTGTAACAAGCTGGGGCATGATGTGACATTATGGGAGACCCTGCAGCCATTCACTCTGTGCTCTGACCAGCCCCATTTACTTTTCTATTCATTTACTTTTCTATTCATTTACTTTTCTATTCACCGGGCTTGTCTCAACCTGCCAGCCTTGAAAAAATGTCCTGTCCACCCCCTCCCCAACTTGGTCTTTTTCTTCCCTTTTTGCTGCTTCTCTGTGTTTTGTTTTTGGCAGAATCTATTCACCAACAAGGGACAAAGGCTTCAGCTGGCCACAAACTGCACAGGCATGTGAGGGCAATGCTTTGCCCAAAAAATTCAATAATGGCCATTTTGTGGGGTCTCTCCCTGATTCTTTCCTGAAACATCCATGCCCACAACCCCATTTTTGGGGGATGGCTCCCTGTGTCTCTCCTGGAGCTCTGTAGGTCCAACCCTGCTGCAGCTGGCATCCCAGCACCACAGATTTATTCTGCCATGAGCAGAACAGGGAAGGGGCTGGCTGGTGCTCCTGCCAGCAAGAGGAGACAAGAGGCGTGCGGTTCCTGCGGGTTTTAAACTGGTTTGGCTGAGACTCGTTCTTCCTTTGGCAGGTCTGGTGGTGAGGGAGGAGAGGTGGAGGGATCCAACCGGTCTCTGGGAACCAGAAAAAGCAGTTCCAGTAAAAAAGATTGGATCCTGCTGGCAACAGCCTTAGCACGGGAGCGGAAAAGTAGTACTGAGTCCAACCCAAGGGCCTTCTGTTTGTGGGTTTCTCTTCAGAAGCCACTTAAATTTACTGCTGGGACATTTGCACCAGTTTGTCCAAAGCACTGCTAGGATGGTGAACGGCTGATTATACAAACCAGGTGCCCAGTTTTCTGTCTTTATACTGGTTTTCACATCTCCCAGGTGTAAATGCAAATTGGTGTCACTCCTGTGTGACCACAAACAGAGGAATGACACCAAAATATGTATCTTGTGGTGTGCTGGCAGCCAGCTGGCCAGAGAATTCTTCCTCAGAAAAAAAATCAAGAGCAGAGCCCTAATGTGCAAACTGATTAGGTTAAACAGAGATTAGCTTGATTGACATGCCTGTCCTTCCCACTGCCAGTCGCACCACTGTGCCCGGGGCCAGCCAGGCTCCTGCTGTGGTCACCCCAGCTCCTGTTGTGGTCACCCCGGCGTCGGTCCGGCACTGGGAGCATCACCAGCGCCTCGTGCTCCACACTATGATCCTGAAGCAGCCTCCAGACCTGATTGCTTGAGGGTTCTAACCCAAGCTGACTTCTCCTCTGGAAAACATAGCTTCCTAACCCTGTCTAGAGAGAAAACAACTTTCTAGGACCTTCCCTACAAGTCAAACATTTTCCTCTCAGCCATGGCCCCAAAGGCAAACATACCTGAGGTGGTGCGTGGCACGGGGAGCAAACAGAGAGCTTTTGGGCAGTGCAGGGGCCCCCACCAGCTTGGCAGGCATCTCAGCTGTCCCCAGCTGGTGCTGGGGGCTCAGCCTCATGCAGACACTGTTTTCCATGGGGACCTGCTCTGGCAGCCAGGTGTGGATAGTGAAGGAAGCCTGCAGGGATGCACTGCCAGGAGAAGGTGCTCTTGGAAAGCGCTTGCCTTTCACGGGATTGTCACAAGCATCTCCTCCTGCTGCATCCTCTGAACAGCCAGAACCTTGTTGCACATAACTTAATAAAATTCTCTGCTAAATTTGTAGCGCTGGAGGAATATATTAAAACCCCTTTTAATCCTTTTTAATCCCAGATTTCTTTTCTTCTCTCTTTTTTTTTTTTTTTTTAACTAAGAATTCCAGAAAGATTTTAATTCCCTGCAGGACTCCAGGCTTGAAGATTGTGTCAGGTTGGGATACAGCCAGAGGGCTCGAGAAGGGCTGCTCTCCCGAGATTCCTGGCATTTATGATCAACACCCTGTGAAACAAACAGGACAGGTTTTGGCACAATCAAAATTTTTTTTTTTTTTTAATGATCCTTGGGGGTCCTGTCCAGCTCAGAATATTCTAGGATTCTAATATTAAATCTAATATTAAACTCCAGTTACCCGTCCTGAATCTGGAGCCCACTTTGTTGTTAGTTTATTTAACTCGTGATATGTTATTTATTAGATTTGCCCTACAGCTGTTTCCACAAGCTGCAGACTTGCAATGTTCCCTGGAAAATCGTTCCTGAAATGATTGTGGCGTGACGGGCTTTGCCATGTGAGAGTTTGCAGTGAGATGGTAACAAACTCAAGTTCCTGCGTTTTGGGGTGTTTTCTGCAGGGAGCTGAAATGCAAGATTGACCAGGAGAGCAGCAAGAGAGAGTTCCTGACAAATCAGTCCCACCTCAATGAAACTCACTGTGTCCACTGCCTGCAGCCCTTCAAGTTCCTGCTGAACAGCAAACGGCAGTGCCTGGACTGCCACTTCTACACCTGCAAGAACTGCAGCCGCTACAACAAGAAGGAGCAGGGCTGGGTCTGCGATCCCTGCCGCCTCTCCAGGTACCGCTCCTCGGGGAATCACAGGATGGTTTGGGTTGGAAGGGACCTTAAAGTCCACCTCGTTCCACCCTCCTGCCCTTCCACTAGACCAGGTTGCTCCAAGCCCTGGCCTGGCCTGGAACACTTCCAGGGATCCAGAGGCAGCCACAGCTTCTCTGGGCACCCTCTGCCAGGGCCTCCCCACCCTCACAGGGAACAATTCCTTCCCTGTATCCCATCTAACTCTGCCCTCTCGGCAGCCACTCCCCCTTGTTCTGTCGCTCCATGCCTTGTCCAAAGCCCTTCTCCAGCTTTCTTGGAGCCTCTTTAGGCACTGGAAGGGGCTCTAAGGTGTCCCCAGAGCTTTCTCTTCTCCAGATGAACACCCCCAGCTCTCCCAGCCTGGCTCCAGAGCAGAGGGGCTCCCGCCCTCGGAGCACCTTTGTGCCCTCCTCTGGACTTGCTCCAGCAGCTCCACGTCCTTATGTTGGGGTCCCTAGGGCTGGAGGCAGCTCTTCAGGTGGGGTGTCACCTGAGTGGGGCAGAGGGGCAGAATCCCCCACTCCCCTGCTGCCCAGACTGTGCGATCAGCCCAGCACACCAGGGGGTTTCTGGGTGCCAGTGCTTATTTCTGGCTCTTGTCAACATTCTCACCCACCAGCACCCCCAAGTCCTCCTCCCCAGAGCTGTTCCCAATCCATTCTCCACCCAGCCTGTATATTTCCTTGGGATTTCCCCAGCCCAGGGGCAGTTCCTTGCACTTGGCCTTGTTGAACCACATGAGTTTCTCACAGCCCCACCTCTCCAGGCTGTCAGGGTCCCTCTGTGTGGCGTTCCTTCCCGCCAGCGTGGGACAGCACCACACAGCTTGGTGTGTCAGCAAACTGAGGGAACACTGAAAGAAATCCAGTCCCCATATCAGCCCCTGGGAACACCACTCCTCACTGGTCTGCTCTGAGGGAGGCTGAGGGACAAGGCGAGCCTCGGGGATGAGGCTCAACAAGACGTGCCCAAACTCAGCATCCTTTTAGAAAGCATGCTGTGTTTTTGTTAAGATACAGTTTTTTGGGTGAGGGTCTGCTCACCATGAGCGTGGCTGGAGTGGCTCACCTGGGTGTGCCTCCTCTCTTTGGGCAGGATCGTGAAGATTGGCTCCCTGGAGTGGTACTACGAGCACGTGCGGTCCCGCTTCAAGAGGTTTGGAAGTGCCAAAGTGCTGCAGTCCCTCTATGGCAGGCTGCAGCCAGGCCAGGGGCTCAACTCTGCATTTCTGGGTGAGGAGTGGCCACTGCTGCATGTGGGGAATCTGTGCTGCAGCACCTTGGGATGCACCAAGGGAGGAGCAGGGGTGCTGATGCTGCTCTGAGTGTCATGGGGTACCAAGACTGTCCAAAACATCTCGGGGAGGAAGCAGAGGTTCAGGGTTGTTCATTCATACACAGAACAGATGTTCTTGATGGCTTTTCTGCTGTTAAGTTTTTACCACAGACTGGAGAATGTAAGATTATTAAAGTTGGAAAACACCTCTAGATCATCCAGTCCAACCCAGTACTACCAAGACCACTACTAAACCATGTCCCCAGGTGCCGTGATCCATGTGTTTTTTCAACACTCCCAAGGATTATGGTTCCACCACTTCCTTCACCACCCTTTCAATGAAAAAAAAATTCCCTGATACCTCATATTTAATTTTAAAAGTCCCATGTCCTGCAGTTTGTAAGTACATAAAAGTTGCAGCTCTTGTTTTTCTTTATTTTTGGTCTTTTCATCACAGAGCTTGTGGAATTAACCCTGGTTTAACCTGCAGGATAAAGCCAGCCCTCATTTTTTTCCTCATGACCTAATTATTTTTGCAACCAACCTGATGATCCCCTGGCACTGACAAAACTGTGCCAAAATTAGTGAGCTATCTGTCACCATAACTGTTTTCTTCAGAGCTTCATGGACTTTCCATATTTCTGATACTGGTCCAAGAGTGCATAAATATGTGATGATGTTAATACAGCATTATTTACTAACCAGCTCCTAGTTATCATTCATAGAGCTCCTACTCCTTGGCCTATTTCCTTTGGAAGCCAATGTGGAGTTTATTCCCATCTTGAGGAGCCACAGAAAAGTTTGCACACATACCATTAACATGACCTGATTCAACTGTTCCAATCTCTCTTTTAGCCAGGCCACTCATGGCAGAAATAGCAGAAAAAGAAAATTAATGGACTGAGAGACAATCCATGCATTGTTTGGACCGAAAATGCATCAGAGCACACAAAAACCCAACCAAGCATGAGGGTAACAGTGCCTTGGGCTGCTTTAAATTGAGATTCTGATGCCTTTTTCAAAAGGAAATTGTTTTGTTGTTTATTACTTCATTTACACCAGTGAATTGGCTTGACCCTCGAGCAAGCAAGAATCTCCTCCTGGGATGTATCTCCGGCCATCTGCAGTTGGCTGCGCCTTCCCCTGCAGCTCCCAGGCATGTTGCATCAGCCTGGGGAAGTGGTGGCAAGCAGCTCTTTGACTTTTAAAAGTCAAGTCCCAGTCTCCAAGCGCCTGTTTTGGTCTCTCTAAAGAGCCTTTTTAACCTTTGTTTCTTGTGATGGCTAGAGAATGAGAATTCCAGTTAGCCGTGGCTCTGAGGCTTGCTCTTGCTCTCTGCTCGAGGAACAGGGAGAAAATGTGATTATTCATTTTTCCCACCATTTTTCTCTTTGTTTAGGTCTTCATGACAGAGTTTATAGCCTGCCAGACATTAACAGTAAGTAAAAAAGGGGATTTCAGCAGGGGACTTGCAGTTCAAGCAAGGTTTCCAATGTGTTTTTGTCTTCACACCCCCCCAGCTGTGGTCACTTCTGGAGAGATTTGGAGTGGTCAGACCAGGGAAAACATTCCTGCACTGCAGTGGAGATGGACTGTAGTGCTCAACTCCTGCATTGTGGTACATCTGGGGTCTCCAAGGGTAGATTTGGACACAACAGGATTTTTGGTTGCATTCCAAACTTGAAGTGTGCAAGCACTCACTCTCTCAAAGCAATGGGTCACTGATAAATAGAGGAGCTGGCTGATGGGAATCAGGAATAACTCCTGAGCCTTCGAACACTGGAGTCACCCAGGTGGACCTTGGGGTGCCCTCTGTGCTGCAGGTGCCCCTTCCCTTCCACATCTGTGATGGTGCACATCTGGCAGGGGAAGCACTGAGAGGCCAGCCAAGCCTTTGCGAGATCAAGTACCGAAAGTGGTGTCTGCAGAAAAAAATTTGGGGAGGTACTTCTAATCTGGGCGTTTTCACCCCATGTAAGAAGCATGGCCTCACCTGCAGGTGCACTGGTGTGACCACCGGGGTGGGGACTTACCAGCTGCCTGTGTCCCCTCCAGGAGAGTGCCAGCTGCTCGCCAGCTGTGACGCTGGGGACGACAGCGACGAGGAAGACAACGTCCTTCGTGGAGCTGAAGCAGAGCGCTACAGCAGAGTAAGTGTTGGGTTCTGGAGGTCCCACTGCCTCACTCCTTGTCCCTGGCCTGCCTTGGGTGGTGGTGGTGGTGGTGGTGGCTTTCTGTGCCACTTTCAAAATTGGACCTTTCTCTCTGTTTTTCTTCTCCGAGATAAGCTCCTCTCCCAGTTTGTGTAAAAACAGCCATGTCAAAAACATCACAAATACTTGTGCTGTGGAAGAAAGACCCACTCCTAGCACTGTGGATGTCACCAATTAATATAAGAGTCCCAGCTCCTACCTGTATAATGAGAACCCACCTGCTTTGGGTTTTTTACTAATGACTTCCCAAATATTCAGAGAGATCTGCCTGCAGCATCCTTTCTCTGAGGATGGGGAGATATAAGCATCACTTCAATCTCTGAGCTGTAACCTGGTTTAGCTTTCCCATAGTGCCTTTATAAACCAGGAGAGAGATCCTCACTCTCTGCTTACAGCAGCAGTCATGAGCCAGAGGCTGTGGAAATCAGGAACCTCCTTTTCCCTGCCTTTAGCACAAGCACACACTGTACCTGGCTCCCTTCAAGCAGGACAGCATCAGGCCCAAATCTTCTCTGCAAAAAGGAAAGCAAACTCAGGCAAACTAAGGAGAGAAAGGTCCTCCCTCCCCCTTTCCTCAAGGTCAACTGTGTCTTACAGTGGATTTTCCTTTCTTGCACTTTCTATGCTAAAGATGTGCAAGACAAAGCGGCTGCTGTCTGTGCATCCCTTTGATTTCGAACTGGACTCGGATTACTCTGCTCAGTCTCGCCGCCAGTCTGTGCAGCTCTCTCCAACAGCCAGCAGCCCAGATGCTTTCCAGGTACTGGGAGACTCCTGGGGGGGTTCCTTTCCTTTCTTCCTCCTTCTCCTTGCTACCACTACTCCTTCAGCCTCAGAACCTCCTTCAGCTGGTGTTGGGAGGCAATGGTGCTAATCCCTGTTCCCCCTCGCTGCTTGCAATCTCTTCTTCCAATTGAAGTCCTTTGCCTCAGGCCAAGTCAGGAGCAGGACATCTGATTCAGGCAAGGATGAGTGCTAAGATGAGACAGCAAGAGGTTCTCTGGCCATGTCCCTGCAGATTTCCTTGCTCTCAGCAGACAATTGTTTTCTTGTGTTGTCCCAAGGCTGTGGGATACATCCTGGTTTCCAGTGAGTTTGGTGCTCAAGGGATTAAGTGAAAGCAGACTCTTCCCCCATGTTCCCATCCAGTTTGGGGCTGGGTTTGCTGTGTGGTGGCACTGAGGTGCAGCTGGCCAGGAGCTCCATGGGGCACAACCTTTGTGAGGTTGAGATGAATCCCACAGAACCACCCTGAGTGAGGGCCAGTCAGAGGGATGAACACGGGGAGGAGGACAAAAACTGCAGGAATGCTGGTTACTTCTAAGTAGGAGACTAAGATGTACCTTAGTATCCAGAGCTTCTGGCCAGCAGCAAGATCCAGACAGTGCAGTGAGCCATGCCCTGTGATCCCACCAAGGGCCAGGGGTTGACCAACGCCACCTTCCAGCTCTGGGGAGGAACACAGATGGGGTGACCCTGGGTGTGGCAAAAGGTCTCCCGGCCTGAGAGGCTTCAGGTCAAGCTTTTTGGGCTGCTCTTGTTTGACTTTCCTGGTGAAATTGCACTTTTAAAATATTAAACAGCTCCTTCTTTTTAATAATGCTCTGATTAAATTCTGTTCTTGGGTAGAAATAGGATGTGCTGAGATCTGTAACAACAGGTTAAAAAAATAAATCTGCACAATTCCACATAAAATTATTAGAATTTGGGGGAAATAATTAGATCCCTCTTTTTGTTTGTCTTTTTTCCCTCTTTTTGCAGCAGAATTCAGTGTGAGGGCTGGCCTCTGTCGAATTGGATTTATGGATTGCAGATTATTTGAGGTGGTGGTTATTTGAATAGGTAGAAGGGGGTGATGTTTTAAAAGGTCAGAGGGCTTTGGAGCCTGGCTGAAGGAACTCTGTGGTTGTAAAAATTACCAGTGCCCCCTGGCAGCGACGGGAAGTATTGCTCAGGGTTCAGGAGCCAGGCAAAGCCTTTAAATGGGATTATTAGGAATTTTTGTATTTTATATAAATATAATTGGCATTATAAAAGGTCAATCCATGCATATATTGAAGAATAAAGAGAGGACTTCCTAGTGAAGGTCAGGAGAGACAAGGAGTCGTAGAATCATAGAACAATTTGGGTTGGAGGGACTGTAAAGATCCTCTCATTCCAACTCCCTGCCATGGGCAGGGACACCTTCCACTATCCCAGGTTGCTCCAAGCCCCATCCAACCTGGCCATGGACACTTCCAGGGATGGGGCAGCCACAGATCCACACTGTTTTTACTTTGGGGGCTCCCGAGCTGGAGGCAGCACTGCAGGTGTGGGTCACACAAGTGGAATCTCCATGGGCAGCTGCTCAGCAGCATCCTCAACTCTCAGTCCTTCCCAGATTTCCCCAACTCAGCTGAAGATGGCTCCCAGGAGTCCAGGATCACGGATGCAGACCTGGTGTTCCACCATGTCCTGCAGGAGCCAGGGGTGAGCGCTCCAGAGCAGCACTTCAGCACGGAGGTTCGGCTCACCGTCAACGCACGGAGAAGGAGCCTGGAAAGAAACCCAAAGCCTGGTAGGTGTCCCTGTCCAGATTCCTCTTGTATCCTCTTGGGACAACTGGCTGCAAGCGTTGGACCAGAGTGAAAAGATCTTTGGGTTTTTTTCTGAACAGCCTCAAAGCCGCTAAGAGGTTTGAGGGTCAACACAGTTTATCCATCAGCAAAAGTGATTTTTCCTATGAAAGAATCTGCTGATGTTATTTAGTTGTAAAGGGCTGATCTTGTTCCCAACAAAGCCAAAGGGGTTGTTCCTAAGGTGTCCATCCCTTTCATGCCTACTGGTGATTTCCTGGGTAGAAACTAGATACAACCAAATGGACACTGCTAGAAACAATGGGATGTGTTTCCTGCTGCAGGCAGACGAGTTCGACTCCTTAGTAAAGGATCTTGTGGCTGCAGAAAGCTTTGAGTTTTTAGGGGACTTGGGCAAGAACTGGAGGTTGCTAAGTGGCATCCTTGTAGCTGGGCAGGGTGCATGGGTAGGCTAAATGATCCGTGGTTTTGTGAGTCTGTAAATACCATCTTAGAGGCAGAATTTGCCTTTTACAACCTCTGTTTTCCCTGCAGTGATGGCAGAGCCAGGAGGGTTGGATACTGGCTTGTGCATATGCAAATGTAGAATATGTCCTTCTGTGTCTCCAGTGGCCTGGCTGTATTTTCAGGACATTTGTGAATGCTGGGTAGACCTTAATATGGCTGTTTAAATTCCCACTCCAAGTCCTGCTGGAGCAACACGGCAGCAAGGTCCCCTGGCATGTTAATTCCACTTTCTCTCATTGTTTTTGTCTCATTTGAAATTCTCCTTTACACAGGAGACTTTCCACTCTTTTTAAATGCTCCATCCTAGGCTGGTACATTTCTAGCCTGAGGCTAAACATCTTCCAGCACCTGGGCAGTGCACAAAGGGCAGTGTCCAAACATGGCCTCCCACAAAATTGGGAAGGCAGTAGTGGTTTTTGGTGAGGGGCCTGGCTGCTCAGGGCATGAGAGCAAGGATGGTGCTCCTTGTGCTGCTGTGCTTGGTGCTGTGTGGGCACAGCGTGTGGAGCTGCAGCCTGGTCAGTGTAGCCATCCTTGAACTTTGTCTGGCTTGCAGAAGCACCTCCTGCCAAAGGGAGGGAAGTCTGATCTGGGGAAATGCCTCATTATTTGTTTGTCTTAAGGACCGGGCCGATGCCCAGGAAGGAACTCAAGGTTGTGAATGCTTTGTACCTTTCTCTCCCCAAAGGCATCCCCTGGAACGAGCCGCCCCGGGCGCGGTACTCGGCGGATATGGACACCTCCGACGAGGACGTGAAGGGAGCCCAGTTCCCTGCCTACCCACCCCACCACATGAAACGCCGGAACAGAGCCTCCTCCCAGGAGAACATCAGCCACTCCTCAAACCAGGTATCAAACAGCCTCTGGTGACACCAGGCCTGTGGCCAAGTCCCCTTTGTTGCCTCTGATGTGCAGGGTGGTTCAGAAGAGAAGAGAAGCAGCAATGGCCGACTGGGGTGCACTTTTCCAGTCACAGCAAAAAGAAAAGCAGGCACTGGCTGGTGCTTCCCTCTGCCCCTGCTGCCATCGCAATAACAAACCTGCCTTCATTGCCACTCATTTTCCAGCTTGTCCTTATTAATCTGAGTTACTTGTGGGTTCTTGTGTCTCCAGAAAGGCTTTCTTTAATTGAATGTGCCAGTGCTTAATAATCAGGTGGAGGTCTGGAGACAGATATTTAATAAGCACCGAGATCCTTCTCTTCCTTTGCAGTGTGTTCCTGCCTCGGTAGGACTGGGTCAGGATGACCTGTCACATACCTCTCCTGAGTGATGGTAATGGGGGAATAGCCTAAAGAAAGGTGTCAAATAGGGTCTAGGCTTGTGTTTTAATTGTCAAGCAAGGACCTGCTGTTCCTGGTGCTGCCTTTGCCAGTGGTGGGTGGTGAGGATGGGAAAGCTGATCTGGTTCCTCAGACCTCATGAGCAGCAAAATGCAGGGTGGTGTTTGGCTACAGGTACAGGGGCAGAACCAGCTGCCAGTCTCACAGCTGGTAATTTTGCATGTCCTAGACCCCTCTTTGGGTATTCAGTGTGAGATCTGTGGCCACAACCATCCCTCGGCACCACACTTCCTGCGCCTGGCTAGGGAAAGCTTCTCTCTGCCATTTACATCTGTGGGCACGTTTAATTAGCAAATGCCATTCCTTCTTCAGCCAGCAGTAAATGGGAGAACCCTGGACTGGGTGTCCTTAATGAGGCCATGCTCGGTTAGGCATGAAATGTGCACCAGGCTTTGCAGTGGGGAAATGGGGCCAAATTCCTACCAACGCCTCCCACGACTTCCTCCAGGAGCTGGGCAAGCTCCCACACCAGGCTGTGGTTTGCTCCCTCACACCTGTAGGAAGGCTGGTGTGGAGCCTTGTCACCCTAATGGTTACGAGGCATCTTCTCCCTCCCACTTTACCCCCATTTGCTCTTATGGCAGCGTTGCTCATTAGTTTAAATACTCCCCATCCTCCCTGCCCTTTGTGCTGCTGATGTGTTTACAGCCAGCAGCCATCCTCCCAGCCAGCCTGCTCCTCACGCAGCTCTGTGCTGGGGCAGGGTGCAGAATCATGTTTGTTAACCCTGTACTGAATCCCAAAGCCTGGCTTCACATGCAGCGTTGTCCTGGCAGACACCTCGTTGGCGTCTGAAGGTTTCAAGAGATGGAGAACTCATCTCTTTGACCACACAGATGAAAACTGTCTTCTCCTAAAACTACCTTTGGGTCAAGCTTGTCGAAATATGGCGATGTCAAAACCACTTTTGCTCTAGCTCTGGAGAGAGTACAGTGTTCAGTCCCAAACACAAGAAGATAAGTTTCTCCAGTAACAAAAGCAGAGGCTGTTCCCTAGTCCTGTGACTCCAGGAGTTGAAGGTTCTAAAACAAAACTTCAAAAAAAATCGATTTAAAAAAGCACTTAAACCTGATGGGACACAAAAAGAAGCCCTGAATTGGTACCCGTGCAGGTCTTTGCCTTTAGATTTTTGGAAGTCAGGTAGGAACAGGACCAAGCCACAAGAAAGAGCACCAAGTTACCAGGTTTCTCCCCAGAAGCCATCCTGCTGTACCTCAAGGGAGCTCAGTGGTTCTGGATTCCCAAAGCTTTGATGCTGTCTGGCTCCTCTTCTTTTCATAAAGCTTGGTAGAGGCTTGGGTAGAGTAACCTGTGCCTCCTCAGCAGCAAGGGGTAGTTTCCCCTACCTGATGTTATGGGCTGTGCTTTAAGTTTATTCCCCATAAATGTTTTAATGCAGAGCACAGTTTGCCAGCCTTTGTCACACTGAGAGAGGTGCAGGGTGATCCCATCCCTGATGGGGATGTGCCCTAATGGGGTGCCCACCCTGCATTAAAGCCAGCCTTGATGGGGAAGGAGAATGAAGCTCTTCAGCTCCTATCCTGGTAGATATCCATCAATATCAACAGCAGCCTGTGCTTTAGGCTCTGATCTCTCCCAACCTTTTCCTAATGGAGATAAGGCAGTGGTGACTCCTGGTTTGTCACCATCTCTGAGGCTGATGGGCCATCAGAAGCTTCTTATTGTCCCTGGGAGCGATGCAAGACCCAGGCCTTAAACAGGACTGAAAAAACACTTAGCAATGGACTGAAGTGCTTCCTGCCTGAGGGTTTAATGCTGCTTGGAGCTACTTTCAGTTCAGGGCGGTAGTGACAGCTCTGCTCTCCATAGTGCCAGGTTTTTATACTCATCTTCCCTTAAGCAGATGCAATCATCCCTAGCTGTTGTGAGGGTCTAATTAATCAAACGCTAGCAAGCACAAAAACTAAGTGAGAGGATGGAAATGTTATAAAAACAAAGCCCACCCCTCACATCTCTTTGTTACCACCTTTGCTTACTTCTTTTGCTGCTTGTTCCCCTTTGAATGGGCAGCAGCCACTCAGAAGAGCAGTGATGCACTGGTAGTGTCATAAAACGGGCAATATTTCTCATCATTTGTGTTTTATTTGTTTGGATCAAAGGAGAGAGACTTGGTTTTTTTTTTTTTTTTTCAAAGAAAGAAAAACTTCAATTTCTAAAGGGAAAAAGAAAAGCTTCCTTTAATGTTTTCAGTGATCATAGATCATAGAGATGTTTTGGTTTAAATGATCTGAAAAATAGCTCATTCCACCCCCCTGCCATGGGCAGGGACACCTTCCACTATCCCAGTCTGCTCCAAGCCCTGTCCAGCCTGGCCTTGGACACTTCCAGGGATCCAGGGGCAGCCACAGCTTCTCTGGGCACCCTGTGCCAGGGCCCCCCCACCCTCTCAGGGAAGGATTACTTCCTAGGGTCTAATCCAAATCCACCCTCGTCACAAAGGTTTGTCTTGGTTCTTGAGCACAGAAAGTAACTTCTCTTTGATTTTCAGGATTTTGTCTGCCTTTAATTTCTCTGCCCTTCTCTCTATGCCCCATTTTTAGTCAGAAGAGTGAGGGAGAAGAGAGGGGCAAGCATCTGGATAAATCAATGCACAGAGAAGGCAGAAAATTTCAAAGTGGTGGGGAAAACTTTCAGGTTTGGTTTTGCTACTTGGATTTTTCATGGGAAATTCTTGCCCTCTTCCTCTCCACCACTATGTTGGCAGGAGTGTGATGGGGTGGTTACAGCCTGAAAAACATGTTAGTAGGGAGTGAAAATGGATGTTGACTCGAATTTGGGGCAGCATGGGAATGATGGTGAGATGGGTGGCTTTGTTACAGGCTGGTACTTTTATTGGTGATGGGGTTTTACATTCACTGCATCAAAGCTCCAGGTGCTTTGGTGGGAATTGTCGTGTGCTGGGGGCTCGGCGTCGCTTGGAGTTTTCCAGATTTGAGGTTGCTCTGCACCTCCTGGAGCTTACCGACATTTTAAAGACATTACTTAAAAGATATTATTTTTTAATGTCTTTTAACTCTGCCCACGGTGGCAGTGTCCTGCTGCTTGCTTTCCTCTGCTGGTTGCACTGTTTCCTCACTGTCCTGGCAGTGGTGGCTGGTCTGTTCTCTACTCCTTTTCCCTCTCTCCCTTTTTCTCTCTCCCCTTTCCTGTAGATCCATGAGCTCAACACTCGCATGTCCGCAATCGAACGCATGCTGAACCGCTTGGAGGAAAAAATCCTGACGCGCTCTGACGAGGTAACCGGGCAGGAATCCAGCAGGGATGGAGCCTGGGCTGTGCTGGTGCCGTCCCCTGGCCACTGGAGAGGCTCCTCTGAAGCAGCCAGCATTGCAGGGATAGGCAAAATCATAGAAATATTTAGGCTGGAAGAGATCACTGAGTCCAACCATTCACCTACCACTGCCGAGTCCATCACTAAACCCCAAGTGCCACAATGACCTGGGCTGTTTGAGTTTGCTCCTCTGTTTTGGCCTTGCAGGCTGTTCTCCAGTTCCAGGTGATGGAGTGCCTTAGAAAACATTGCATGGCAGGACAGAAACAGCAGCAAATTTAATCCATTTAGACCCTGTGCAAATCAGGGCCTTCCTTGCCCCGTCTGCACAAGGAAAATGGGGTTTCAGGCTGATACTTCATGAAGCTCAGATTTCAGGAGTTTTGTTAGGTGGTGTCTGTATCTGCAGAGCTGTGACAGCTCATTTGGGGGGACACTCAGTACCTATGAGGAAGGCACCTGGTTATTGTGACTGCGAGATCTGAGTCAAGGAGCATTTCTGTATCTCTTCTGAGCTGCCCTTATCTTACCATGCCATCAAACTTGGAAGAAAACAGCTAAATTAAGTTAGAGCTGAGCAACAGTGTAGAATCTGTGAATACTTAGACCGCTTAACATTGATTTTTGGGTTTCTAATTTTAAACTATGCACTCCTTTCCTTCATGTGAACCCATCACCTCTCTGGCAGCTGATGGCTCAGTAGAATGGACGGTGATAATTACAGGGAAGGCCCCCAGGCACGGATGAAACAATGCAATTTCTCCCTTTTTGTCTAAAATTCACAATGAGGGCCACATTTGTAATCATTCAGTGTTTCCGTCACTAATCCCGACCTAGGGAGTAAGAGGTGTTCACAGTGTCAGGTTCCCACACTTTATTCCCATAACCAGGGCAAATCAGAGCACAGGCAGTGGGTCTAAACAGCTGTGGGACAGGCTGAGGTTAACTATGAAGCAAAGCTTTCCAGCAGAAAGGACAGCAGAGCCCTGGAATAGGTTGCCTGGGAAAAAGATTGCCTGCTGCAGATGCTGCTGTTGGAGGCTGTTAAAAACAGCTCAGACAAAAGCCCACCAGGTATGACGCAGGTAATTGTATTCCCACCTTAACGCAAGGGTCAGCAAGTGCAGGAACTTCTGGAGATCTCTTCCAGCGCCTGGGAGTTTAATAGGATTCTTCTCCAGCTGCCACGAATTACGCCTAACAATGGGGGTGGGCGGCAATGTGCCATCTGTCCTACAGGGAAATTTGCTGTGTGGTTTCTCATGGCAAATGAGATTACCCAGAGGTTCCAAAAGTTACCTCAGGGAGTGGCAATTCCCATGGCTGCTTCCCTCTCCCTGGCGGACCTTGTCTCTGTGTCGCTGTGATCTCTGCCCTCAGAGCCACCGGCCACGCCATGGCTCCTAAGGAAAATGTGGTGATTTTTGGCCCCAAATCCCTCATGCACAGCTTTTTAAGGGTGGGGAAAGGCAATTTTCCACAGGGAAAACCAAACAAGTTCTGTGCATGGGGAAAATGGGAACGGAGGTTCCTTAGGTCAAGGGTCTGTGTACCTCAGTGAGGAGCTGGAGCGCAGCTCTGCTGTTCCCTGGGGTGGTTTGGTTTGGCTGCTGGGGCTCAAAGTCCCCTTTGCAAAGGGGTCACAGTCCTGGAGCTCCTCTGCTTGGTGAGCGTGTCTGGAGCCGGGCATGCCCCGTTGTCCAGCACAGGAGGCTCTCACACCACTCCCTTCTTCTGCTCCTTCAGTCTCCGGCCCCAGAGTCCCACACTGATCCCGATGCCGAGGAGGAGGAGTTGAAGAGGAAGCTGGAGGAGTTAGCCAGCAACATCAGCGATAAAGAAGTCTCTTCTGATGAGGAGGGGCATGAAGAAAAGAAGAGAGCAAAGAAACCAGAGATGAGTTCCTCCAGTGATGATGTGGCCAGAGATGTTCGAAAGGTAATCTGTGCCCTACCACCCACATCATTCCAGGCTGCATTCATCCATGATTCCTTCTGCTCTCAGGGGTTTAGGATTTTACACCATGAAAATGTGACTCCTCTTCCATCCCACATCTCCAGTTGGATGCCTCCTAGGGCCGTGTCTGTGTCTGCTTTAACAATGTCAAGGGATAGGGAAGTCCCAGGATGTTAGATCTGGACCTTTCTCCTTGTAGGCTCTCCCAAATCTCACCCAAGAGTCAAAAGTAAAGCCTCTCAGAGTTCTTGTGATGCCTAAAGTGGCTACCTAGAAACAGAGATTGACAGGAATAAGGGAATAAAGGTAGGTATTTATTTGAAAGGCCTTCAAAGGTACACGCTGGGGACCCAAAGGCTACATCTAAAAAAGGACCCCAAGATGGACAACGAGTCATGAGTTCTTCACACTTTTATAGGTTTGGTTCATTTGCATATCAGCATAAATTTTCCAATTAAAACTTTAGCTAATGATGTAATTTCTTCAATTTCTCCACCTCTCCAGAGGCCCTGGTTTACACTTTTTGGGCCTAGGACAATCCGAGTGTCCTTGAATAACAAGCCCGGAGAGGCTTTGTTTTGTCTAACCCGCGTAAGAGAGCAGCAGCTCACAGGCTACAAGAAACTTCAGAGTTACACACTGAGCAATACAGGATTTGAAAATATAAAAGCTAAAACCTGAAGGCATCACTTGCAGGCTACTGCCTGTCATGGAAAGGTACACAACCTCCACATCTACTTAGAGGAGTTGTCCCAGGATGTGGAAGTCACTATGGAGAAGAGTCCTGGGGTGGGAGAAGAGCTTGGTGATGATTTAGTACCAGCAGCCTTTGTCAGGCACCTGCTACAGCCTGAAATGTCTTTTCCACACCTGTCAGTGGTCCTGAGTCCCTAAATCCCTGTTCCCACTTCTACTCTGCTAGATCAGCATCTCTTGCACTTCCAGCACTGTGTTGGCTCCCGTCCCTACTCAGTGGGGGGGTGACCCGTGGCGACAGGGGTCAGGGGGAGGAGGACAGATCACAGCACCTCTGCAGTGTGTCTCCAGTTGTGCAGAGCCTCCAAGATGATCCATTAGCACAAAGGGATAGGTCAGCTTTCCCTGCTGGATCTCTGATGGCTCCTTTGTCCATCCCCTCCCTCCTGCCTTGGCTGTGGAAGGGGGACGTGTGCCTTTGCTCCGACACATCCACTGCTGGCAAAGGAAGCAAGCGGGCGCCACGCTGCCCCCTCTCCTCCTGCAAAGCTCCATTCATCCGAGGGTGTGGTGGCTTTCATGGTGCCACGAGGCCTCCCTTTAATGTGCATTTGTTCCTCAGCCTCACAACACAAAACCTGGTGGGTTTGGGTACCCACCGTTTGCTGTGCTCTCACTGGCACTGGATCAGCAGTTCATCCCTACCCACAGCATCCTTTACTGCCTCCTTTTTCCTGAAGGCTGCTTTCAGATGATTGCTGCAGCCAGGCTTAATGACTTCTTGTGGATTGAACAACCTGCATCATCTTAATAACCATTTCTAATTAAGTGCAGCTAAGTGGTAACTCATCAAGCCAAGGTGACTTAATTTCCATGTGAGTTGCTGATCTGCAGCAGACAGAGGCTCAAACCCTGAACCAGGTTCATGTGGTATCAGTGTAAGATTCTTGTTTCTTATGAAATGAAGCCTGGATCCTCCAGATTTGCTACATTCTTTGCCCCCAAGCCCAGCTATGAAGCAGGGAGGAGTACTGAGTTAGAGACGTCTGCAGTAGCTGCACCAGTCTTGGTTAAAGGCTGTCAGCGTGGATGATGCTTAACAGCAGCTTTCCTGACACTTACAACAGATCCAGGTTTGGATTTTGTGTGATTCTGAGGGATTTTTAACATGAGGCTCCTCCAGTCAGGAGGAAATCTTCTAACTGGGGGAGCACTGTGATGGAAGCACACGATCCTAATGGAAAATGTGAAAAAGCTCTGCTGTACCATGAAGGCACCATAAAATGATAAAAATATCATCTGGACTGAGTTAGCTGGTTCTCTGCAGGACAGCTTGCCTGGAAATACATGCAGTTGTAAACACAAGCCAGCACATATGTCACCCCCATCTCCTTGGTTTCTAGGGAATTATCAGCTGGGAGAGAGATGATGAGTTTCTTCAGCCCATTTTTACATGTGTTTAGCACCTCATCAAGCCAGGGGCAGCACTTAGGGGCATTGTTGCCAGTCAGTGCTCCTTGGGGTGGGAAGAGAGGACATTAGCCCCAAGTTCTGGCGGTGTGGCAATACAATCATTTTATGGGGTCTGGTTGTTTTTATTCTTTTGCCACAAACTCAAGGAGTTGTTTGCATCCCTGTTCAGGCCCGCTGAGGTGTAAAGCAATATGCTGCAATTAGATCTTAACTGCTGAGTAACCGAGTGGCCTTCAGGTGGCCAGGTGCTTCCAGTGAGTGAAACATCCCCCCATAACCTCTTTTTCCGAGCCTTTTGAGATGACTTCTTTTGTCACAGCCATCCTGCAGAAAGCGCGGGCTGAGATGAAAGCTCTGCTGTAGCCGCGCATCCGTCAGGTGGAGAGCCCTCCAGGAGCAGTGTAAGCCTGTTAATTACCACTTCTCCCTCTTTCCACAGCTCCTGGAGGTCTGCTGCCCCTCTCACCCCTGGCTTGTGTTGTTTTATACACGACATTAAAATAACATCCATGTTTTTTCCCCCCTCCCTCCCTCCCTCCCTCCGCTTTGGCTCTCGCAGAGGTCGTCGGCTCAGGCTTTGAGTGAGATCACGGCCAAAGTGCTGAGAGCCATAAACGCCACGGAGGAAGCGGTGTGGGAGTCGTTGCATGGAGAGAGCCAGGGCTGTGCCCTCCCTGCGGGGCAGCTTCCAGGCCTGGCAGATGGGATAGTGGTGGCCGAAGCCTACCGGGAGCTTGAGGAAAATGTAAGGCTCCCCAGAGCTTTTGGGTAGTGGGGGGTGGGAACACAAAGGAATCCTCCCCAAATTTCTTGTTAGCACTGAAAGGATGGTCAGCAGAGGGATTAGAGTCTGGTCTTAGAGGATGGTACAACAGCAAAATCAGATGCTCTGTCTTGTGGCTGTCTTGTGGTTTCCCTTTCCTTGGTTCCTGGTTCCCCTGGGTGAGTGCCAGGGAGAGAGGATGAGTGTGGTCCCCACCTTGCTGTAGCATCACTTTGCTGGACTTAGCAACCCCTGCTCCAGCAAAGCTCGTGTCCCATTTCCTTCAGTTCCTCCCCAGCACTGTGTTTCATCAAGGGGTTTGCAAACATGACCCACCTCTTCACTTAGGCTGCTTGTGCCCAGGGCTGATGGGCTTGTGCAGGTGACAAGTTCAGAGCCAGAGCATGATCCCCTGCAAGGTTCGTGTGACCCCGGAGCACTGACAGCTTTTTAAACCACTATTAACCCATGTGATCTGATTTCCTGTGGGAAATGGATTGCATGCACAGTGCCCTGGACCAAGCTCCAAAGAAACAGTTCAAAGAAGAGTTGCATTTCCATCTGGGTGGTCAGGTTTTGCTGTAGGAAATGTCCTGCAACGAGGAGCAAGGTTTTAGGACACACTCTGTGGCTCATCTCTCACTGGGGAAAGCTTATAAACAAAAGCAGGGAGCTGCAACACCTGGATGCTTTCTGGCCAAATACAGCATCCCAGGGGAAGAGGGTTGGATGCATGAAGGTTTTGGGGTTCCCCCTCTCCCAAGAGAGGTGGAAGAGCTGGGAAGGATGTGAACTTTGGGCTTAGT
This sequence comes from Edolisoma coerulescens, assembly GCA_013397115.1. Classification (NCBI taxonomy): domain Eukaryota; kingdom Metazoa; phylum Chordata; class Aves; order Passeriformes; family Campephagidae; genus Edolisoma; species Edolisoma coerulescens. Next base: position 153,091 of record VWZW01002385.1, read on the forward strand.
GCTGCTGCTGCCGACAGCTCGGGACAGGGGTGGGTAGAGGATGGCCCTGGGAGATGTGTGTCATCCTGCCATTGCCTCGGGGATCCTGGCTGAGTCACAGCTGGCTGGCCACTCTGTTCTCCTCTCCAAGGCATGCCACCCACCTTGGAGGGCACTGGGAGAGTCTGATGGGCCAACAATAAATGCCTGTGACTCACAGGCTGGGTGGTGCACAGCCTTAGGATTTGCACGGGGATGGGTGGGACCTCTGGGACGTGTGGTGCTGGGATTTGGGTGGATGAACTGTATTCCAGTGCATGCAGAGAGTCCTGCCAGGCAGTTTTGCACAATGCCCAGCCCAGGGAAAGCTGAGAGGGCTGGAGGAGCGGTAATTGCAGTAGCAGTACTGAGATTTTGGGATCAGTCAGCAGAACAGTGGCCACATCTGACCATCTGATGTGATTGCATACGGATGTGTTAATGTTTCCTGAACTGCCTTGCTTGGACCTGTGTCCTCGTAGTAACCTGGGAGGAGACAAGTGGCAGTAAAACCTGAGGTTTTATTGGGATAGATCCTTTTACCCTTCTTCTCTAGGCAGCAAAGGGAGGGCGGCGCAGACTGACCCTGCTCCCAGCAGCACAGACAGCCTTGGAATAGACTGAGCAGATTTGGAAAGTCAGTTTGTCTCCTTCCCAGCTCTGCCCTCACAGGACACAGCAGCCTGAGCTGCTTTGCAGGTACCTCTCTCCCTCTGAGCACACGGCACAAAGACGCTGCTGCTTCTCAAGCAGGTTACCGAGTTTTGGTCCTTCCTGTGTTCCCATTGAGCTTCTTACCGCTTCACACTGTTGGTAATTGCTCTCAAAAATCCCAGGGAAGGGAGAAAATGAGATGAAAAGCTGTGTCACAGCTGACTGGTACTGTCTGTGCTGCAAGGTAAGAGGGCAGTCAAAAAAGAGTGGCAGGAGCTGCTGCATCTGGCGCTGCGGTCACACCAGGAGAGGAGAAATCCAGGAAGGTTAATTCTTCAATGTGATTTTTCCTTTTGCTGTATTTCAGGTGTACCTGACTGCTGGAAAGACCTACCAGCTTGAGAAGACCCTGAAGGAGCTTGAGGAAGGGGCTCAGCACAGCGGCACTACGGACTCGGAGCTGTCGGAGCTGGAGGACAAAGTGGCCTCAGCAGCTGCTCAGGTGCAGCAGGCAGAGAGCGAGGTGAGGGCCTGGCTCTGAGAGATGTTTTGCCCAGCCAGTGATGGCAAACAAAGCCACTGAAAGATCCTCCAACCACCATCTGTGTGTCTTTTCTCCTCCTCCTAAAGATATCGGATATTGAATCCCGAATTGCAGCTCTGTCTGCTGCAGGGCTGACAGTGAAGTCTGTGGAAAAGGCAAAGAAGAAGTCGAGTGTGCAGGTGAGCATGGAGGGTGGTGGCTGTGAGGTCCCAGCTCCAAGATGTACGTGCTCCCCTGGGCTGTTGCTGCTGCCCCTGGGTGCTGGGAAGGGCTGCCTGGCTTGCTGAGCTCTCCCAGCTCTCCCCGTGCTGCCTTGTGCTCTGCCGTGGCAGACCGAGCTGTCTGCCTCCTTCTGCACCCCCAGAGACACCTCTGCCTTCCTCTGTCCACAGGCTGCCTGTCTCCATTCTCCTGGTCCTGCTGGCAGCAGTCCTGGGGAGTCTTTGGATGACATTAAAGTGAGTGTGTGCTCAATCATGGGCTGTGCACAGCGTTAAGCCTGGAGACAACCAGGGTCTCCCCGGGGCTGCCTTCAAAGCAGCGGCCTCAGTGGGGACCTCTGCCCTCCCATCCCTTCCCCACAGCAGGCTGCTCCCCTTCTCTTGCAGACAATGCCCGGACTGCAGAGGTTCAGGAGGAAGTTCAACAGCCCCCTGGAAATCACCAGTAAGGAGCATGGCCCTGCCCGTGGGAGACGGGGACCTGTGGGTGGCTGGGCTGGGCTTTGGGGGATGCTGATCCTCTCTCTCTCTGCATCCAGCTGTGTGTCTGCAGTGGAGGCCCCTTCCCTGTGCTCACAGCCTGCTGGGAGGAGAGCCACAGGGGCATCCTGTGGGGGATAACTGGGAAAGGAGGCAGCAGCTGGCAGGACTGGGGACAGTGATGGGAGAGCAGAGATCAGGCCGAGGTGGCTCAGTCCTCCAAGGACCAGGGCTTCTCTGCAGCCACCCCAGAGTCCCGGGAGACATACCTGCATTCCTAACATCCCATGGGCTCTGAGGTCTCAAACCCTCACCTAAGCCTGTCCTCTCTTCTGACAGTGATTTCCCCCTTGCTTGGCCATCTTGGGGAAGGTATCCTTCCCTGGATGGCATGCCCCACCCCTGGAAGTGTTCCAGGCCGGGCTGGATGGGGCTTGGAGTGACCTGGGATAGTGGAAGGTGTCCCTGCTCATGGCAGGAGGTGGAATAAGAGGGGATTTCAAGTTCCTTTTGACCCAAACCATTTCATGACTCTGTGACTCTCGATCCTGTTGCCCACCTGACTCAGCCACTGGTCTCTGCTGGGGGGCAAGAAGCCCTCTAGGGCCCAGCTATGGACAAGCAGCAGCTTGGGAGAGCTTCAAAGTAGCTGGTGACCTGAAACTTGGCACAGCAGCTTGTGTGGCGAGGGGACAATCACTGGAAATGTTTCATCCTGACCAATATCAGCGAGACCCATTAGGAAATTACTTTTCTATTTCTCTCTTATCTCTCCTCACAAGCTTGAAGGCAGAAAGAGTGGCTCTCCTTCTAGATAATGGAAGATGAAGGGGGAAAAGATCATTTAATGCAGAGGTAGAGCAGCGTTTCCCCCATTCACACGGACAATTAACAGTGCTGTTTCCCAGGCTGGGGCTGGTAGGTGGCAAGGTCCCTTGTCCTCATCCTGAGGAGGAGTCATCGGCTCTCCTTCCTGCAAAGGGCAGGCAGATAAAGGCAGCCCGTGGGACACATCAGCCCTGCCAGGAGATAGAGGGATGTGCAATGGGGACAGATGTCACCAGGCAAACCTAATCCCCCTTGCCGAGGCTGGGCCAGGGGGTGATTTGGTCTCCTGCCTGCCTGGCAGGTCAATGACTTGGAAAGTTGGGCCTGAAAAGGTGGAACTGCTTGAAGCTGTTGGCAGAGGAGAGGAGATGACTTAACAGGTCAAGAGAGTGTCATAGGCTGGGGCAGGGAGAGCTTCTCCCAGGCTGGGGTTTTGCTGTGCCACGGAGCTTTCCAGAGCAGAGGCCCTGGCAGTTGACTGCTGCCCCAGCTCACGCAGTGCTCTGGAAACCTGAGCAGCAGCAGCAGCTCCTGTTTCCTTGTTACCCAAGTCCTTCCCACCACGCTCCCGGAGAGGGGAGTGCCGGGGTGCATCCAAACCCACAGCCAGCGGGGGATTAGTAAATCCCAAGTGACTCGGTGGGTCGCTGAAACCTCTGCTGAGGTGGGTGAGGAGCTGCTGCCCATCTCTCTCCCCTCACTGCAGGCTTTGACGACTCCTTTGACCGCAACTCCGTGTACCGCGGCTCCCTGACGCAGAGGAACCCCAACGGGAAGAACAGGAGGGTGGAGCGGCTCTTTGCGGTACGGACCCGGCCCTGTGGGAGGGCTGCAGGCCTGGCTTCCAGGGGGACCTGTCTCTCCCCATGCTCTCCTCAAGCTGGTGGAGCCCTCAGCTCTCCGTGTCAGTCCCTCCATGATGTCTGGTGAGGGCAGGAACACCTGGGCATCACCCCCTGAGGTCTGGGATGTCCCAAGCCCCAGGAAAGATGAACATCTTTGAATTCCCGCTGCCTGCGTGGTCCGTAGGATGGGGCAGTGCCTCGCTCCCTGCAGTGGCAGCTAGGAGGGACAAGGAGCATGCTGGGGTGGCTCAGGGTGGCGTGGACACGGTGGTGGGCTGAGGTTCCTCCTTCTTGTGCCCTGCAGAAGCCTGTGATGACCCACCTGTCCTGAGGAGAGGGGACCTTCCTGCTCCTGCGTTTCAGTGAAGATACAAGACCTCAGCAAAGCAAAGCCTCTCACCGCCTTCCCTGCAACACTTTCTCCTCCTTCTCTCTCCCTGAAACCCTGGACAGAAAGGAAGCCAGAGGCCATGGGCAGGAGGCCTTGCTGGAGTTGATGGGAAGAGGAGCAAAGCACTGGGGTGCAGACGTGGCCAGGGGCTGTCACGGGAGGATGCTGGAATGACACCTTGGATTGGGGCAGCTCCTTGGTACTGGGTCAGCCAAGGGAAGCAGGAGCGAGCTCCTCGGAGAGAGCTGGATGTCAGGGTGACATTCAGCACAGGGACCAGGGCAGGGACACAGCCCTTGCTTGGCAAAAGCTGTCAGTGCCTGTCCCTGCTCTCTGCCAGGCTGCTGGTGAGCAGGGACAGGAGCTGACAATGAGTGCGGAATGCCCTTGGGATACCCCAGGAAGGAGAGGGACCCAGGCATCCCAGTGCTGGGATTCACATCCCGATGCTGGTCCCAGCTCCCTGCCATGTCCCTTGGAGCTTTGCTTCCCTTCCCTGAGCAGCAAAGCAGGATGAGAGCAGTGCTGGTTCCCTCCCAGTGAGCACTCAGTCTTTGCCCCAAGCCATGCACACACTCGCTGAGGCTTCTGCCACGTGCCTGAAGCAGCTGTGGCCATCTGGGGATGGGAGTGAGGCAGGGCTTGAGGGAAGCAGTGGCAAGAGAACTGGAGGAAAGGCTGGAGGGCTTGCTGGGGATTTTTTTCCAGTTTGCTTTTCCAGCTCTTGAAGATATCTCCGCTCCATGTGAGGCTGTACCAGCAAGACACAGAACCCCAGCAAGCAGAGTGCAGGTGCTCCTCTGCCCCTGCCAAGGTGCACTTTGTGGATGAGCTGTCCCCTGTCCCTGGTGATGGCACTGAAGAGCCTCTTAGGCCCATCCCATCCTTTGGCGAGGCTGTGATGACCCTCGGGGGCTGCAGTGGCCCTGGGCCCCTGGCATCAGCCTCCCCCAGATTCCCCCAGGATCTTTGTTTTCCCGCAATGTTCAATTCTCCACATCCACTGAGCCCAGTGGATCAGTGCTGGCTCCATATCCGTGACCAGAGCATCAGGATGGGAAGAGGGTTGCTTTCTCTTGCAGGTCACTTTGGAAGAGGTTTTTTGCTCAGTCCCTGTCCTGTGTAGCCCCCACTCTCCTCCCTCCTTCCCTCCCTGCCCAGTGGGAGAGGTGGGGAGGATCGCTCGCAGCCGGAGCAGGGATGTCAGAATGCTGACAGTTTCCCCTCCGTGGCCACCCAGGCTGGATCATTTTAGGCAATTCCTGTGCATCTGGGCTAAAACCACTTTAATTATGAGCAGTAGTGTGAATTCTCATGCAAGTAGCACATTTGTTTGGCTTTGGTAGTAGTAGAGGCTGCTAACTGACTAGGAATTGGTCCTGTGGTCATCCCAGAGAGTATTGTAAGTCCATAGTCTGGGCTTCCCAGCTGGAAACAAAACCAGTTTCTTAATTTAAAATTAAATCCTTCTAGGCTGAAGCTCACAAGGGTAAGTGCAAACCTCTGCTGTTGCAGAAACTCCCCCAGACACTGCGGCTTCACTGGATCCTGCTACTGGCTGTGCTGGGATGGCAGCTCCTTGGCTGGCAGGAGGGAGCTCCACCAAGATCATCCGAAGGGTTTGCACCCACCCTTCTGGTGCCAGGGCTCAGCCTTCACCCCGACCCCATCTCTTGCTTGTCTGGTTTCAGCCATGACTCAAGTCCTTCCCCGCCTGCCCCTGTGGAGGGATCCTCATGGGGAGCCTCAGCTGTGCAGACCAAGGCGTCGTTCAGTAGCCACCCACGTTGTTCTTTGCTGGTTTCCTGACCTGTTTGCCTGTGTAGAGATTATAATAAATGTGCACTAAATCATGCAATAAAGCCAATTTTGTGTCCAGAACCCACCCACCCATTTCCCAGTGTCTATTTTTTCAGCACACTCGAGCGAAGGCTCCTTTCTCTTCCCACAGAATACCAGAACAGTTTGGGTTGGAAAGGACCTTAAAGCCCATCTCATTCCACCCCCTGCCATGGGCAGGGACACCTTCCACTATCCCAGGTTGCTCCAAGCCCCGTCCAACCTGGTCTGGGACACTTCCAGGGATCCAGGGGCAGCCACAGCTTCTCTGGGAAACCTGGGCCAGGGCCTCCCCACCCTCACAGGGAAGAATTCCTTCCCTATATCCCATCTAACCCTGCCCTCTGGCAGTGGGAAGCCATTCCTCCTTGTCCGTCACTCCAGGCCCTTGTTCAAAGCTCTCCTGGAGCTCTCCTGGAGCCCCTTCAGGCACTGGAAGGGGCTCTAAGGTGTCCCCAGAGCCTTCTCTTCTCCAGATGAACACCCCCAGCTCTCCCAGCCTGGCTCCAGAGCAGAGGGGCTCCAGCCCTCGGAGCATCTTCATGGCCTCCTCTGGACTTGCTCCAGCAACTCCATCCATTTCTTTAACCAACCTGTGCACTCCTTGCTTTAAAATCAGCCAGGTGGAGCAGACAGGAGCGGAAGCAGCAGCACTGAAGCCAAATGGGGGCAGATGGTGCCGATCAGGAGGGCCACATGACCAGTCAGATACTGGCCACAGAGCCACAGGTGTGAGGGCTGTGGGTCAGTGGTGCCCAGTGGGCAAAGGGGATGCACAGGGTGGTGCTGTGGAGGGGCTGATCCTGAAATAAGTGCACTGCTCCAACTTGCACGGAAACCCTGAATCTGATCTGGCAGCTGAAGCCACAAGAAACACAAGCCCACAGCATCAAGGGATTGCTTCGAATCTGTATTGAATATTAGCAGCAATCCTGGGGCAGAGAGCGGCCTGCTGAGCCCGGGGTGGGGATTTCCATGGCTGAATCCCAAGGTGGGGCAGGTTGTCCTCTCTTCAGCCCTTTCCCTGCCTCTCCCTGTCTGTGGCAATCCCCCTGTGTCCCGTGCTGCTCCTATCACCTCCCCCCAGCAGTGGCTGTGCTCAGGCACTGGAGCTGGCCACAGATGACACGGAGCTCTGTCCCAGGGCAAAGCCAGCCCCACGTGGGGGTGGCAGACAGAGACCTTCCCCCTGCCCACACCCCACTGGTGACGGTGTCTTCACAAACCTGCCAGTCCAGAGATGTCCCTCTTTTGGGATGTCTCTCGTCCCAGTTTTGTCTGTGTTTGGACACCAACTGACCCTCAATGCTGGAGTCCCAAGCTGGCTCCTCCAGTGTCACATCCAGCAGAATAAACATCAGAAATCTTAAAAATCCATTTAAAATGGCAGTGGGGGACCAGGGGGTGGGGATTTGAAGCCCTCATGCCCAGAGAACAAGACTCTTCCTGCCAGCCCGTGTGCCCCAGCACCTTGCCTTCCTCTCGTCTCTGTATTTAATGTTCTGCTTTCCCTAAAGCAGGTTTTTTTTTTTTTTTTTTTTTGTGAGGATTGAACGGAAAAGGGAGGTGGTATCAGTGTGAATCCTGCGGTGGAGTTGCACTGTTCTCTCCAGCGTCCAGGGCAGCGGCACACACCGACCCCGGCAGTGGCTGCCGGGTGGGTGACGGAGCAGAAAACTTCCCCTCGTCCGAAATAACCCTGCGTCGAGGACAGGGATTAACATATTCCCCAACTATCTCCCTCAGCCAGCGTAAGATAAAATGCTGGTCCCTTCTGAGTCATGAAAATCCCTGTGCTGATTTGATGAGAGGGGACAGCGGGGAGGGGAGATACCCCGGCTCGGTCCCCGCCGGGGCTCGCCTCTGACATCAGCACGAAACCGGCCATAAAAGCAGCGAGCGGAGGGGACTCCGGCTCAGACAGCCGCCCCCTGGCTCAGCGGGACGGCAGCCGCGCACCTCTGCTCGCCTCGCCTCGCCTCGGTAAGTGCAGTCCCGCGCCCGGGAGCGACGCTTTTCTCTCCCTCGCGTGATGCTTTTGCTGCTGGGTGATTCCCGAGCGCTGCTTTGCCTCCGTGTGTCTGTCCTCGCGTCTGTCCAGCCGGCTGGGGGGGTGCCAAAAGTTGGTGGCCACAGCAAACCTGAGTTCCCGGGAGCCCGGTCTGTCTCCTGCTCAGCACGCTGCAAACTTTTCCTTTGCAAAAGTCTCTGGAAATGGAGCACCCCCGCTGTGTCCTCCCTCGCCCAGCTCTCCCTCTTGGTCCCTTGCCCCGCTCCCTCCTTTCAGGAGGCTGCAGAAATCCAGCCCATGGCTCAGCCCGCCCCGCACAGTCCTGCTCACCACCTCAGTGCCGTGAAGTGCGGCACGGGGCGTTCCCAGGTTATCATTTCAGCAGCCGCGTCCAGGGGTGGGTGCCAAGGGCGCAGAGGTGGTCATGATCCATCCGTCCATCCGTCCATCCATCCGTCCATCTATCCATCCATCCAGCAGCAAAAACCCATCTGTGGCTCTGCAGCCTCTGCTCGGTGCAGCCAGCCCTGCATTTTGGTGGTGAACCCCATCCCCTGGGTGTGCTGGAGGTCCCAAAGAAGATCAGGCCTGACCTAAGGCACTAGGCTAGGATCAAAACTAATGTGAACACGAGGTTTGTGCAGCTCATGTTTGGAGGTGACACTTTCCCCAGAGGTATCAGCCCCAGCAAAACCCCCGGGTTCTGACGCAGCTGTCCCCAAGCCCTTTGCTGCTGGCCCAGGGATGCGGTGATGGGGACACACATCAACAGCCAAATCCTTTCTCTCCTGCAGCCACACCGGAGCCTCCAGCAGGGCTCAGGGGACTTCGGAGCCAAGTCACTGCGGCCAGAAAGAGCTGGGGATGAAGCTGGGGGTCACCTGCCTCCTGTGGCTGCTGCTCGTCTGCCTGACCCTGCCCGCCACCCACGGCCGCGTTCTCGAGCGCTCCATGGAAATCAGGAGTAAGGAGAACATGAGTAAGGGACTCTCCCCAGCCAACCCCCAGCCTCCAGCCCCCTCTGCCTCCTCAGACTCGGCTGCATTTGGGGGGTGAGGAGGTGCTGCCGCTGTGCAGGAGCACAGGTCTGCTTTGAAACAGCCTTTGATCCTCCTCATCCCCCTTCCCTGCTCCCCTGGCGTTTGCCATCCCCCCACTCGCGGGCGCAAAGCCCCGTCCCCTCCCATGTCCTCCAAGCCCCTGACGGATCCTCGGCTTTTCCCTCGCAGACCCGGACATCGACCCCTCGTGGTACACGGGCCGCGGGATCCGGCCGGTGGGGCGCTTTGGGAGGCGACAAGCGCTGGCCGGGGGCACCCACCCCAGCGGGGCCGGGCAGCAGCAAGGCTGCACAGCCCCCCACCTGCCCCGGCAGGAGCTGAACCCCTGAACTGGAGCTGACAATAAAAACCCTTCTCCTCTCACCCCTGTGTCCTGGCCTCTCTGTTCCAAAACGCAGCATGGGTGGGCGTGGGGGGGTGTGACCCCCAAATTTGCATGGTCACCATGGTTTTCTGCCTGCCCTGGCAGTGTGTGCAGCATGACAGCCCTTCCCTCTCATGTTTACCCTCCCACACCCCAAAAAACACCCTAAAAATAAGCTCAGAGGGCCCCCTTTCCCAGGTGTATCCCCTGGGGTCCCCACAGCGTGCCAGCTCCCAGGGGTGCCCCCAACACCTCCTTTCCATGAGCTGGGGTCAGAAACAGCCAGCCCATTTCATGGAGCTGGGATTAGAAACTCTTGGGGAGCACGTGATGCTCTGTCCACCACACTGCCATGCCCCAAAAGCTCAGAGGTTACTGCCCTGCAGACAAGGTGAGTGGTGATGCCTTTGGAGAGGGCACAGGTGGGATTTTCTCCTCTTCCAGCCACGGTGAGTTCCCACAGTCGACTCACAAAGGGGAGGTCCAGCAAGGCACGGGGCACTGTGACACCACACGTTGGCTTTGGCCCCATTCTGGCTCAGTGATTGCTCCCAAGGATGGGCTGTGACCCCTGTAATGGGGTGGATGGGGTGAGGGGGGCACTGGCTCTGGTGCCTGCCACCTCCGGGCTCCCTGTGGTTCCCTACAGGCGGACATGCAGGGAAAAAACCCAACACAACTTTAGGGCAATATTCTCTTTATTTGCAGCCTGGGTGTAAAACCATCGGGATCTTTGCTTCAGGAAATTAAACCTCCCTTTTCAGATGGAAAGGGAGACGGAGGAGGTGACAGCTGGGGGTGGGGGAATGTCACCAGTCAGGGTTGGTGGCAGTGTTCCTGGCAGCTCGTGCTCTTCTCTGGAAATGGAAGACTGGTGGAAGAAGCCCCTGTGCTTTATCTCCTGGCTGCACCATGCACCCAAGAGGGGCTCTGAACTGGCTTGGAGAGGGAGGGTGGTCAGGCTGAGCTGTCCCTGCAGTTCTGAGTCCCCCCTGCTTTGTCAATGCCCCTCGTGGAGGCCGAGCCCAGCCCTGCTGGCTGCAGAGCGTCACGTCCTCAGCTCCGGCAGCACCTCGTCCTCGCCTCGCTCGCCCTCAGGTCGACGGTCGACCTCCCATGTGGGAAGGGCTTGGATGCCTTCTCTTTTTCCCTCCTCAGGAGCTCTTGGACTAAGAGGAAGCACAAGGCAAGGAAGGGCTCTTTTCTCCTGCCAGAGGCTGGGATGCAATGGCCACCCTGTGTCCCACCCCAGGGGACCATCCCGTCCCTGAACAGCTGAGCTGGGGACACCATTGTGCCTAGATTGGACACAAATGCAAAACAAAGTCATGGCTCTGGGAGAAAGCCTGAAAGCCATCTCTGACACTGGAATATCCTCGGATGGATCTGTCCATCCTTCTTCCTTAAGGGGTGGTGCAGGCTGGACTGGCTGGGAGGAACATCTCGGTGACAAGTAGGAGCAATGAAGGGGGTGAGCTTTTCAGGGGCTTGGGACCGTGGTTCACCTGCCTCTGCTCTCACCTAGAGCCATCCCAGAACTCACCTATGCCCATGAAGACATCATTCACTTGATGGTTGGATTTTGCAGATGTCTCCATGAACAGGAGGCCTTTTGTTTGTGCAAACTCTTCCCCCTCCTAAGTGGAGATGAGCAGAGTTATTCCCCTGGCCCCTCCGGGGCTGCTTGTTCAGTTTTATGGTGGTGTTTCATGGTGGGTCAATAATTGTATGGGGACTTTGGAGGTGTCTGAAAACCTCTTAAACTCTTGGTTTTCCATGGAAATTTTCCTTGGATGTATCCCAGTGTTTTCTGTGAGGGGTGATGAGGGAACCCCAGGCACTCACCTCGGTGGTGACCTCTCGCTCAGCAGCAAGGTCTGTCTTGTTGCCCACCAGAGCAATCACGATTTCATTGGGAAGGAATCTCTTCTCCAGCTCCTCCAGCCACAGCTTTGCTCTGCTGAGTGTTTGCTGGAGAGATGGAGACAAAACCACCTGGTGATGTGGTTTTGGTTTGATCCCTTTGTCCCAGACCAAGCTGGCTGGGTGGCACCAAACCAAGGAGGGTGAAAGAGGTGTGGTGGGGAGGTTCTGATTGCCCTTCTCAGGGAAACAAATCACCAGCCCTCAAACACATTTAGGGATAAGTCACCCTTGGATGGGGTGCATGGCAGCAGAAATCACCCCTGGGTGGTGGCGTGGGACTGCCAGGGGCATTACCTTGTTGGTAATGTCATAAACAAGGAGGGCTGCATGGGCATCCCGGTAGTAGAGGTGACAGACACTCTGGTACTTCTCCTGGCCTGCCGTGTCCCAGATCTCAAACTTGACGGTGGCCTCGTCCAGGTTGAGCATCTGTGTGAAGAAGGAGCCTGCAGGCAAGATGCAGGGTATGTGTTCACTTGGGGCAAGAGCAGGGAGCTCAGACTCCCTGCCCTGAGGCCAAACCCGTCCCAAGGGTCAGTGATGCTGTTCTAATGCACAGAATCCAGGGGGGACTTCTTGTGATCATTGGCACTGGGCTGACACGGCCCTTCCTTGCAGCAGATTTGGGTGGATGACACCAGGTTTGATGTTGGATAACTCTGAGCTTTGCAGAATAGCCCCCAGATGGAGAGACAGCTCCACCTCACCGGGGGGTCAGAGCTGTGAATGGGAATATCCACGGAAAGGGCTCCCATGGGAGGGGAGCCTCCATCCTTTCCTTCAGGGAGCAGATGGCTGCTTGTGGGCCAGCCAGGGACAAGGCAGAGGGGCAAGAGGAGAAGCTCCACTTTGCTCTTCAGCCACCAGCTGGCTCTTCAGTACAGGTGGGATCACAGCCTCTGTGCCTGCTGTGCCTTCTCAAGGCAATACCCAGGTGCATCACGTAAAAATGAATATATATAATGTCTAGGTGCTATAGGACCTAGGCTGGGGGAATTTAAACTAGGTGATCTTTAATGCAAACCATCCTTTGAGACCCTCCTGGGGTGCCTGAATAGCTGGGAGGGCAGCACAGCATGCAAAGAGCAGATGGGCTGCACAGTTTGAATCCCAGGGTTCACTCATTCTGCTGCTTGCCTGCCTCTAAAAGGCAGCATGAAACCAGACTTGTGTGATGTGGATGTGGCTTTGCTTGTGGCCTGGTGCTGAGGAAATGGGCTGCAGAGATGTGAAGGGCGAAGTTCTGGCTCTTGGGCAAGTCTGCATCATGTTCCAGAGCGGGTCTGTGCTACTGCAAGATGGACCAAGCAGCTCTCCTGCATCCCACCCTGCTGCAGGGAAGTGCATCGGGCCTGGTCTCTTGCCCAGAGCCATCGAGCTGTTGGAGCCACTCACTCACATGCCACGGTTGGCAGCAGCTCCCTGAAGTCGTTCCTCACGTATCTGTAGGCCAGGCTTGACTTCCCCACGGACATGCTGCCCAGCAGGACCACCTTGTACATGTAGGAGGGACGAGGCCCCTCTGGGGACGTGCCCGGTGTCACCGTCTGTGCCATGTCCTGCAAGGAAACCAACTCCGTTCAAGGCACACCTGCAAGTGACGCCAGGATCAGCCGAGCCTCCTGCAGCAGTAGCAGGGCAGGTGAGGCTTAACTCCAAAACAGGCTGGAAAAAATCAAAATCATTAATATCATTAATTGCAAATTCAGTGCATCAAAGCATCTGCCACTGTCAGTTACGACCAGAAGGTGGAGATGTTTAGGAAGAAACTTGATGCCAGAAGCCTCCTTGGATGAAAGCAGGGAGATTGGTGCATCTCCTTTAAGGGGACAAGCTGGAGGAATTTCCTGGCAGAGGGAAATCCCTTCTGGCTGTGCCTTGCTCTCCAGCACACCTCCTTCCCCAGAGTCCTGGTGAAGAGCTTAGGCTGACGTCCCACATTTATCCTGGTTAGAAGTTGTATCAGGAGAGCCTCAGGAGTGAGAGGCCCTGGCCCGAGCAGCCCTGAGGAGCAGCAGCACACAAAGCAAATGCTCCTGCACCCTGGGTAAAGACCCCCAGGCAAACCAAGCCCCTGGAGTGCCACCCCCATGTCACCCCTGGGTGTGACTGGAGCCACTCTGTGCCCAGGGCTGGCAGGAAAACACAGACCCAGCGACAGTGATTGCCTCAAACCTGACTCGAAGGGAGCTGCTGCAGAGCCTTGGCTGTGCCCTGGGAGGAGGCTGGTCGGTGGGAGCCCTCCTGGGTGGCACGTGTGTCCCCTCCTCCCAGCCCTGAGGTCAAGGAAGTGCCACTGCCCCGCTGTTGGTGGGAACTGCCAGTGCAGGACAGTAAATAACACTTTGCCTTGCTTTGCCCTGGTTCCTCCTTGCAGAGCTCCTCCTCCAAAAACACTCAGCTCATGTGGACAGTTATAAAGGAGAGAGGAAAGTTCATGGGGTGTTGGACTGAGCAGGATGCCAGGGTGAGCACTACTGGAATGGGGGGCTTCCCTCCACATGGAAGAAAGCCCTGGTCAGGCAGACAGCAGGGATCTGCAAGATTTATAATGAAGATTTGGTGTAATTTGGGCCTCGGAAATCTGGCTGTGGAACTTGGCTGGAGAGAAGTACCTTTACAAAGACACCCACAGCAGCACCAGCAATGGAGCTCCCCGCTCTCTGCAGCTCCCTGCCCTGACAAAAGCCCCTTGTTCCTGGGAGCTGCTCATCCCACGTGTCTCCTTTATTTTGCCTGTCCTCCCTCTGCAGTCTGGCAGGCTCCAGACCTTTAATTCTTCATTAAGGCTGTCATTAAGAGCGTTCCTTGGCTGAACCTAGGTCTGTTTCTTTAGATCCAAGTAGTTTTTCTGCTGGGTGAGATGGGCTTTAATCCCCTTAAAAAACACAGGTAACATCATCTCCCCCAGCCCATGCAGCCCTGTGATGAAGAGCAGGATCACAGTTTGTGCAAAACACCTAGTCAGACATATTTTTCAAGCAGGAAGAGGATAAGCCCTGTGGCACAGCATAACTGTGCTCCTTATGGTATTGATTGCACACATTTGCCTCTTTGTAGGCTGGAAATAAGACTGCCATCCGTTCCAGGCAGTTATTGTCAGTGATAAGCCATAAAACTCTCTAAGGAAGCAAGAAGCTGCTTGAAAACCATCCAAGATTGTCTATACTAAACACAATTTCTCACCATTTCCCTCTGCTGCTCTCTGCACAACCTTAGAAAGTTGGGTTGATGCTGGAACAAAACTCACCTGAGAGTTACTGCAAGGAGTTTTGCCAAAGCTCACTTGAAACCATTTTTTTCCCCATGTTAAGAGACAAAGGGTGAGTTTTCCTTCCCACCTGAGGAGGATGGCAAGGAAGCAAAACAAGTGGCTTTGTTCTGATTCAGTGGAAAACGGGATTTAGGGGGAAATGGTGGGGGGTTTGTCCTCTTTTCTTTAATTAGAAAAGGAGACTACAGAGTAAAACCCTGCACTTGCAGGATAAGGTACTATGGGAAAAGCATCCAGACATCTCCTGTGATCAATTTGGAGAGCAGCCCGGGGAACAGCCGAGGTGATGCAGGTCCTCTCCTTGTGCCAAGAGGCCATGCTGAGGGGCAGGGAAAGCTGAACCTTCTCATATCCAGTACAGTCAGAGAAAATAAACCAATTTATCTTCAATCACCTGTAAAAATCCTGCAGGTAGATTTAGTCTCCAGATATACCTTAATATTTTGTGGCAGCTATGTTCAACAGCAGATATTAGGGGCAGGCTTGCTTGATCCTACACTTATCTTGAAGGTGAGTTCCCAAACAGCCCCACCACCAATCGTTTCTCACTTCCTAACAGAGGATTAAACATTGCTGCACCCAGGAAATGTGTTCAGCATTTTTAACCTGGGCTGGAGGGATCCTGGTGTATTTAACATCAGGGGATAAGCCTTTTATTTCCAAAGGAAAGCAGTAAAAAAAGGAAAGTCATGCATACCGTTGAGGATGGAGTCACTGAGAAGTCGTTTTTAAAACTCTATTTAGCTGCCTGGGAAATTAATGTTGTTCAAGTGCAATGATGTCTAACTGGTGTCTAAGCTTTTCTAGGTTCTAAAACCATTAAAGCCATTTGCTGAGTTTCCGCAGGGGTGCAACAGTGAACCAGAACAAAAATTAATAAACAATGTAGAAAAATGACAGGACTTCAACACTTAACTGTGTGAGTCTGCAGTATTTAACTGTGCAGGTTTTGGACATGACACTTCAGGTCCTTTCAGATTTAAACACTTAATTTTCCCCCGCACACACAAGGTAGTTGTCATGCACCTACCTCCTCAGCTAACTTCTAGTGTTCAGCTCAAAGCTCTCCTCTATTTTTGGGAGCCTCCTTCTACCTGCTTAAGCTCTGGCTTAAGTAGGAGCGTGGCCACTCAGAAAGTTCACTTACGCCAGGGTTACCGGGGGATACAAAAATTCCAGCTGCAAAGACTTAATGTGTAAATATAAGATTCACACTGTGATGATTTCTCAGAACCACCAGCTCTCCTCAAAGCGAAGGGGAAGGGAATAAGGATCATTAACCACGCAGGGAAGTAAGGCAGCAATAAACGGGACCGCCCTGGGCTGCGGGAGAGAGCTCTGCTGAGACCTTCACAGCTCTGGGAGGATGGGGGCAGGGCAGAGGGCTTCCTAAAACCTCTTCTCGTGGGCAGGGAGTCACTGAGGACCGTGCCACCCTTCGTGCAGCCTTCGTGCCTTGGACGTGAGGCTGCTCCGTGAGGATGAGAGTCTTCCCGGCGCTTGCCTGGGAAAGGCACCTTGGAGAGGGCGGGTCGGGGCTGGGGGCCTGCCCGGTGGGGAATTCCTGAGCAGAGGATGCCTTTACCTTCCCGAAGCCTGGCTGTCCTCCCAGGGGTCCGGTCCGTGCGTCAGGGGTGACGGGATGACGGCCCCATCCGTGTGTTGGAGCGTCTCCGTGCCGGGAGCAGCTAAAAGCGAAAGCACCGGCTGCGGGAGCGGTGTCAAAGGTGAGACGCAGCCCGAGCTCGGTGAACCTTAGACCTGACACCAGGTCTAAGGTCTGGCAGCCAGGCAGGACGGACCGAGGCTGTTGTCACACTGGCCGTGCCCCCAGCACCCCTCCAGCCCTCCCTCCGTCCTTCCCTCCCCGCTTCCCACGCTGGGGTTTGGCCGTGGGTGGGTGGATGGATGGATGGATGGGCGGACAGACAGACGGATGAACGGGTGGGTGGGGCTTTCCCCATGTCCTGGGATCCAAGAGCAGCCCAGCTACCGAGGAAACGGGGGTAAAAGTACCTCGGATCCGCCAAGGTTTGAGGACCAGGGAGGGCTGGGTGTGGCCGGAGCCATGGCATATCTGGGATCCGTCCTTCTCCGGATTTTTATAACATGGCAATTTCTGCTGACGAACATTAGACCTGGCCTTGGGTCTTGTGCCAGGTACAGGCTCAGGTGTCCCGGGCTTGGGATGGCAAAGGGGATTTGTTTTGTGGGAGAAGACACACCCGCTTCTCTGGCAAAATGCTTCAGCTGCAAGACAGCTGCTCCTGAGCTTGGGAGGTACAAAGTGAGCAAAACCTAAGCATTTTACTGCCTGTTAATTAAGGTAATAGCTGGTTACCCCAGGCAGCTGGGGCTCAGTGTTTTGAAGAAGGCTGCTCTTGTTAAAGCTTTAATATCTTGAGGGAGAAATCACAGCATGCTATATTGCATTGGGTCTGGCGTGAGAATGGGAAGATCTCATAATTAAACATCTGAATGAAGAAAATTCTGTGTTTCTGTCAGTCCTCTTGTCATAGTCAGTGTCTTTCCTTCAAGTAAGATATCTGGAAGTGAAACAGACTTAACAAAATCTAGTCCTAATGGTTACAGGGAACAGGGTGAAAAGCAGAAGTCCTACAAGAAAGCTTAAAAACAATATCATCCTAGTTTTGAAATGAAAAATGTGTCTT
Source organism: Edolisoma coerulescens (assembly GCA_013397115.1). Taxonomy (NCBI): domain Eukaryota; kingdom Metazoa; phylum Chordata; class Aves; order Passeriformes; family Campephagidae; genus Edolisoma; species Edolisoma coerulescens. Next base: position 170,219 of record VWZW01002385.1, read on the forward strand.
GTGACTTCCAAGGCCTAAGCACTGCAGTTCAATTACTTCCCATTTCAGTGATGAAAAGTCATGTAGAGTTTACCTTCCCCAGTCCTTCCCATCAGCTCTGCAGAGGCTAGAGCTGGATTTGGGGATCCTTTGAACACAGTTCCTAATAACCCTATGAATATATATAATTTTTCCAGCCCAGAAGCAGTTTAATGTGCTTCCACCCCTTTCTCCTACAACTTGTTTCCCAAAGGAGCTGACCTAAAGCCTTATTTTTTTTTTCTAGGGCTTTGGATTAGTCAGTCCTTCAGTATGAATCTCTGTGACCCTGTGCACAGTTGCACTGGCACAGCAAGGGGGTAGGGAGTTGTTTCAGGATTTTGGAAGGGCTAGGAGCATGGTTACCTTGGTCTGGGGTTGCTGCAGCAGGAATCCTTGCCCACAGCAGTGATTTACCCACTGGTTTGGACCTACAGGCTCTGGTAGCATCATGCACCTAAACTAAGCACCTAATTTTTAGCAGTCAAAAAGGCTGGGAGGCTTTGAAGCCTTATGAAAGGATGGCTTTGTCACTGCTAAGGGAAGCCTCATCCCCAGATTGTGCTGCTCTGATATTTTCATACCAGTCTCCTCTGCCCGAGCAGATGCCACATCTCAGAGGCCTTTGTGAAGGGCTTTTATAAAAGGAGATGGTGGGGATGAGGTGCCCAAAGTGCCATGGCCTGGCTGGTATAAAAGCCCTGGAGGCCTCCAGAGCCCAGGGGAGTGTGTCCCTTGTGTGGACTGGGACAGCCTGCCCTGGAAGGCTCTCCTGCAGCTCCTGGTGAGCCAGACCCCACTAGAGGGCACAGCTCATCTACCATTTATGACAGCGAGGTTGCTGCTGCCCAGTCTCATTTCTGAACTGGGCAGACAAACAGACACCAGTCCGTGAGAGATGGACTGAGGTCTCCTGCCAGAAGTGTGGATGGACAGCCAAGCTTCTCCTGTTCTTTGTTCTCCAAACAACTGGAATGTGAGCATCTCTGATAAGCACCATTGCAGTGCCAGGGAGCCAGAGGGTTTTCCCATGTATCTCTGTCTGCTTTCCTGCTTCTTGTGAGGAAAAATATCCAGGATGCTCAGGATCAGACCTCCTTCAGTGGTGATTGGTTTGCAAATAGAGACTGTGGCTGCATCGGTACTGGATGGGTAGAGCACCTGGAGCGTCCTGCACAAATCCAGGGATGCACCTCATGGTGCTTGTGCAGTGAAGGGTTCCTCACTTGAAATAAATTTTACTGGTAAGAACTGGGCTTGGGCTGTTTTTCCGAGGTTTAGGGACTGCATTTCATTTTACGCTCGCCTGATGTAATTACATCATTAGAATTTGGAGGAGGGGTCTGGCCACAGGAGTGGTGTGGATCAAATACAGCTGGAACCCCCTTGTAGACATCCCCCCACTGCTCCACCTCAGCCTCTTTCTTTGATTTTTAACTGTGAAGAAAAGAGTGACATGTCAGTGGTGCACAAGAATGCCAGAGCAGGTCAAAATAAAACTTGTAGGCTAAGCACGCAATAATAATTCCAATAATCTTGTATTTCTGGCTCTGCCTGCAGCATAATTTTGAGCAGGATGCCTCTCCTTCCCCCTTTCTCTGAGTTAAAGAAGGCACAAGCACACAGGTCTTTGTGGGGCAGTTTAGGAGCTCCTGGAGGGTTCTTTTTCAGTGGTTGTGTAGCCCTTAGTTCTCCCTGACTGCTGTGACTGCTGTGAGGAAGAATCGATATGGGCACTGTAAATCCTCCCTTGCTTAAGGAAGAGTGGTTGTGTGGGAAAGGCAGCAGGGTCTGGCAATGAAGGCACTACCCTGAGCTGAAAACAGGGACTGAAGCCTCAGGTTTGCCACTTGTTTGCTGTCAGCCTGTGGGAAGAGTTATTTTATCTCCCCCTCTCCTTGGCTCATCCACATGGATTCCATGTGCTCCCTGGTGTGCCCTGTGCAGGCAGCCCAGCGCAGGAGGTCTGATCACTATCAAGGCTCCCACACTGTCGAAATGATGCTTAGGCTTTGTGTTGCTCAGAAATTATACTCATCTTCAGCATTTTTGGTCCTCTGTGGTCCCTGAATACCACGAAATTGTTCCCAATGGGTCAGTTTGTATCTGAAAAACACTCTCATTTCTTATTTTTTCAAGAACAAACACCTGAAACCATGGTCAGCAAAATGAATTCAAAGTAATCGATCCATCCAGAGGTCACAACAAATGATGTTCTCAGAACTCTTTGCCATACCTGAGCTGTTAAACATGCCATCCCTTGTTTGCCTGCTGGTTTTCATACAAAACATGGCTAAGGAGTTAAATCACAGAATGGAAAGGCTTGAAGTGTCCTGGTCTTTGCTGTTTCCCCTTTTCTGTGTGTGATGAAGTAATGAAAACCCAGGGTAGCCCACTAGAGATCATACAGGCAAGGTCTGTCACCACTGCCATGGATCATTAAAAGGTCATTTTGTTTTGAGAGGAGGAAGAGTTGTGCCTTTGCTAATGAAAAAAAGATGGAAGTCCTCACTACAGTGATAAAAGGTTAAGAAATATTTTAAGGACTGGAGGAGCTGTAATGGTGAACAGATCATTGACACTGTGGCTCAAAACTGTGAGCCTGCCCTGAACTGCTTCAGGCCTCTAAAATGCTCGTCTTCCTGTATTAATTATTAACGTTGCTAAAACACTCCAGAGATTGGCCTGGAAACATTAAACAAGCTTAATATTAATAGCTCCCAGATGATAAGTGATGGTGAACATTAGCATGTGTTAAAGACCGAGCAGGGAAAATAACTACTGACTACAATAAACATTTGAAGTCTGGTGGCATCAAATTACAAAAAGAATACAAGTGTGAACCACAAGAAAGGCTTTCCTACAGCATTAGCGCTTGAAGAGACAGGTGAGATTGTTTTCACCTCTGAAATTACACTTGACAGGTCACAATAAATAGCCTTGAGGAATGTGCTGAGGTTCTTGCCATATGTCTAATAAGCAAAGCACAGCTTGTGTGAAAAGTAAATGTATGTGGCTTGCAGTAAAGATGTCTGCGTTGAACAGTTTGCTCATCTCAAACTTCACGTTCTCTTTTCTCAGAGGACCTTGGCCTGGAGGATCCCCCTCCATGAGTCCAGCCCACCTTGCCAGGAGAGCTGCCATGCAGAGACCTTTGGCTCTAGGTTGGGTACCTGAGTTCAAAGGAAAAGCCAGCTCCTGAGGCCTATGGAAATGGAGGAAATGGTTCTGTGAAACAAGAGACACCGTTATCTAACAAGGTGCAGGTTTGGCAGCATTTTACATGATTAAAGCACTTAAGCACTCTCCTCCACGTGCAGGATCTGGTGTCTACCCTGAGCTGCACGTGCTCCTTGTTTGCAAGTGGGGATATCACATTTGGGATGGACCTTGACCTCTGAGAAAAACTTGGTGGCAACCAGCCAGCTGGCTTCAGCTTTTAGTGTGGGACTGGCAGAGTGATCACACATGTTCCCTTAGGAAACCAGGCTAAAAATGGCAGCTGGTGGTACCTTTCCAAGCAAAGGGCTATAGAGGAGCTCCATGACAGCCAAAAGTTGCTCAATAATCTCCCCCAGAAGAAGCGTTTCATCTCTCTGCGTTTGCGAGGCAGTTGTATCAAATGCAACTGAAAATGCTTTGCCTGTGCTTGGAAAGAGAAGTATTTAAGCAATGCTGTCTAGCACAGACTTGAAAAGCTCATGTGGGTGTGAATATAAGCTCCGTTTCCCTGAAGTCCCCACCCAGCTTTGGGGATGCCTAGCCCAGAAAACTTCACAGGGCATTTTATGACACGTTTTGCCTCTCCATGGCAGCCAGGCCTGTGGCCACAGCACAGTCTTGCTCTTTTCAGGTTATGTCTGAGTGTTTGGCTGGTTTTCAGCTGGTTTTCAGTCTCAGGCACTGGGTGTTACAGGCATGGTCTGTACAGGCACAAGAATAGAAATTATTTCATCAGTTTGAGCCTGAGTAACCTCGTTTAAGGCCAGATGCTGCTGGAAGAGTTGTAAAGCAGTCAGCTGGGGCAGAGGTGAAATGAGTCATCTGTTGCCAATAAACTTGGAAGGAACAGAGATGCCTCGAGGGGGGGGAACCATGATCTGCTGTTACCTCGAGCAACTCGTTTTATAATTGAAAAAGGTATTAAAAATTATTTAGGGGATTTCTAATTAGTTGAGTTGAACCACTAATGCGCTCCGGATGTTTCGGAAACCTAACCTATAGTAACTTCTCCAAAAGAGGCCACGCACCAAAGTGTCTTTCCTGCCTTTCCCCTCTGCCACCACAGCTCCAAGGTCAGAGAGGATGAAAAACCTCTGTAGAAATTGAAGTTGAGCAACAAAGGCGGTGCCTGTCAGCCTCTGGGGAGGTGCCTCCTTCTAACAGTGCCCAGACATCCATGGCTTAGGGCTGGAAACCCTGCAACATATTGAGTAGCTGTCCTTAGGGAAAGGCACAGATAGGAAAGGCAGAAGGCAGGAGGAAGGAAAAGCAGAGGGTTGGTGGCAGAGGCCATTCTACTCCTGCCTCTGGCATCTGTTTCCAGCATGATCCTTGACAAGTTGTTCAGCTGGCTATGGAAATGGGTCGTTTCTAGGTGCAAAATATTTTGCTTTCTGTCCAGTTTGGGGTATTCTGTGCTTTATCTACCTATTGATTTATTTATTTACTGTTTTTACAGCAGCTGAAACAAAAGGGTTCTGCAGCAACCCATTGTGTTCAGAGGGGGAAAAAATATTCTTCTAATTGTTGCTGCAAGGGGACAGAAAACTAAACACTGGAGACTTTGACAACGCTTGCCTGACTGTTTTGGCTCTTTGTTGATGGAGAAGAGAGGAGCTGATTCCTTCACATTCCTACAGGGAAGGAGCAGAAGGGTTTTAGTGCTGTAATAATGAACGCTGTGGAAAAGCTCACAGGAAAATGGCAGAGCACAGTACCTACTGCAGGGCTGGGAAGGATGAACTGGGCTGGGGTGCCCAGCAAGGCAGAGGGCAGTCGGTCCCATATGCCATTCATCAGTCACTGTGCATGGAAAACGAGGAATGCTATGGATGCCAGAAAAATGTGTTCTGATTTAAAATCAGATGCACCAGCTCTAATACACTGTATCATCTCAGATGTTTTGTCTCCTTTTCCTCTAATGTTTTGTTACCAGTATCGTCCTTCACTTCCCCGTTTAGGCAAAGTCCTTTATTTCAGGAAACTATAATGACCTGCCTTCCTGCCCTGCTGGTGATTATCCCAGCTGGAATGCGAAATCCTTTAGCCCCAGCATGGCTTTAGGTAAGCCAGGAATTGTTAGCTGCCACGGCTGGTTCGCTGCTGTTCTGTGTGGGTGGGAAACTGGAGAGGTGACAGGAGGTGGGGTAGGGATGCACGGCTTCGGATCATAAAGCAGAACCGTGAGACATCACACAGGTGCTCTCCTGTCTGATATCAAGTGGTTGGAATCATTCCCTGAGAACAGGCCTGGCAATTTTTCACTTTGCTGTAGAATAGGTGAGTGGAAAATACCTCTTCCCTGACAAGAATGAAGGATGGTTAGAAGCAGAGCACGGCTTTCCGTGCTTGAGAAGAGGGATGGTTTGCCTCTGATTTGTGCCTTGGATGAATCTGGATAGATTTCCACGGGGACAATAAACGGCACCTCCTTCCCCTCTTCCGCTCCAGCTGAGGGAATTTGAACTGTGATGTGGTTTCCCAAAAGCTCTTCCAAAAGCATGTTCATATGGCATTTTACAGAACACTATGACTAATTAGTGCAAGCACTTGGTCTTTTGCAAACAACTGGTTGTTTTTAGGCCATGTGTTGTGGCCATGTTTTACTCCAGTCCAAAACAACTGGCGTTTGAGAAAATCTGGAGCGCCTGATTGGAAAATGTGGCTCAGCTGAACGCTGCAACATTTGGGATGGGAGTGGATGAGGCCACACAGCATGGAGCAGGAAAAACACAGGGAACTTGTAGCAAGGCCATGTGACTCCTCACTCCCCTGTCTCCGGGCTGTCAGTGGGGCGAGGACACCGGCACCACGGCAGCAGGAATGCTTTGACATATTAATCCCAAAGTGATGCAGGGTTAGTTCCTCAGCTGCTCCAGCTGATGTAATGCATTGTCTGCACCAAAGCCAGCCCGATTTTGTCTGTCTGAAGGATTTACTAGTTCAGACTATTTTTTTGGACAGATGTAGAGGCTGTGTTCCCAAATTAAATATGTACATTGATCTCTCGCCTGCATTCCGCCTGGAGTGCAGGCAGAGGAGTGTGGATGCCGAAGGCTGGGTTGCAGAGAGATTTTCCAGCTCTCTGCCTCTGTCTGTGAGAAAGTCTTTGCTTTCTCACAGACACTGGCTGAAAACAGTTAGAAGTTTCTGTAAACTAATCCCTTTATCTTGCAGGTTGTTTTGCAGTATTGTTATGGTTCTAACTAGAAAATATTTAGAAATGGGTGTCTTAGAATTTGGCCAATCCCTTCAAGGGGTGGATGGCCAAAGGACCAATTACCTTATGCCATTTAACACACTTTTGTGAGCTAACATATAAAAGCCTTTGGAAAATTATTAAAGCGCTTCCTTTTATCCCTGAGCCTTGGACTCTGTGCTGTTTTCTCTATCTGTTTCTCGGTGTGACAGCGACAGAGGGGAAGCAAGGCATCCCACAGCCTGGGATGGGTTTTATGCCCACAGCACCTGAGGTAGGGAACAAGGAGTGTTTTTAGACTAGGTGGAAGAGACTAGGATGTCTTTTCTTCTGAAAATAGCATGGAGCTCTCTTAAAATGCAGCTTTTTTTACACATCAAGATTGGAAGCCACAGGAGAAGCAGCCAAATTTGGAGCTCAGCAGTGCTGTGGCAGGCTGGGAATAGCAGATAGGAGCGGAGAGAGCAAACAACAGACCGTGACCATCCGTCTTTGGGAGCCAGCCTGGGACGGGTTTGGCTCCCCACAACCACAGCTGCTGTGGAGCTGGCTTCTCTTTGCTCTGCTGAAACACTGAGCCGTGGCGTGTCTGCTGCTAATTAGATTAGGTCCACAGAGGCTGCCTTGAGTGGGTTCCCATTTTTGCCCGGGACGGGCTGTTCTCAGTGTGCTCAGTCGTGGTTTGCACATTGCAGGTAAGCTCCCTGCCTGGCACAGTCCCACAGAGCGTGCACGTGTTGGTCTGGGTGAAGGCTGGCTTGTGCCCTCCTAGCAGGAGCATTGATGGGACGAGAACAACCTCTCTGGGGTCACCGAGTGTCAGCTGGGATGGATACCCATGTCCCAGATTTACTGGCAGGGTGAAAAGCCTGCAGTGTTTGGACTAGTGCTTGCTAAGGCAGACAGACTCTCAGGGTAGTGCTTACCACAGACTTGACATCCTTCACCCCAGCTACTCACAACCTCCTTTTGGATGCATGTTCAGAAATCTGGCAAGAAATCTCTGGTATCCAGACTAAAATTATATATGGCCTGTACAGCTGTATGATTTTGTGCTAACTTGGCTTTAAGCTTCACATAGCATCATCCCCATCCCACTTATCTCCAAAAGACTTTATAGAAGAGAGATGCAGTTGTTCTGCCTTTGGCTAGACAAGCCAACCCCTTCTCAGTGAAGTCCTCCTGCTGCTTATCCTAGGAGCTTTTCTCTCCACAGCTATTCAAGTGTGATTTCTTTTTAATATGGAAAAGCAGACTTGCAGGCACCATTTTAGGTAAGGTCTTGCAGATGGTTGTGCAATGACCCTTTCTTGAAGTGCTCTCAACATTAAATGCAATGTTTTGGCGTTTCTGCTGTGATGGTGGCACGCAACCATCCCATGGCCAGTTTATGACCCCAGAACTTCCTCCTTTTCCCTTATTAACAGTTGGTGAGATTGTGAATTTAGCCTTTGGCGTGGTATTGGCTGTCTGCTTGATTTCACTCCACTTGTTTCTCAAGTCCTTAATGTCTTATATGACTTTATCCTCCTTTTTTTTGGTGACACTTTAACACTGTGTCATCAGCTTATTTCATTAGCGGTGTCCTACTTGTGCCAGGGTGCAGATGAAAATACTAAATGAAATCAACCCCAAAGTTAACCTTTGAAAAACTCCCTCCAAAGGAAGATTCTTCCTCAACCCTAAAAGCGATCCAATTCTGAGACCTTGAGACCCCCAAAGTGGCATCCTCAGTGACCTGTGAAAAATTTACAAATGAAAAACTATCCCTCATGGCATGCCAAGGTGATTAGAGGGGGCCAGTAACTCATTGAGGGGTTTTGGCAAGATGAAGTCAACCAATAAGCTTTCTTCAGAAAAAAACCACATCAAGCTGCTGTTGGTAAAAGGGATAAAGGTCTGCTGCTGTTGTAGGATTTTTTTTCTCCAGTCCTCCTGAAGCTTGGTTTGGAAGCCCACAGTATTCTCCCTGCCAACACAAGCCCATGGATCTCTTTTTTGGACCACCTGAGAAGACACTAATCAGTTCTGGCTTTGCTGTGTGACTACAAACCCCAGGCTAGACATGACAAAGCCAAGCAAGGCTCCCAAAGGGCCAGAGCTTTGCTGATGTAAATAGTGACCCTGCTGACTTGAAGAGACGGAATAACAGTAAGGAATTTCACCCAGACAAAATATACATGGACACCACCAGTCTCCTGAGCCCCATCTTGATGCTGCTCAGATGTGGCAACACACCTGAAAGCTTTTCCCAGGAGGTCTGATTTGCTGGAGAGGATCACCTTGGGCTCCCTAGGAAGCCTAATAAAGTACAAGTCCTTTAGTTGCACCAGTGTTTTTCTATTTTCCTGCAGAATTCCAGTGCCAGTACATACTTGTCTGTGATGTAATTTTTTTCCATTAATAAATCTGCAGACCCTGCTGGATAGCACTGCTGTTATGTTTGCAAAATATTGCAACGCTAATGGAGCTCTGCTCATCCTGCGTATCCCGACAATCCGAAATACTGGCCTCCTCAGTGTAGATTTTCCAAGGTCTTTAAAGCGTTCCACTCTCCTTGGACTAATGGACACCTTGTTAAAGCTGTCAGGCTTCATTTCTGGTTTGGCAGATGCCGTGACCTTACAGTGGAGTGGAGAGGTGCCCTTGTGTTTGCTTTTAACACTCTCACCCAGCCGCTGGATTCCCCTATCCCAGGGCTTGCCTCTAACAGAGATGTAATCACATTTTCCTGCACAGGACACAAAAACATCCATTTTATTCTGTAAAAGAGGTTTGTCAAGTACATCGCCACCCGTTTTAACAGCTGACTGCTTGTTCTGATTCTCAGCAGTGAGGTTTCACAAGACAGTTGGGTTTAAGAGCAGCACAGAGGAGAAATTGTATCTTTTAGGGTGTGCTCTGCACAAAGCAGCCTCCTTGCACACGGGATGCTGGAGAATGAGGGGTGTATTATGCACTTAAAACAGAGCCCTTTAAAACTGGCATGGGATACTCAGTGTTGTCCAACTATCATCCATCACAGTCATGACTTTCAGACAAAACGAGCCTCGCCTTCGTGTTGCTTGTTAAAATAAGGAATGTACGTTCAGTGTTTCATTTTCACTCACTGCGCTCTGCAGCGCAGCCAAAACCAACGTGGTTTGAATCATTATTTCACGTTTATCTGGACAAATTCTCTATGTATAGTATTTTTATAACAAGATGGCTTATTTTGTCTATATTCAAAGAAAAAAAATTACTGTGCACGTCTGGAATGCAAGAGAAAAGAAGGATTTCTTACACTGCAGAGCACATTCAGTGTGTGATTTGAAATCTGACTGCAGTCACCCACTAGCGTGTTCTCTTCCAATTTCTCTGCTTTACTCTTTTAATTCTTCCTTCCCTCCTCATCTTTCTTTCCCCCTTCCCCTGTATTTCTCTCTGTTTCTTCCCCCCTACCTCCTTTCTCCCCTGCTCTATTCCTTTCTTCTCCCCCTTTCCCCCCCCTTTCCATCTTTCCTCTGGAGTTCTTTTTCTCTCTGTTTCTTCCCTCTCCCTTTCTCCCACCCACTTCTTTCCTCCTTCCCCTGTATTTCTCTTCCCCTCTCTTCCCCCTTTCCCCCCCAGATTTCTATTTCTCCTCTATTTCCTCCTCCCTTCCTTTCTCCCTTTCCTTTGTCCTCTCAATAGTCGGTTTTTGGACAAAAAAACCTGCCTAGCCCAAGGCTCTGCAATGCTTTCAGCCAGGCAGGCAAACAGCACTGATGCAAATCCTACTGCAGCCCTGAACGGGGAAATTCCTTGCATGGATACGGTGATGCAGCTGCACAGGTGGCTGAAATCCCTGGGTAACAGGGACCTAAAAATAAGGCACTGCCCCACCTCTTTAGCCAGAATTCCTGAAAGGGCAGGGGCAAATGTGAGGATAAGGGCTTGGGGAATGAGTTATGCAGAGCCTGAAAGGGTGGCAGTGCTAAGCCAGGGCTTGGGGAGGTGAAGAAGGGAAGCCTGAGAGATATCTAGGAAAAACCAGACTCAGCAAGGCTTTGCCTCTGGCATGAGAACTCAGTTTAAGGCCCCTGTGCTGCCTTGCAGGGCAGGCCCTTTTTAATCCACTTCTGTGGGGTCAGAGTAAACTTGACGCCAAATCTGAGGGTGTGACGCACGTTCTGCTGCCCAAGCAAGGAGGGGACTCATCCATCTGCTTCTGCTGGCAAAATAATCATTTGATTCTTGCAAAGATAAACAGTCCCAGGTGCAAGGAGCAGCAGTGATGCAATTCCACTACCCAGTCAGTCTGAGGATGACTCAAATCTCAGGTGTTGTACATGAAAACTGCCAATAAATATTGAGTAGGCAGGTGTTGCCTTTTACCTCAATCAAGTTTAAATCGATGGTAAAATTAAAACATAAAAGATTAAACACAGCTTTCTGGTCAGAAGGGAGTGGGTGGGTTTTGTTGTCCTTTTTGTACCCCTTTTTTCTGTCTGTGTAATAAAGTGGGCTTGAGAGACTTTAATTCATATTTAGGGAATTAGCGTGAAAATTGAGGTGTAAGGGCTGTGACAGGAATCCCAGAAAATCCATGTTCCTTGTCAATGTGAATTAATTAAGCACTGATGTACATGACACTAAAATTAATCACGTCCACTTATACTTAATAGGAAAATTCATTGTTGAAAAGACCCCACACAGGGCTATGAAGCTGTGTGAGGTGTCAGGGCATGAAGACTCGTGTTTCTGTCCTGCTCGCTGTGTATTTGTGGCAGAGGAATGCCCCAGCTTTATTTCTGAGGTGAGGTTTTGATGCCCATTTCCATGATTTCTGGTAAGTTTACTGCATTGAGTTCTGGGCTCTTTAGAACAAGAGAGACAGAGCTCCTGGAGGGGGTCCAGTGGAGGCTGCGGAGGTGATGAGGGGATTGGAAGCATGTCTAACAAGGAAAGGCTGAGGGGGCTGGGGCTCCTCAAGAGGAGACACAGCTGAGAGGGGACCTCTGTAACGTGTATAATTATCCAAAGGGTGGGTGCCAGAGCATGGACTAGGCTCTGCTCCGTGGGGCCCAGCACTGGGACACGAGGAACAGGCAGAAACTGATGCCCAGGGGTTCCACCTGGACAGGAGGCAGAACTTCCCTGTGCAGTGACCGAGCAGTGAACGGAGTGTCCAGAGAGGGTGTGGAGCCTCCCTCTCTGGGGATATTCCAGAGCTGTCCGGACACAATCCTGTGCCCTGTGCTCTGGGATGACCCTGCTGGAACAGGAAGGTTGGACCAGATGACCCTTTGCAGTCCAGTCCAACTTGACCCATTCCGCGATTCTGTGATTCTGTACTTTCCCCTACAACCCGGCAGGGAGCCCGGGCATCCCAGTGGGAAGGGGGGTTGCCCACAGTGGGGCTGAGGGAGCAGNAGGGACCCCGAAACACACCTCCATCTCGGGCGGTGAGGGCAGCGAAGTGACCCCCAAACACACCCCGGTTTCGGGTGTGAGGGCAGCGAGCNCAGGCAGGCAAACAGCACTGATGCAAATCCTACTGCAGCCCTGAACGGGGAAATTCCTTGCATGGATACGGTGATGCAGCTGCACAGGTGGCTGAAATCCCTGGGTAACAGGGACCTAAAAATAAGGCACTGCCCCACCTCTTTAGCCAGAATTCCTGAAAGGGCAGGGGCAAATGTGAGGATAAGGGCTTGGGGAATGAGTTATGCAGAGCCTGAAAGGGTGGCAGTGCTAAGCCAGGGCTTGGGGAGGTGAAGAAGGGAAGCCTGAGAGATATCTAGGAAAAACCAGACTCAGCAAGGCTTTGCCTCTGGCATGAGAACTCAGTTTAAGGCCCCTGTGCTGCCTTGCAGGGCAGGCCCTTTTTAATCCACTTCTGTGGGGTCAGAGTAAACTTGACGCCAAATCTGAGGGTGTGACGCACGTTCTGCTGCCCAAGCAAGGAGGGGACTCATCCATCTGCTTCTGCTGGCAAAATAATCATTTGATTCTTGCAAAGATAAACAGTCCCAGGTGCAAGGAGCAGCAGTGATGCAATTCCACTACCCAGTCAGTCTGAGGATGACTCAAATCTCAGGTGTTGTACATGAAAACTGCCAATAAATATTGAGTAGGCAGGTGTTGCCTTTTACCTCAATCAAGTTTAAATCGATGGTAAAATTAAAACATAAAAGATTAAACACAGCTTTCTGGTCAGAAGGGAGTGGGTGGGTTTTGTTGTCCTTTTTGTACCCCTTTTTTCTGTCTGTGTAATAAAGTGGGCTTGAGAGACTTTAATTCATATTTAGGGAATTAGCGTGAAAATTGAGGTGTAAGGGCTGTGACAGGAATCCCAGAAAATCCATGTTCCTTGTCAATGTGAATTAATTAAGCACTGATGTACATGACACTAAAATTAATCACGTCCACTTATACTTAATAGGAAAATTCATTGTTGAAAAGACCCCACACAGGGCTATGAAGCTGTGTGAGGTGTCAGGGCATGAAGACTCGTGTTTCTGTCCTGCTCGCTGTGTATTTGTGGCAGAGGAATGCCCCAGCTTTATTTCTGAGGTGAGGTTTTGATGCCCATTTCCATGATTTCTGGTAAGTTTACTGCATTGAGTTCTGGGCTCTTTAGAACAAGAGAGACAGAGCTCCTGGAGGGGGTCCAGTGGAGGCTGCGGAGGTGATGAGGGGATTGGAAGCATGTCTAACAAGGAAAGGCTGAGGGGGCTGGGGCTCCTCAAGAGGAGACACAGCTGAGAGGGGACCTCTGTAACGTGTATAATTATCCAAAGGGTGGGTGCCAGAGCATGGACTAGGCTCTGCTCCGTGGGGCCCAGCACTGGGACACGAGGAACAGGCAGAAACTGATGCCCAGGGGTTCCACCTGGACAGGAGGCAGAACTTCCCTGTGCAGTGACCGAGCAGTGAACGGAGTGTCCAGAGAGGGTGTGGAGCCTCCCTCTCTGGGGATATTCCAGAGCTGTCCGGACACAATCCTGTGCCCTGTGCTCTGGGATGACCCTGCTGGAACAGGAAGGTTGGACCAGATGACCCTTTGCAGTCCAGTCCAACTTGACCCATTCCGCGATTCTGTGATTCTGTACTTTCCCCTACAACCCGGCAGGGAGCCCGGGCATCCCAGTGGGAAGGGGGGTTGCCCACAGTGGGGCTGAGGGAGCAGGAAGGGGCATGAGGGGAGTATCAGGGACCCCACACACCCCGAGTTTGGGTGGTGAGGAGAGCGAGCAGGGTCCCTCAAACACACCCCGATTCTGGGCAGTGAGGGCAGTGGACAGGGACCCCCCCTCACACACACCCCGATTTCAGGCGGTGAGGGCAGTGAGCAGAGACCCCCAAACACACCCTGATTTTGGGTGGTGATGGGAGCGAGGAAGAATCCCCCACACACCCCGATTTCGAGTGTTGAGGGCAGCGAGCAGGGATGCCCGAACACACACCCCGCTTTCGGGCGGTGAGGGCAGCGAGCAGGCACCCACAGCCCGATTTCGGGTGTGAGGGCAGCGGACAGGAACCCCCAAACATATCCCGGTTTCGGGCGGTGAGGGTAGAGGACAGGGACCCCCAAACACACCTCGATCTCGGGCGGTGAGGGCAGTGAGCAGGGACCGCCAAACACACCCCGGTTTCGGGTGTGAGGGCAGCGAGCAGGGACCCCGAAACACACCTCCATCTCGGGCGGTGAGGGCAGCGAAGTGACCCCCAAACACACCCCGGTTTCGGGTGTGAGGGCAGCGAGCCGGCACCCACACCCCGCTTTCGGGGGGGCGTGAGGCGGCCCGTCCCCTCAGGGCGGGGGGCGGCGGCGCATGCGCGGGGCGGGGGGCGGTGACGGCCGTGCCGGCGGAGGCGGCNGCGGCATCCCCCCTTCTCCCTTCTCCATCCTCCTCCCCTCGCCTTCCCCCCCGGGCTCCCCCGAGCACCGCGCAGGCGCCCCCGGCCACCGGCACCGCGGCGGCTCAAGGGCGAGGTGGAAACCCGCCTTCACCGCCGCCTGTGCCACCATCCCCGGGCACCGCTCCGGCGGTCGGTGAGGGAAGGGCGTGCGGTGCCGGAGCCCCCCCCGCTCCAGCCCCTCCGGAGGGAGACATCCACCGGCAGCCGCTGCTGCTGAGAACCACTAGCATTGGTGTTAACTACTGAAAATAGGCCGCTCGGGTGTGTTATGGATACGTATAGTGGTTTGGGTTGGAAGGGATCCCAAAGATCATCTCGTTCCAAGCTCCCTGCAATGAAGCACCTTCCGCTAGACCAGGTAGCTCCAAGCCCTGTCCAAGCTGGCCTGGAACACTTCCAGGGATGGGAGTGAAAAATGAAAACCAGAATACTGCAAGGTGATGCTGGGTGTGGGCATAAGTGAACCCTCTAACTTGGAAACTGATTGTTATATTGCTGCCTGCCAGACGCTGCATTGTCCTCAATGTGACTTTAACCTTCTAAACCAGCTGATTGCTGATGCTTCCCGCCTCCTTATTCTTCTTGTGGACACTCAAATTGGTTCAGTGGTAACCAGGATAATGTGAATTTGGTTTTTATGTTTACTAAATCTGACACAGGCTGTTCTGCATCCTTGCTCTGGTAGTCTTCCAACGGGGGAGAGGGGGATAAGCAGCCCTGGGGTTCTTCTCCAGTAGGGAGACTATGAGAAGGATGGAGAGGGATGATTTACAGGAGCATGTAGTGACAGGACAAGTGGGAATGGATTCAGACTGAAAAAGGGCATGGTTAGATGGAGTATTAGGGAGAAATTCTTCCCTGTGAGGGTGGTGAGGCCCTGGCTGCCCAGAGGAGCAGCTGCTCTGTCCCTGGAAGTGTCCAAGGCCAGGTTGGATGGAGGTCTGAGGAACCTGGCCTAGTGGAAGGTGTCCCTGCCCATGGCAGGGGGTTGACCTGAGGTCCCTTCCAACCCAAACCATTCTGTGATTCAGTGTCTAAACTGTTCCAATGCTGCTGTGAAGGTGGCCGCCCTCTTCTCCTAGTGTGGGTTATGTGTGTCAGCCCACCTGATGTTGGTGTGACCCCAAGATGGGTTACAAGATAAATCGCTCTTCTATAAGAGTTTTAGATCTCTCTTGGTTTCCTTTCCTGATTCAGAGTTGCAGAAGGATCAGGTGAATGCTAATGTACGGCTTATTTTTGGTGGCACTGGCTGGTAGGTTGAGTTAGCTGTAACATCATGCTCCTTATTACCACCAAAGCCTTTCCAGTTGTTGTGCACCATTTTGAAG
The DNA here is from genome assembly GCA_013397115.1 of Edolisoma coerulescens. NCBI lineage: Eukaryota > Metazoa > Chordata > Aves > Passeriformes > Campephagidae > Edolisoma > Edolisoma coerulescens. Next base: position 185,876 of record VWZW01002385.1, read on the forward strand.
TGGTTTGTAGCATCTTTGGAATACGTTCAGTAGGCTGAGTTTTGTGTGAGTGATTCGGATAGTGTGTTCTCTGAAGGCAGATTTTTGTGGCAGGGTGATGAGAAGGTTCCTAAGGATGGAGTTTGAGGTAGGAGGAGAAGAATGTCTCATATCCTGGACATGAGATAGCAATAAGAATGATTGTGCTGTCTGTTAAAGTTATGATAATAGCCTAAGAATTGTTCTGGGATGAGGGTTTGAATTCCACAACTGTTTCCTGGCTGTGCTGTCATTTGATCAAGGAAGACATCAGTCTCTAGCAAGGAACCCAGTTGCTCTTCTCTGTTGCACGTTTTTCTCCCACTTTCTTTTTTCTTTATCTTAGATCTGCTTTTCACTGCATTGTGTAGTGGTTTTGCAGATATTGCAGTGGTTTGTGGCTTTTTTTTTTTTCTTCCTTCTCCTGGGGTTTGTTTAAAGGACAACTCCATTTGCTCAAAAGGCCCAACACAAGCATGTCTTTTATCTTTTCCCTTGAGTGCTAAAACTTGTGAACTGCCAAGTTCAAGGTTCAGCATTTTCCCATATTATTTTATCTATTTGCATTACTCGGTCTCGGAGCACTTTAATTGTTTTGTTGTTTAACTGCCTGTTCTCCACACAAAGGATCCCAGATGAATCCTTCTGTTATGATCCAGTCTTAAAATATGTCAGCTAAGCCTTTTGTCTCCCATTAACAAGGATGTTGAGAGTCTCCATGTTAAGAAGGTAGGAGGGTTACTGATATTTTGGCTCTTCCAACCTTCCTCACAGGTTTAGACAAAGCTGGGACACAAACACGTTACTTTTGCACGTAGATTTTCACTCCTCTCTTTGCTTTGGTCCTTTGTTACCCAGAAGCCAGAGGTGCTGGCAAGTTATTTGCAGATCCTGGAGTCTCATTTTCCCTATGTTCACATGGGAGCCCAGAAGAGCATCCAAACTGGACTGATTCACAGAGGTACCTTTTATTTTGTGATTGTCAGACTATTTTGACAAATCCACTGTTCTCGCTCCTATAAGACAGCAAGACTTGTAAGGACTTTTTGAAACTCCTGCCGTTTGAATATAAATTTTTTTGGATTTGCAGCCAGGATGTCTTGCTCTGTGTCTTGCACAGACCAGGAGAGAGCCTGGCGTGGTGAAGAGGGCAGTGAGAGCAATCGTGAGGGGAAGTAACTGAGCAAGAGGAAGGAAATTGTAAGAGTAAAGCATCTTGTAGTGACAAGGGTTTAGTAGCAGTGTTAGTCATGTTAATCAGTAGTAGTTTTAGTGTTTGAGGCAGTTTCTGAAGTAGTTTATCACCTTGTCTAGACCTGTTCAGAGCAGAGGTAGAAGGTACAGCTACTGCAGATCACTCCCACCAGGAAAGGGTAGTGCTGTGCCACCAGATCTGGCTGCAGGGTTTGACAGACACGATAATTAAGTGGATGGCAAATATGTAAATATAATTAACACGAAACGTGGTGTTCTGTGTTTCTAACAGACTGCCACTCAGGATTTGCTGCTCACACACCTGGCTTGTGCTGCTGAGCTTGTTTTTTCCCAGGCGTCAGCGCTTGCAGGCGGCAGCGAAGCCGATCAATGATCGGCTTCTCCGCTTTCAGGCTCGCCTTGACACCAGTAGATTATTCTGTGTTCAGGTCAATGGAAACTTTTGGGCTCTTTCATTCCTCTCGGTGAGCACATGCCAGCGGTGTTTGCAAAATCTAGCAGTTTGATACTGCTCAAGTTCTGTGCCAGCAGCGCCAGCAGGAACCGCGGCCGCGTGCTGCGCGCTCATCTGCCGGGATGGAGCGCGTGTGGCTCGGGAAGGCACAGTCCTGCCCAGCTGAACCTTCCAGGAGCTGGCTTCCTGCTTGGATTAGATGGCTTTGATGTGATTACTTGAGACATTGTTTCTAGGGGAATATTTTTTTTTTGCTAACTTCCACTCTGCTAGCTACAGTAATAATTGTTACCTGAGCAGGAGTTTTGCAAATCCAACAAGGAACTGTGTAAATGAGATATTTCTCTTGTAGGCAGATAATATTAGTTACTGGTTTTTGTTTTCTTGAATGAGGAAGGACAAGGTCAATTTCTTGTTTTTATTAGGAAAATAATTGACACATTGTTTTGCCACAGTTTTGCAGACAGATGTGTGTTATACTGCTCAGAAAAATGATCCTGCCGTGTGTCCTGTCTGTGCTAGAAATCTTCTTCATCCACCATTTTACAGAGCAGAGCTCTTTAGGTAATGATTAATTTGAAATAAGTAATTCAAGCAGCATAGTTTGTTTTTATTGTTAAAGAAAGTAGTGTTGTGAAGGTTGTGTCTTCACTCTTTGTACACTTTGTTTCACTTTCAAGAACTGTCACCTACATCTTTATACATATATAGTTATTACTTTTTTAAAAACTAGCACGATCCATTTATGGACCATACATTTGATTATTTCACTGAAGCAATCAGTTTGGGCATTGACCTGTATTCTTAGTGATTCAAAAATTGGGATGTTACACTGCAGTGACGGAGCAGAAAGTGTTGCTAATTAGAGAAAGCTCAAAATGCAGGTGAAATCAGACAGCCAGGTTTACTGGTTACAGTTAAGAAGGCACTAAGTAACTTCAATAGGCTAAAATGGAGTTTAGGGACTAGTGAAGAGATGCTGTGATGGTTGAATGTGGAATCTTTTAAATTGAGGGGTTAATTTGGGGGAGAAAACTCTGTTTTATACAGGAATTTGGGAGAGTTCCATAAGCAGAGATGGAAACAATTTGGTACAAGTTGAAGCTAAAGCAGGCAGAGTGGCTATCTGTATATGGGAACATGAGCCATACAAACTGTACTGAACTGTTATGCAAACCAGAGCATTTAAAGCAGTGTGTTCCCTAAGGATATACTCCCTTAGGATATATTCCCTGAGTGTAAGATCTGGGTGCCTTGTTAGGGTAGTGGTGGAACTTTTTTGAGCAGTATTTGGCATTACAGATGTGTGAAGGCTTTTGTAAGCTGGGTAAATGTTCCAAGAGAAGCCCTTAGAAACAGCCTGGCTTATGTAGCACCAGTACTTGACTTATTGCATTACTTTCTGCCTTTATGAGTGTTAATGTATGAGCTGAACAAATGATCTGAAAAAAGCATGTCTGGCTTTTCTGTTCTAGAACAGAAAGTTACGAAAGCAAGGGATGCTCTTGGAGGGCTTGACTCAGCCCGGCTGACCTAAATATAGGAAGGAAGGAGGACTTTGTAGGCGATGCTTGCCAGTAGGGCGTGGGGAATTGTTCCAAATTTGAGATGATTTTATGTGGCAAATATGCTCTTCATCAAACGCTCCTTTTTCCCTAATGCTTTACATCCATACAGCCAACAAATGGCATTGGCACCACTTACAATCTCTCCCAAAGTAAAGGCGTGAAGGAGCAGTTTAAAGAAGTGAGATAAAAATCTCAAGACCCATCTCACGTTGGATAAATGGGTGACTGTTGCCTGTCTGCAATCTGCCTCGCAACTTGAAATAATTAGTTGCCTGTTTTTGTGTCCGTGCCTGGCCTGAGTCCCCTTCAGCTGTTCTCTTGCTGTCTGAGGAAACAGCTGTTTAGGAGCTGTGATTCCTGTTTCAGTCAAGCAAGGGACTACTGGTAGGATTAACAGCATGGGAAGCCCAGCCTCTGTCTTTGTGAGCCCAGATGCTGAGCTTGGCTGCAGGATGTAACACTAATCATTACCTCATCTAGAAGGATGTTTTTCCAGGCCTGTTGCTGGATAAAGTTGGAGCTCAAATGTGCTTGCAAGGCTTTCAACATTGGGATCTTTTTTTTTTTTTTTTTCATCCTTTGCTTGCAAGGAGCATAGTCCACGTAGTATTTTGGGCTTGTGAAGCAAGGTATTTGTCCCTCCTGTCAAGTCAGCAGGTTGCCAAGAGCAGTGAATCTGTCTAGCTAGACAGGAGCACTCGTAGGCAATCCTTAAAATAGCAGCTCTGAAATATCAGCTGTTGTCTCGCTTGTGCTGAAATACTTTTTGGGGAGAAGCTGCCCATTGGAATGGTGTGGGGGGGAGGGGGTAAGGGAGCTGCAGTAAACCAAATTTTCCTTCAGAAAGGTGGCTTTGAGGGTTCATATTAAACCCCAGAGAAGGGAAGGTGCATGGTCATTTCAATACCAGAAGCAGAGAAAGCTCCCCGATGACTGGAAAGCTCTTGCACCTCTGAATCCACCAGTGACACAGCTGGCCTTGCATGTAGTAGAAAAATAGCTGATTTTTGGGCTTCATCATACAGTAGAGATGAGGGAAGTGCTTAAGGGCTTCTTGTCAGAAGACATTTGTAACCTTTAATCCCGAGACACTCTCCTTTCCTTCACCTTATTTTAGTTATGGAACAAGAAGTAGGCTGAAGAACTTTCCTGGCTACTGCTGGAAAAATAAACTGGCGTGTGCACTGAAATGAGAACATTACATCAGGCAAAAATATATTTCAAAAGCATCCTTATGGGCAGGCTAGGTGTAGAAGGTTGCAAGAAATGTAAGGCAACTCTCAAAGGCCTGGCTGTAGAAGATTTAGCTGTTGAAATTAGAGCTTGATGTGGCACAATAAATACTAAATAAAGCAATACTTCAGTGGAAGGCACGTGATGGTTTTAATTATGCAGGAAGAGCTATGCAGTGCTTAAAGTGTGCAAATGACTTCAGGTAGCTGAATGACCACGTGACGTAATTTTCTGTTACGAAGATGTGGAAGTTCTGGTCATGCTGTTAAAAACTCATGGTTTTGAGGGTCTGCAGAGAGGGAACAAAAGTCTGGGAAAACACAGAAGTGCCACTTTGATGTTGGCAGGAATGTGCCAGAACTCTGCCCGCTGTGAGAGTTTGACAAGTGTCCTTACCTAGACCTCAGCACCAAAGGTATTTCCGATTAATATTTGGATGGTTTCTGATTCTGCCTTTAAACAAAGTGGCATGAGGTGTGAAGGGCAAGGCTTGGGAAGCGTTTCCCAATGAGCAGAGCTAGGAGCACTTTTATGGCCTAACCAGCTGGGAATTTTGAGTGTTGGGTGAGCAGAAGATGCAGGCAAACTCTGACTAATGCTGTTTCCAAAACTGAGCGTTGCTTGTTTTGGGATGTGGATGTGTGCCTAAACCAAAAACCGGGCAGAAATGGGTGGATCCCTGGCTAAATGAAGCAGTGTCCTCCCAAGATGGATTTGACTTGCACTTGAGCATCTAGCCTGCAATTCTGTGCTCTGCTCCTCCATCCCCTCAATGTTTCATGTTTTCCTGTAAGCGAAGTTCTGATTCACTGTGTGCTACTTCAGGGTGTAGAATTCTGAAAGGAGGGATGTTTGAAAAGGTGTTGGTTTTATTCTCGGACATAAAAATGTGCAAGTTTTAACAAAACTGTCTATTTCTGGGTTAAGGAAGGATGGATGTTTTGGGGTTTGGGTATGCTTGAACATACAGGGCACTGCTCTGGTCTAAAACTTCAAGTCTAAAACTTCTAGTTCTGACTTGAAAGCTTCACTGAATGCATTGAAATAACTTTTGTTAATTTAAGGACTTAAGATCCCGTTCGATGCCAAGAAAAATGAGTGTCTGAGCTAATTGCTCATTAAAAATGTCTGACCTAGAACTGGAAAGTTGATTGCTTCGAGGTGTGCTTTCAGTAGGAAATAGCCTGGGTGTGATCAGAGGAGAGGCGGATTTGCTCAGTGGCATCTGCTTTGCCCTCCTGTGTGCCTGTGAGCCAGCTTGGCATGGGCCGTGGGTTTATCCACCTAAACACTCCTGCAGTTTCTAAGAGTTGAGCTGGAGATGAGGAGAGTGATCTGAAAGTGCCAAATCCGAGCTGTGTTCCCGTCTCAGATGTGGTGAGGAATGAGGAAGCCTCTTCATTTCTTGTTGCTTCTGCTCCTCGCTGGTTCATCACCGCTCTTTCCTCCTTCCTGCACATTGCTTTTCTCTCCAAGAGGAGAGTTTTTGTCATACAGCTTAATCCTCACGTTAGACTTGCAAAACCACCGTGTGCTTTGTAGTTCTTCGACGCTTCGTGAGCTCCCGTGCTCCCAGAGACAATATTTAGATTTTATTTTTGTATTATATGTTGCTGTACAAGAAATCGGAGGCTTTGGTAAACCATAATCACCAGGTCCATCACCGTGGCCATGTTCCTATTTTTAATACCTGGTAATTAGGTAGGAGAGTGCCTGTTATCTTTGGCATGTGAAGAAATGCAAAGAAAGTAGTTGGGTCTCAGGGCTACAGTTTCCTTTCCTCTTAGCTGTTGGAATGTTTCTGTGAAGGAGACTGGAATATTCAATTTTTATCCAAACTTCTGTCAAAGAAAGAAGCAAGATGGTATCTCCAACTGGCTTCCTCAAAAATAGATCCCTCAGAGCTGGGCTTTTCCTACCATGATGTCATTACTTGCAGTTTTTGGATGTAATTAGTGTCAGATTGATCTATCTCTCCCAGAACGGCCGAGTTTACTGGAAGAGCGTTCCACAAAAGGAGTTTATTTGTGTGTTTGCTGGTGTAGCTGTTTGGGCAGTGACTTGTGTGTGTGTTAATATGGCCTGCAGTGAAGTGACGATGCCTCTGTCCCACTGCTGGTTCTCTGCAAACCATTCCCCACGTCCAACAGATGCTCTGCACAGACAGGGAATGTAAAGGGGTAATATTTCTTCCCTCCTGGTTTCTGCTTGTGCGTATCTTGTGACCTTTCCCTCTGCCAGTATCTGATTTAAATTTAATATTACGTTTTTTCCCTTTGCCCTCCTCTTTTGAGTACTTCCTACATCCCAAAATAACCTTTCTCTAATCCCACTGAATACCATGTTTAGTTGAGTCTGTCTCTTCTGTCTGCCTTTGCCAGCCCTTTCCAGTAGGCAGAAATGGAATACAGGAGGATCTGGCACGCTAAAAGCTGGGTCAGGTTTTTAAACTCATTCCCTCAGGTCAGATGGATTTCAGGCATCCCCACTTGGGTCTTCTAATTATGGAGCGTTTATCAGCTAACATGCTGGGATGACAGGAGAGCAAGGAAAGGCTCTTGGTGTGCTTCACATGCAGAAAAATCCCTGGGCTCTGGTCTCCTATCGGACTCTTGTAGCTTCACATTTTTTCCCTTTTAAAACACACGTTGCTTCAGAGTCAGATAGTTCAGATATGGCTGTTTTTATCAGTGCCAAAGTGCTGCAGTCTCCACACAAACCCATGAAATTGTATTTATTCCTGCTGACTACAAACAGTCAGATGAAACAGCCTACTGCTTTGGGGCTTTTTTTTTTTTTTTTTTTTTTAAATCTGTATTTATGTTTTGTTTCTCTCTGATTGCAAACTTGAAGTTCTTTCAACAGACTTGCCAGGAAAACAGTAGATACAACTTGATGTGCTCTTTGGAAACAAGTCAATTTTTTGATGGTCTACAACCCTGTTTCTTTGCTGTGCAGCTGTGCATTTCCCATAAGCTGTTTTCCTTAAAATGTCCGTTCTCCCATATGAAAAATGCGTGTGTTGGTCTTGGTTTGCTTCCTCTGCATGTGCTGCTGAGCTCTAAGAGGATTTACATTGACAAATATGTTGAACCAGCATCTGTTGAAAATGAAAGTGGGCTTTTGGGACATGTTTTGTGATACCCAAAGGTCACGCTGCTCCATTGTCTCTTCCATATGAAATTGAAATCTGCCCCGATGTGAAACGAGTGCGTTGGAACAGTGATGTGACCTAACCTTTACATGAACTGTGGAGGAATCCAGGGGCTCTGGGAAATAGTGTGCTTGTGTGTGGATACAAGAGATAATGTTGGTGTACGTAGAGAATGTCACTGTTTTATTTATAGAGAGTTACACAGTGCTTTTAGGAATATTTGTGCATTCTTGTTTAATTACCCTGGGGGAAAAAGAAAATAATTATTTGGTGAACTGGAGCAAGTGAAGAAAGGTTCTCCGTATGTGCTGGAGAAATGCCTTTGTATCACTGATGGAATAAGCATCTCTTGTCAAACTTAGCAATAATTTTCAGTTAAGAGGTAACTCAAATCTTGCTGTCTAACCAAGCGATCTACAAATTTAGCATTAGAAAATAAAGATCAGTGGGTTTGCAGCACTCTTACAAAAATCTAGCCTCATTTTGTTGGGGAGGCTGAACCTGTTAGTACAGAAACAAGCTTTTTAGAGATCTGCATTACCTAGAGGTGCTTCTCTGGGGTCTGCTACCTGTGCTGCTGGCTGAACAAGGCTCCTCTTTCTGTCTTCCCACTATAAAATCAATACAGTGCACCCAAAAAAAGTCTTGGCTGCTCTGTGAGTACAGCGATCAAGTAGAAACCCCTTAGGAGTAACATTTCTAAGATTCCTTGCTGCACCTCAGGAGCTGGTAGAAAACCTTAAGGGAATTGGGGTTTCGTTGTGATTTCCTCTAATAGAATGTGATTCTCCAAGAGCTAAGCTTTTGCTGCTGGCCTATCCCGTTCTCTCACCACTTCTTGTTACTTTGCCATTTTTCAAACACCGCTGCTCCTGACCTTAAGATTACAGGTTGGCCCAGTTTGAGTGTTGAATAGATTGTGCGACTGGGGATACAGTTTATAATTGTATCTGCTGGGTGGCGATGGCTGTTAGGGAAAAATGGAACAGGCAAGGAAAGGAGCTGCCTTCCTTTGCCTGGGGTGAGGTGAGCCGAGCCGTCTTGTGCTGTTGGTGCATTCCGAGTGGCATTCTGCGACGTCCAGAATTCCAATAAAATAGCTGTGAAGGTTGCTTTTGCTGTACACCTAGACAAGGTGTGTGTGGCCCAGTGGCGCGTTTCAAACTGAATTAATTTGTTAGTGAGGGTTAGGACGCAGATTCTCCAGGTAATCCATTACTGCTCAGACCCAGTCTGGAGGCTGTAATCCCGTCCCACCCCCACGCAAAAGCTGTCCAATCGTTTCTCAAACAATGCTGTTTTTTTAGCCCTAATCCCAGCTGAAGGGTGGTTCAGCGCCATCGCTGAACTCTGGGCAAGTTGTCTTGACATGTCCTGGCTCTCTCGGGGAATTCCTCTTCCCAGGAGGGAGAGGGTTATGGAATGATAGCAGCATGAGAGGGTAAATCCTGTCCGCTGGCCAGGTAAGACCATCCGACAGATAACAAATTTTTGAGCTGGTTGCAGTAACGAGATACAGAGGACAGTGCAGTTTTTAAATTTTTTTTTTTTAATTTATTTTTGACAGGTCTCTTAAAATTGCTGGAAAAGTGTGAATTTTTTAAAAACATGTTCCCTGTGAAATATCCTCTCTGTGCTTTTTCTGCAAACCGAATGTAGGACTTGGCTCCTCTCCTGGAGAGCTGTGGTTTCAGCGCCGTTGCTAAATGTTTGAAGTTTGATATTTGTGCTTGAAGGACAGAAAATCCAGTACAGCACGGTGTAGTGGAAGCTGTTACCCATCCTCTGCAGCATCCAGCTGTACTAACAAGAAAAGTCAGGCTTTCTTTAAGGTGGTTTCTCTGGATTTAAACACTTTCCCCTATATCGGATTTGCTCAAGCAGGTTTTGGCGTTCCCTCAGTGGATGTTACAGTGGAGAATTTCAGCCTGTATTTGAAGTGTTCTGGCTTTCCCTTGAGAATATGGATAGCCTGAGGGAGAGCTGTGGGCTATTTCCTGTAGCAGAATATCTAAATTAACCAGAAGCACAGTCCCTCTGCAGGAAGGTGGTACAGTTTGAAGAATTCCATGCAACTCTTGCCCACCTGGATCTCTCCAAACTCTTGTTACACAGAGAAGTGGTCCAGTGCTTAACAGAAGTGTATAATGGCGAGGGGGCATGAAAAAAATCACAATTTTTACAATAATTCCCTTGTATATGGTGAATTTTTTATTTTTACAGGAGTTTCTCTAATATGTGGTGAATTTGAAATGTGGTTTGTTTTATATATAAAATTAAAACAGTCACCCCTGGTGACATCTCTTGTAGGGTCCCCCATACAATATAATTTATATACTGCACTTCTGATCTTCTCCAGTGCTTTTGGTGACTCTGGGCCCTTCTTTTAGATTTCATATAAAATCAGTGCAGTTGAAGAGGGTAAAAAACCAGTGCCTTGCAGCTTGTAACCATTGCACAGTATCCAACAAAACCGCATTGTAAACATAATAAAACGGTCTATTAACAAATTGCTTTATTAACTCTAATCAGTCTAAAGAGCTAAATTTAATTAAATCTGCTTGTGGATGAGAACATTCCACTCGTGGAACGGTGCACTAAAGGTCATCTCTTGTTTTGAATCTTAATATTTGCATGCAAAAATTTGTTTTGTCTTTCATTTGCTTGAGGTCAGGTAGGGAGGTGCCTTTAAGGATTTATTATTATTATTATTAATTATTTGAAGAGGTTTCATCTCCCTGCCTTTTTGTGAGAGAAATTAGAAGTATACCTATAAGGCATGAGGAAAATGTCTATTAGATATATGTAGTTGTAGATATTTAACACTTTTTGAAATGCAAGTGCTGTGTAAAAGAAGATGGAACCCTTTGCTCTGACTTGATACTTGAATGTTTCTGTTTTGAACTCCCCCTTATTAAAGTACTTAACTCTAAACAGTAATTTGTTTTTTAAATATCTTGAATTTTAGGTCAATCTTTTCCAGGGCAAAAGGCTCTTAAATGAGGGAAAAGGAGAATATCTATTTTCAGATACATGGCTGGGAAAGAAGAATGCCACTGAGTGCATATGAAACCTTTTTCACTACTAAAAAGTTGTCTTGGGCTTATTTTTTTTAAGGATGCTCAAACAGTATTGAGTGTCCACATTTTTGAGTGGCTTCTACAGCATTATCCTTTGTTTGGACATTTTTATATTAAATTTTGGAAGTAGGCTCTGGGCATCTGCCTTACCATGAGAGTGTTCCAACACACTGATTTTTCTTCTGCTGTCAATGAGCTGTGGGATTGAGAACCAAAACTGTTGCAATGAGAGCTTAGCAGAGATAAAACAATAATTATTTTGACTCCCTAACAGTTTAAATAGTCCTGATAGCAGCTGATAGTGTGGGGTCTGTGTAACCTGGTTTGATTGTGCAGCCTGGTCACAGTCAAGTGGTTTCCTTAAAAGAAATGCTGTGTGGCACCTGAGGTGAGGAGTGAGGCTGTGCTGAGCAGTCAGCTCTGCCTAAATGCTGGAGAGACACGTGCTGAAGCAGAGAGCAAGAGTTCTGGGAATTGGACAGGTTAAAAATCCTTCAGTGGTCATTAGAAAAATTCATTTCACTTGCGTTTTTGACATTAAACTTCAAGAAGTTCCAAGAACTTACACCGTGGGCATGGCAGAAAATCCTGCCTAGCAGCCAAAAATCTGAGTTTCACCTTGGGAAGGCCTGCAGAGTTTTATAAATTTCATCAAGGGTGACTGTGTTATGCCTATGTTATACCTGTGTTGTGTTACTGCTGAAAACCTTAGGTGTTTTTATTTCTGTGTGGGATGAAACACACGCTCTCCTAGGAGTAAATGCACGATGGTGTCTCGGATGTATTTTTAATATGTTGTTTTTAAAAAAGACAGGATGGGGAGGCAGAGGGGAGGAAAACAGAGGCCACCTGGGGGGAAGGTGTGATGCTGGTAGGGAGCAAAGGAGCAGCTGATAAGGTCTGATGATAGCAGTGGTACAGCTCTGTCACTCCTGAAGGATTTTTTTGTGTACTCCTGGCTTGAATCTTTATTTCTACTGCTTTGAGTGACATTTTTTCTGAAAGGCTTTGCTAACTTAAAGAAATTCAGTAATGAAGTGTAAGTGGTAGGTGCGATGGCTTTTTTTCAAAGACTCTGTGCACTCTTGCTCCTTGAGAATATTATGGGGTGCTTTGAAAATAACTCCAAGGGGGGACTTTTCTTTTTCCCCTCATCCAGGAGAACTTGGATTGGGCATCAGGCGGGCTGTATTATTCAGACATACTGTGCACCAGACAGGCAGTTTATATATAGAAGCAACACACTTGTAGTGCTCTCTTTAATGTGCTAAGCTTGACAGAATTCCATCTGAGATGCAGTAAGTGGTTGTTCTGGCTGGGTTTGCTAGCTGATGAAGACTGGGGAAAAGAGGGAAAGTGTGCCCTGGAAAATAAGGAAAATGCAGATAATTAACATCATACATTGAATTGTTTCTTTTAAAATATTATGTGTGCTTTGAAAATGGGTACTGAAGTTGTTATGTGATTTATTGATTTATTTATTTATTGTCACACTCTTCACTTTGCTTTTGCCTCAGTTGTACAACAGGAAAGCAGGCACTGGATGCAGTGAGATGAAATATTCATCCCAATGCTGCCAAACCAGGACAATTGTATAAATGGATTTAATTTCCAATTCTGTAGTGTTTCAGGGGGTTCTTTGTGAAGTGTGACCTGACTGTGCAGGGAACACCTTGGGAAGTACAGAAAATGAGATTTTTTTAATCTAACAAATGGACCTAGTTGATAATCTTCTATAGCTCAGTTATTTATTTGATATAGCTTTTCTTGCACAATAGTTTTTAAGCCAGTCCTATTTTTATAGTACATGAAAATACTTAGGCAGGGTGGGAGTCGGCAATAAATATTTTTATTCCCTAAAGTGGTTTCTCTTGGCCAACTTCTGTGCTCTTACTTATCAGCTGCTGGTCTTAATTCTGCTGAATTCAAACTTCTTTTTTTTTTTTTTTATCTCTGAGAAGCAGGAGTAATTATTTATGCATGATTCTTGCTCCTGAGTGTTGTTTCATTAATGAGATGCTGTGATTCCATGGTTCTTGAAAGGAGTTCATTCAGGGGCCTGGCTGTGCCACTGCCCTGTGTGACACCGCCAGAACTCAATCAATAGAGATGTTGGCTTCAAAGTGTCCTTGTTTTTTCCTAAGTTTTATTGAAGATGGGAGTCCCTTGAAAGATTATATGGCTGGCAGTGCTCAGTAAAATACATTTTTTTTCCCATGAAAAATAAATGAAATCAAACTTTCAGTGTAAAGGTCTCTCTTAAATAAAAGATATCCAAAGTGAGGGCTGCATCTGAGCACAGCAAGGAATTTTCACTGTTCTGGTTTATCTCCTCATCCTGCTTGGTTGCTTATGCTGTGGGATTATGCTGCATAAAAATGAAATCCCAAGACAGAAAAAAAACCAAACCCACACACACTTACAGCTTCCTAGAAGTTTGTCAGTCAGTGCTTATTTTAGAAATGGGCTAGTTCAGGGGCATGAGAGAAAATTATGGTAATGCCACTGAATGCTTCAGTAGTCAGATGTCAAAGCACTCTGCATTTGTTTTGCTTGAATGCCATTTATTAATGTTGCTGCTTTTAGAAGATAATGTTCTGCTTTCTCACTTCCATGCATCCCATGCTGGCATCAGCTGTCTCCATTATGGAATGTTCTGAGCTCATCAAATCCAGAAGTTTCGGTCTTCTTTTTGGTTACTCGAAGTGCAGAAAACAAGAGCCTGGTTTGTTTTGTTTTCTGGTGGCTTTTTCTACCATAGCTGGAAATTCCAGGGGAAAGGGTTATGGCTGGAATGGAAATGGAGAGTGAACTTCCCTCACTTGGACATGGATTCAAACCGAGAGCAGAGTGATCCCGGCAGAGACCTCTGGGAAGATCTGTGCTGCTAGGACAGTCAAATGCTGTGTTGTGCAGCTGTAACACTTACTCAAAAGAGGAAAAAAGGGAAAATAAGTTGATTGTGGGAGAAAAAGGGAGGAGAAAAAGGAGAGAGGTGTTTTATTCCTTAAAACATCTTTGGAAGCAAATGTTGGTGTTGATTTTACCAGCAGCTTGGAAGTTGCGCCATGATTAAGGGAGGGAACACGATCCTATGTGCTCATCCAGGGCACCAGTAAAAAATGAGAGCAGAACCCAGTTATGGTGCATCTTTATCCCCTTTTCTTAATTCCCAAGCAGTTGCTTCCCTCACTCTTCCTGTTGTTGAAGAGGTGGAAAACTAATAACTTTTCTGGGAAAGCACAGTGCAGGAAAACTGCTGTCCTTTCCTTTTTTTTTTTTCCTTTGGAGTTTGGATTTTGCCTCAGCACTGGAAATGTACTGAGCAGTTAACCAGGCTGAAGTAGGTCAGAGTGTGAACTGGCTCAGTCTCTCTGGTTCAGGTGTCACAGAGCTTTTCTGCTTGCTGGCTAACTTTCAGTTCCATTCTGAAACAGATTAGAGGTCGTTGGCAGCTTTTTTTGGATTCATCATCTTGGGTATTAGTGAAACCATTGGGGTATTAGTGAAATCATTGCAGGAAATGCTTTTTTTCGTTTCTTGAAGAAGACTTGTCTTTTCCTGCCTGGATTTGGCAAGGTAGAAGCCAGAATTGAAGGAGTATTGAGATGATTTGACTGGAAGGTTAACCCTGATGTTGATAGTCCTTCACTATCTCCGTGTCAGGATGGTTTTAATCTAGTGCTGGTCTCTAGCATCTGAAATCTATTATAAAGTGATTACATTGGATTGCACTTCAGAAACCACAGCCTGACTTCAGCAGAAATTGCACCGGACCTACTTGCTGTGAGTATAAGCTCCCTGGTGCAATGGGTGTTGTCTTAGGATACTTCTAGAAGACTGGGATGTATTTAAAAGCAATACTGATTTATTAGTCAAATCTAGGGAAAATGAGCTTTTGTGCTTGGCAGTTCTTCTACTCCTCTAATACATCTTTTTTCCAGTGCAAATTTGAGAAGCTGTGTGTGTGTGTGCCCCCGAAGTTTGGCAAGTTCAAACTGTATAACTTTAAATATTTAATCCTGGAGAAGAGAATCAGTAGGACTTATGAATGAGGTGAAAGAACAGACAGGACGAGCCAAGAGATTGTTAATAGTTCTGGCCTGCTTTTGTATGTAGTGCACCTTTTATCACTGCATTTGGACTGGAGTCACTTCCCCACATCCAAGAGTTTTGGCATCCTGGCTCTTCTCTTAATCTAGCTGCAGAAGCTTTAGACCATGATTGCTTAGCAGTAGCCTCAAAGAACTTATTGAGAAGAAGAGCTGGAAAAGTAACCTGGTAAAGTTAAGGAGCAGAGCTATCCCTTCATCTGTTCCTCCCACTCTCAGAGCGACCAAGCTGGACCTGTGAAGTGTGTGCAAGCAAAGGGGGCAACAAATGACACCTCTGAATGGGCTGGGAATGCTCATTTTCACCTACTTCTGGTAAAAATTCTTGGTGAAACAGTGAAAAAAACTCATTTAGAGCTTTGCACTCTGGCTGTGGCTGAGGTTTTCTCTCATGCAGGAAGGCTGAAAGCTTAGCTCATTTCTTTTACAAGATTATGTTTCGATCACTTGGCATCTGAAGCCAGAGCTTTGTCAAAAAAGACATTGAAGATGACAGCTGAGAGCTGAAAAACTGGCACACCTAAAAGGGGAGGGACTTGTCACACTTGTTGCTGTTCAGATTCTGTGCAGGGCTCTCTGAAGACACGTCCCTGCTCTGCAGATGCAATATTAACGTTACCGTATGGTCTGTGAGAGTGAAGTCTGAGGGACAGGAAATCTGTGCATGACAACGACAATTGAACCAGCCTGTGCTGGAGACCTCCCTGTGGTTCCCCCCTATTTCTCCTCCTCAAAGGTGTCACTGTCTGCTTTTCCCATTGTGACAGTCCCCCTGTAGAGCCCTGATGCTCACAGTCATTCAGGTGTCTCTCCTTACCTAAAAACTAGATTTCCTAATTGCTGCAAAATACCAGTCAAGGTCTGAGCCTAAACATATCCCTGAAATATAATATAATCCCTCTAAATTTATGAAGCACGGCATTCCAAACAGGTGTGGGAGTAAATAGATTTATATAAAAGCTTAAGAGAAGCATCAATTCTTTTCAACACTTTCTCAAAAGCCCATTTTGTATCTCCAAGTGAATTTTGAGAGGGCTGTTGCAGACTCATAGTATGGGATGCTAAAGCTTGTCCACAAAGATATTCATGTTTAGCAGTTTCAGCTGCTCATTGTACTGAGTGAAGCAGTTCCATCATCCTGAGCGCTTCAGGATGACAGATGATCAATTTGATTCTTTATAAAAAAAAAAAAAAATGCACAAAAAAACCCCCTCAAAAAATTACTCAGAGCTTTGATTTGTACTGGTAATTATGGCTAAAGACCTCTCTGAGTCTTATAATTAACTTTAATAACCTTATAAATATTCTCCAAATATAATTAAGGGAAATTACATGTTAGGGAAATAAAGATTAAGTGGCTGTGTTGGTGAGGACTAATAGGCCCTAGCAGAGCTGTGCTTTACAAACAGGATCTCACAGAGAAAGTGGCAGCTGTCTGGCAGGGATTTTATTGATACTTCTAGTCTGAGGAGATAATATTGTTTATACACCTTGTGCATCAAAATTAGTAATTATATTGAATAATTTAAGACTGGTCAACACTAATATCACCAATCTCTGCTTGGATTTTTGAAGTCTTGAAAGGTAAGTTCAGCTTGAACCTGATCTACTCCCCTTACCCTTTTTCCCGTTGGATAGGAAGGGTGAGAGAATCTTCCCTGGAGTCATTCCCAGGCAGGGAGGCACAAATAAGGAAGGGCTGTGTTACATGAGGGAGTTATGAGAGTTATTTGGAGTTGGTCGACAGCTGCAGCCCTCTGCTCTCGTGTGAATGGTTTCCTTTTTGCCACAGTGCTTATTTTAATGAACTCCATCTGCACAGAGCTCAGTCCATCACAGAGAGCAGCTCATGATCCCTGTGGATGCAGTATGGATGCCATGAGTTGTCCAGTCTATCAGGTTGCACGTGAAGGATGGATATGAAAACGAGCTCATAATCTGTGACATTTATTTTGTAGTTAAATCCCTGGGGTTTTGTTGTCATTTGGTTTTAGTTTGGTTTTTTTTTCCCCTACCCTCCCCTCCAAAAGTCATGATGATAGTGGCTTACCATTTGGGATTTTCCTGCTGTGGAAAGTGTTTTTCTTTCTGGAATCTCTGGTTTTATTCAGATATTGGTGTAGAAACTCGATGCCCTGTCCTTCAACCTCTTGCCAAGACAGATGTGACACAGGAAATACAGAGTGGGATTATTTTAAGGCAAATTCCATCTGAAATCAAAGAACTTCTCTTAAAACAGAAATGAGGAAGCAGAATCAAAACAGAAATAAGAAGAATAACTGTTAGATTTGTAAATAAGACTTAAATGACACTATTTTTAGCCTCGGCTTACTCAGGTAAAGTTGCTTCTGCCTGAATCTAAATATATGAAGGATGGCATCCAAAGCCATAGCTGGCTTACTGGGAATATATGGCGTGGCATATTTTCCTTTTCCTCTGCCATAGGTTGCATATAAATCCTCAAACAGCTCACCACACCAAAAATAAGGCTGTATAAGTATCTGAGCGCATGGAAAAATACCTCTCCTGTTGCCAGCACATTAGAAATTAAAAGAATTAATCCATTTGAGGCGCTAGGCGGGAACCTCTTAAATTAGTAACAGTTCTCTGAACACAAACATCCAGGTTTTAGGCAGATTTCTGGAAATGAGCAAGGCAGTGCTGGCACCGAGATGACAGTTCCTAAGTAGTATTTCAGAGGAAGTGTTTGTCTGAGGGCTTGAACAACTTCCAGCAGCTGACATTTTGCAACCAAAAGTGTGCCAAATTAGGTAATTTACGTTGCTTTTTTGCTCTTTGTGTTCCACTTACTTCTCCTCAGATCACAGCATGGACACAGAGGATTCCTGACTTAATCTGTGACTGCCTGAATGCACGAATTAGTCACCTGAGCACTTTTAATAATCTTAAAATGACACTGTGGAAAGGAATTAATGCCTTAGGCTGTCGCTGGTGGGATCTATAAACTCTCATCTGCAGCTGTCAGGTCTGTATTGATAAGGAATTGCTGCTGCAATTGGATACCTGTGATAACAATTAGGGTGGAAGAGATGCAGAAAAGAAACTCGACTGTTAATCTGGGGATGGTTTGCTGGTGGAGGCTTCTTGGTGCCTCCTTTGCACACTTTCTAATAACTTTCTATCCTTCTTATATTGTGGTGCCCAAAACTGCTCACAGTAATCTCTGCACTCGGTAATCTCAGTCTCCCAGGCAGATTTGGGAGCACTCTTAGTGCTTTTCCTGTTAGTGAAAAGTTAATACCACCTACTCCCCACAAATCCTGTGGAAGGAAGAAAGGGAGAGTATTTTATGGCTTCCTCTGACTGGCATAGCTAAGGAGGTGCTAAAATTCAGGATACTGTAGCTGTCTTGGTCCTGTTCCTGAGGCATTTCTTCAGTTAAAGGTTAAACACGACTTTAATATCTTAATCATCAGAACACAGGATGTTCATTCCTAGATTTTAGCCACAAACCCCTCGTGTTCAGCTGAGCTGTTTGTGTCTGGCGTGGCTGAGTCTCATTTCTGTTCAAAGGAAGTGAAGTTTAGATGGATGCTCTTGTTCTCCTGGTGGAGGCAAGAATTCATTGCTGTGCCTCCAGGCAGCTTTTTACAGCACGCGTGGCTTTCACTGCTTCCAGCCCTGCAGTTGGGAATAAAAACATTCTTTCAGGTGAAATCAAGTGTTCATGAAGAATTTAGCCTGTATAGATTCTGCTCTGTAGGACTGAACTTCTTCCATTGCTCCCAGCCCTGTGGATCTCATGGATGCTTAGACAGTGGGGGTGACTTCAGTTGGTTGTTTCCATGAACTTGTCCTTTTTCTGTTTGCAATAAACACTCTGCTCAGGTGTGTGAACAAACTAAGTGTCAGTTGGCAAATATAAAAACTAATGCTGAACACAGGTGAGAATAAAGGGATTGTGACTGGATTAACCAGGATTTTGCTGGAGAACTGGGTTAGAAATTCACTTTATCATGTGCCAAGGTTCCTGTCTGGTTGAATTTGCTGAGATGTTATATTTTAAAAATTGCAAAACTAAAACAATGATAGACCCTGCTTTACCAATGGTGTAGCTGATGGGTATTTCAGATTTTTATATTGGCTGTTGTTGGTGTTGCTTTAAGTTTAGATTTGGAAATATCAAGACACTGCCTATTTTTAAATGCAATATTCTGTAAATACCCGTGTGTTAACAAAGCTTAGTAACTTTTTACTTAAACTACTTTGTCCCTAGGATCCTCTGAAATAGCATGAACACTTTGAAACCTATCAGCTACCAGTGAATTTGAAATCAAAAGCCTAAGGCTCAGATCTGTGAAAATATTTTCTTGATTATCTAGTTCTCAGTGACTTAAAAACCCCATCTCTGTAGTTGTCTGCATTTTTTTAACATCATGATCATGCAGTTGAGGCTCAACTTGGAGACCTTGGAGTGGGGTTTTTAGGCTCATTGTCTCCCTCCACTGTGGCTTTGTCACATCAGGGCTGATGTGAACATTGCACAGATCCTGATCTCATGTTCTCTGAATGCTTGAAGGAAATGATTCCTGTAGGTTTGCATCCATGAAACTGAAAACCTGTTTAGAAGTATCTGAGGAAAAAGGTTCATATTTAAAAGCTTGATTCTCATCGTTTCCAGTCTGAGCAGTGGTTGGTGAGGGTGGTGACAAGAAGAGAAAAAGTAATTTTAAAGTGCATTTTAAAGTAATGGAAAAAAGAATTTCTCAATAATTTTTTGTATTTCAGTTTCTCTTGGAAATGGTTTCCTGGAAAGCCCAGTGATGTGTAGATGGACCATGGTTCAGGAAACTGGGGCTCAGAATGCCTGGGGGAAGTGCAGTGTGAATCTAATGGAGTGGTCTTTGAGTGCTTTAGTGAGCACATTTGAAGGATAAAAAAAGCACAAGAACTGTGCTGAATTCACGATGAAACGCCCCTGTAGCACAAAGGGTTTAAATGTCACAGTCAGGCATAAAAGTCTTGGTTTAAGGAGAAAAGACTATTTTTATACAGCTTGTGTGCTAGAAAAAAACGTGGTCACATACTGTCAATTCTGATGCTTCTTTAAGATCAGGAATATAATATTCCACTTATATTTAGCAGAACTATGGCTCTGTGTGAACGCTTGAACATTTGTTCTTTTTGTAAAGGCTATGGGCAGCTCTGTGAGATTCAGAGCAGTGCTGGTGCTTTTTGACACTGAGGGGCTGCAAAGGTGGGGACTTAAGTACTGTTCATGTTAAGAAAACATAGAAAAACCCACTAATAATTATATTTATAAAGAGCATTGCTTCCTACTAGACAGGAAGGAATCTAGTTTTGGAGGGTGATGTGTGCTGTGAGGAACATGCAGCTATCCAGAGTCCTTTCCTGGCTTTCCTGTCATCAGAAAGTCATTTGCTCGTAGTAAACGCATTTAATGAAACTAATTTTAGAACTATAGGTCAGCACTTAAATTTGTTTTCTCCTTGTTAGTCTCACAGCTAGACCAGGCCTTAGATTTTGTAACAAACAGGTCTCATTCCAGGTCTCATTTCTTCTCCCTGTGCCAGAACCGTCTTTCACACAAGTGAAAGAACACGGTTGTTGCCAGTTTTGTACCCTTTATAAGTCAGATTCCATCTTTTAACACTTGACTCATATTTCCAGCGCTAGGGTGGTGCTTTTCCCCCTTTCTTACTCAATTTTCCCTTTGTTCCTGATCCTTTATTTCTTTTGTTAGCGACAGAAATAATGCGCAAATCAGCTGCGTTGTCATGGGGAGACTTCACAGCGTGAAGGTGATGAAAAATGGCCAGTTTTAATTCTTTTTCTTTCTGCACCGAGACACCACAGGGGGATGAGCAGGGAAATCACTGATTTCCTCTGATTTTCCAGGGGCAGCCTGTGGCTGGACAAGGAGGAAAGGGCAATTGGTTTAGCGGTGCCGCCGCTGCTGGGCCGAACCAAGGGAACTCTTGGAGTGTCCCTTGGCATCCCTCAGCGGTCCGAGCGGGGCTGATTCCCTGGAGCAGCAGATTTGTGGAGCAGCGTGGCTCCCGCGGGAAGCAGCGCCGGTGCCATCTGTCCCCTGTCGCTCGGATCCGTGTGGCTGAGGCCGGAGCTGTCGCTGCTCCGGAGGACAAACGGGATGGGTGGCAGCTGCCGCGCCTGCTCCGGGCGTTAATTCCCTAAGGAGATCAGATCAAGCCGTGCCTGCAGAATGGGAATAGCGCAGGATTCAGCACGGGAGAAACGTGTGAATTCCTCCTGTAAATGCCAAAGTGAATATTCAGGTTGCGCAGCTGCCTCCGTGGGCACCCTCTGGATAGAGGTTTTTAAGGGATTGGTGATAACCGGCCTATTTAGGGTTCTTCCCGCTGCAGGGAAATTGCTGGAAGAAGGCGGCAGAGGCTCAGTCCTGCACATCATCAGGGGAAAAACAAGCCCTTCATCTTGGCTCGGTGGTGGTGAGGGATGGTTGTTACTGCAACTGGTGCAATAGCACAGCAAGATTTAAAAGCTCGAGTAGATACAGGGAGGATGATCAATACTCCCAGCAGTGTAATTCTGTGGAATTTACAGGACTAATAAAAAACTGCACAAAGAGGGAAATACGATAAACACTTCAATTTCCTCATAAAAGAGATGGCTGGAATGAAAGCTGCACAATGTTTTGCTGTGAGGAGGTGGGAGTATATGACTTTACAGTGACTATGATAAAGCTTTCCTTTCCCAGAGTATATTTAAGCCACGGGAATCTGCATCAAAGTGAGGAATGTATTCTAGGAGTAGCACACTAAACCTGTCACCTACTTTGCTAATTATGTGCCATTTTGAGAACAAAAGCTAAACCATGTGAAACATCTAATAGAGAGCAAACTCCGTGTTTAATCCTGATCAACTAAGTGGTTTATTTTATGTGGGTGATGGTATTGGCCAGATAAATCAGGTACTGCTGACCCTTTAATGGTATCATTGTTACGCTTGCATTGTCCATCACAGCTAGAATCCTTGTATATTCAAATATTTAGACTAGTAAGTTGTGATCGCAGCTGAATGTCACCAAAACATCAACATTTAAAAGGATATTTTATAAATAAGAGATGAAAAATACTTATTTGTGAAGAGTAAATATTGCAGCCCAGCTGCAACAATGTTCTGTTACATTTAAGGTGAATAATTTATCTCCAAAGATGATACCTGGAGAAAACAAACTAAGGGCAATTTGGTATCAGTCTCTTAAAATGAATCATCCTGGTTGTGTTTTCAGTGGGAGAACCGGTCAGAGGAGATCAGATCGTCAGAAGTGGTTCAGAAGTGGCCACTGGAGAGGCTGACCTGTAAAGCATCAGCGTGTGTGCCGTGTCCTTTGCACTGGGCAGTCGGGCAGCTGGGCTCTCCTTTGAATGCAGAAGTGGCATCTCCAAGCCGGGCTTGGACAGGATTCTGCAGAGCAAGTGTTTGTTTTGCTGCCTGAGATAAGCTCAGCAGGGTCCCGTGTCTGATGCGGGAGTGAAATCCCATCAGTGCTCGCGGGAGACGCCGGGCTGGGATTCGGTGCCTGGTGTTGGGAAGTGGGACAGTGGCTGAGCGAGCTGCTGGGCTGGCTGCCAGCGCCCTGGAGAGAAGCTGCAGTGGCCAGCAGGAAGGCCTGCATCCCCAAGGCATTCCTCAATGATGGAGTTTTGTGGGTGTACCCCGCTGAAACCTCTGCACATCTCTGCTCCTGCTGGAAATGTCGGAGAGCAGGGGCATCCTTCCCTCCCAGCCCTCAAGGCAGTGTTTGGAGGAGACTTATTCCTAGGCTGGAGGGGGAGAACTGGCCAGTGAGGAATGGAGGCTGGGCTGGGGACCTGTCCTGGCTACTGCTTACCCAGTTTTCAGTATCCGTGCTCAGCTTTCAGTCTGCCATAAAGCAAATGCTGATACGTGCTTAGTATGAAGTGACTTGTTCCTCCTGAATTGTACATTGCCTAAATGCTTCAAAAAGCAGCCAATTGAGTTTTTCTTGCATAGCTAAAGAGCTGTTTCAGGTGTATCTTTGTATGTAAAGCTTCCTTAGGATGATACTCTGTGCTTCCTTGTCTCTTAAATATTCTATGGATCAGTTTTTCTCCTGCTGTTCAGATAAAAAATAATATGGTGGAAAGTTTTAAAAAATAATAACACTTGGCAATATTCTCCCACGTCCTAATTTCTAGGTGCTAAGCGGGCCTTTGATTTGGATTGCACTGTGACCTCTTCTTGTGTATAACTTTTCCTTGTGTTGGGATATGAGCTGTAGTATCTTAGCAGGTGTAGTGTGATGTGCTAGGTACTCTTTTAAGCATGTGAGCCTTTCTGAGCAGTTTTTGCAGCAGAACAGTTACAAAGGTGTCTTTATAAAAACCTGGGCTGTTTATCATGCTTATTCCTAGTATACAGCTGGATTTGTGGCAGAGCTTCTCCCGTTGGAAGGGATTTAGCCTTGCTTTTCCCAGGCCTGCTCTATGGATTTGCATAAGCTGCAGTTACACACTCCAATGGCTTTTCCAGTCTCTGTACTACAGGCTTTCAGTGACTTTGCTGACTGCAGCTCTTGTCGAGCCATTAACTTAACTGGGAGTGCCCTCTGAATGTTCAAGGTGGTTTCCAGATAACCTTGGCATTGCCAGGATTTCAAAAGCCCTATCAGGTTAATAGCAGTGGAACTCCACAGCCTTTCCCCCGCCATATGAACGGAGCAGTGACTGATTTTGTGATATTGCTGCCCACTGAAGTGACAGCTTCGTTAATTGAGTAATGGTGTGAAATCTGCAGCTCCACATGTTTTATTCAGAGGAAACCTTAAACCTGCTGCTAGCTAATGCATCGTGTAAACTGGATGCATTCATGTGCTGGCCCAATCCTCAGCACTTCAAGCTTCTGTCTTCACTTAAATGTGTTTTTCAGAGAAAGAATTCCCCTTTTTACTTCACTCTCTGCTAGAAACTGAATAAAGAAGTGGCTGGATAGCAGGAAAACTGCATCTCCTAGATAGAATGAGGCTTGATGACCTCAAGGGGTTTTTTAAAAACTTTTTTTGGCACCTTTATCTCCATGTATAAATAGCTCACAAGTCTGTTCCTCGGCATTGGCTAGATGTAAAGTAGTGTTAGATGCTTTTGGGAGGTGAAAGTAGGCTTTCTCAGTTCCTTGTGGATGGAGCAAATCCAAGCTGTGTGCTATATTTACACACTTAGGTTCCCTAGCAGCTTTTACTCCCTAAGAAATATGTGCTGATTTGGTGTAGTGTATTTAAAGTGCACTCCCAACAAAAGATTTATGCTGGACTTAAAAGATGGAAAAGTGTTTCGTTACATCAGTTTATAGCTGGATGCTGTCAGCAGCTCCATGTTAAATTTATTCATACAACCTTTTAGGTAATATTTTGATCAGCAGCAATTCTTACATCTCTTGAGGAGCCATTGAAGATGGTCAGGTGGTGCTGCTTCCCTCCCTGGTGTTTGCTGTGAGCAGCTGAATAAGCTTGTCATTCATGCCCTTGAGTCTGCACTGATGGATTTTTTTCGGAATTGGCTTGGCAAGGGTACATTTTTCTCAGCTCACTGCTCGTACCACAGCAGAATTTCTCAGCTGTATAAAGTACCCTGGCACTGGGTCCTCCTGGACCTGCCTGGGAAGCGCAGGTGGAGTTCACCGGGCACAAACCCATGGGTTTATCTGCGTTTGCAAAAGGTCACCAGGAACTCTCAGTGACCTCAAGGAGACTTTTTTTCTCTTTTGGGCAGCGTCTCAGGTTTCAAGGAGCTCTGTTACTTCCCTGCTTAATTGGTGCTGTTGAGCCATGGAGACTGGCTACCTATTAAAGCGTCACTGCTTCTGGCCACGTGGAAGGCTTTGAGGTCTTCTCTCCAAATTTTAGTTGGTTTATACTCTTGTGCTGTCTGACTGCCAGGTGACATGGCTGTGAGCATCATTAAAGCTTGGGAGAAGTTGCTGTGAGTCTTTTCAGAAATGCTACCCTCCATGAAATTGTTTTCAGGGCTGAGAAAATAATGGAAGCTATTCTTTGTATAACTTCCTTATGTATTGTGGGTTGGTTTTTTAATATAACCTAAAAGCCTACTCCAGCTTTAGCAGTAAACTGTGTTGTGATGATTAATGTTTGACATTAATATTCTGGAATCATTTACAATAAATCTTCTGTTCTCTGGCAGACATGCCTCTAAAACATGTTGTTTTGTATATCTGTAGATCCAAGTATTTCTGCATCCATAACAGACAGCTTTATAAAATCAGGGGAGCAGTCAGAGCTTTTACTAAATCTGTTTTGGGGTTACTGATATGTGCAAGGTCTATTGCCAAAGGTTTGGTTTTCTTTTTTTCTGTGATATTGGCACTGTGTTGGATTTTACAAATGAATATAAAATCCTCTCTTTTTTTAATGATCAAAGGCATAGCTTCAATTCAATTCAGATTCCTTCTTTCCTCCCTTTGTCAGTCAGTAGGATGTGCATGTAATGAAATACCTGTTGAGGTCACTGTGGGTAATCCCAGAGGGAGAAACCCGGGAAAGGAGAGCAGTAACAAAAAATACCAGAGGGATGAGGAGAGGACCAAACACACCCTCCAGGAGCTGCCAGAAGAACTAATGATGGGTTTCAGCTGTGGCTCCTGTGTCAGTGACCAAGCTCAGCTGTGCTCTGTTGGCCTTCCTGACATTGCCCTGAGGTACAAAAAAGAAGAAATTCTGTCTCAATCTATCCCTCTGTCAAAAAGTTTCCCCCAGTTTCCCCTCTCTATTGTAATTTATAGTTGAATGGTCTCTCTTTACAATTCCCACTCTTAACTAACAAAAGGCAGTAAATTATGGATAAGTTCCAAAATACTGAGCCTGGGAGGTAGGAGACAAAACAATGCAGGATATTCTGCCCCTAAAAAAGGCATTTAGTTGAGTCCTCAGCTTCTGCTTTGGGCTCTGAGGTGCTCCTACTTAAAAACCATCTGTCAGCCCAGCACATTGCTGCCTGTTCTTCCACTTAGCCACAAGGTTGCGGGAGCCTGCAAGAAATAATACTGTGAGCCTTTTCAAACCTCTTCATGTTTTTTTTTTCTGCTGTTGAAGTGATGCTGAATGTGGAAGATGTTACGAGGCTGGTTGGTGGTTAAATAAAAACCCTGTAGGTTTTGATTGAATTCTTCAGAAGTATTGATGGAGCAGAGAGTGAGGATACAGAACTGGAATTACTGACAAAATAAAGCTAGCTAGGATTTGTGGGTTATTTTGAGAATCTGGGGGGTCTGGAGACTTAACACAAATTCTAAATATCCCCACCTCCCTGCCAGCTTTGTTGGTTTGCTTCTTCGCATAAGTGGTTGAAATGTATCTGGTAATGGTAATAATTTAGGGTTGAAGTACTGTGTCCTCAGTAGGAAAACAGAGGAGTGTCCCTTCTACTGTGGTCTCTTATCCTCTAATGATAATTTTCATCCACATCCTCAATGACTGAATAACCATTAAACATTTATACTGAAAATTCATGGGTCCAGCTTTGTGTGGTGGAAGTAGTGTCTCCTTAGGAACACCAAAAAGTGTGCTTTGCTTGATTTGCTTGATTGCTGCTCCCTCTTGTGGGGTTCAGGCCAGTTCAAACAAGCTTGGAGTTCATTCTTGGTCTGTTTAGATGGAGTAATTAATCACTGGTTCTCCTCTGATATGCTGCGTGGGGTAATGACCTTAAGACTTGCATCTCTGTGTACCTCTGCAAATCAGAACATTCTTTTATATCGAGGGGACTAAATCTGTAAAAGCATTTTATTCACTTTTTAAATGTAATTTAGGTTTTTTCAAGAACTCATCCTGTTGTGCTGTTGATATACAGAAGGGGTTTACTTTTCTGTCAGAGCAGAGATGAGCCAGTACCCCAGCTGTAGCAGACTTGGCAAGTCTTGCTGTACTGGCAGCAGTAAAACCTCTTACACCTCCTCTCCTGTAGTCAGCGCTTCTGACTCGCGCTCCTCGGGCTGCTGCCCTTGTTAAATGAGTGGCTCCTGAAAATTAAACCCCAAAAAAGAGCTCTGCCTCCCATGTGCTCTCCTGTGTCCCCAGTAAATGCAAATGCTGTAGCTGGGGGAAAGATCTTTTTTTTTTCCTTGTCCTTTCTCAATTGCTCTGCTGGCGTAAAATCTCCACATCTAATGTGTTGTGCCTGAAGATGTAAAATCATTGCTCATGTTTGTTTTCCTCCAGAGAGACAGATAAGCTCTGGACACATAATCTCTGTTCTCTGGACAAGAAACTGAAGTGCTGTGGATTTCTTCATTGCTCCTACTTGATGGCAGAGACCTGTGCAACTTCACTGACCAGTTCTTGGCGTGAAACTCTTTCAGGAATTTCCCACTGAAGCTTAAAAGACAAATTGTCCTGACCTCTTGCAAAACGGGAAGGGCCCACATCAGTGTGACGCTGAAACAAGAGCAGTTCACATGATCTAATTTCTAATATTACACCATTTCACAATAATGATAGGATTTGTCTCAGCACTGGAAGCTCTGCAGTTTCCATCACTTAAGTCATGTTGCAATGTTTCTGTCCAGGAACTGGAATATGGGTATTAAATCTCAGCTTTGGGGAGTATTCAGTGGATTACCTGAAACTTTTGATCTTCATTTTACTTGGCTTTAAAAGAATGAATCAGTCTTAAATGTGCCTGCATGTAAAGTCTGTGCCGCTGTGGAGACCCAATGCTGTTGTTGGACACATAATTAATTCCCTGTAAATGTATTTATTCTTTCTGTGATGCAGGCCAAGGTGGGATTTTGGCTGAGGTTGAACCAGTAAGCAGGTGCACTTGATTTGAGGAAAAAAACCCCAGAACCTGATGTTCTATTTATGCCTTTTCTTAAAGCTTTATATCATTTCTTGTCACAGACTGGGTAATCCCTAGAACAGCGTCAGTAACCTTTACTTAAATTTGTGATTTTCTTGTCTTTTGACTGGTAGTGTGAGCATTATTTTAAGCAGTTGCTGGGATGTGTATCTACATTTTAATGTGCTCCAAGTGCAGAGCTGTGTTCAGGATTTGCCAGCTTTTATTCAGATGAAATTTGCAGTTCAGTGGGGACCAGGAGGTGATCCCCACAGATTACATTGCTTTGTAGCAGTCTTTGACTTTCACTTCTTATTTATACTTCAAATATTTTTACCAGTCAGGAACAAAACCTCTGTTTGTGTCCATGTATCAAAAAGATGTTGGCATCCACCCAGCCCCAGAGCCCTCCCCAACCTGTGTTTATGCTGTAAAGAAACCAGATGAAAAATTGCAGTTTGTTGCAGGTTCCAAATGGGGTTATTGTGCTTTACTTTATGGTCAAGACAAATGTGTTTGCTCTTCAGTAACGTGCACCAGTGGCTGAATTAATTTTGCGTGTGTGCTTCCTTGTTAAGAGTCGTTCTGCTGTGTGCCGGTGCCTGAGGACGAGTTCCCAGTGGGGAACGCTGGTTGGAGCTTTGCTTCCAAATAGAAGTCAAGCACCAAAAGTCTGAAATACAACTCAACTCTTTTTATTTGTGAACTCTGAGTGACTTTAACTGCAGAGGCAGTTCTGCAATCAGACAGAAATACGGTATTCAAACAGCACTCTGCAATTGAGCCGTTCTACTTGGGTGTTCTGAGGTTCAGTTTTATTTAAATTTTAAATGAAGACAACAGTTGCTGCAAAACGCTGCTGGTGCCATAGAAGGAGAACCAAAAGTGGTCACTGCAAAAGAGAAACTTCTCTCTTTTCATGAAGAAGTTGGGTAAAACAAGTAGAAGAAACCACTGGCTGCAGCTTCATGCAAATAACTGTTTCAGGAGACAACACTGGGAAGCTTTTTATGCTTTCCTTGTGAAATTCCAGCCCGTATTTGCTAATGCTGCCAGCGGGTTTTGTTTATTTTTCTCCTTCTAGATATCATTTCTGATTGATTAATTTATTTGTATGAGTGATCCAGTTGTTTCCAAAGTCAATTTGACTCCCCCAAAACTATTTCTATGAGTTAACAGTCTTGATGTAAAATACATGACTGCAGGATTATCCAGGGTGTAGAAAACATATGGATTTGTTCTTGGAGGTAACAGCTGTAGAAGAGTATCCAAATTCTTCCCTGGTGGGAGCAACCACTTACTGACCAGAGAGCTATTTAGGGAGAAAATGCCAATTGAAGAAGTGACGTAAATGTGGTCAGTTGATACTAACCGAGGAGCTGCCAGCCAGCATCCTATCCTGGAGTTGCTCTTTCATCCCTGTTTTGCTTTTTCGGAGTGGAAACAGGACGAGTGATTGATTGCTAAATAGCAGTGGAAGTGGTGCACTCTATATATAGAGTGGTGCTGGAGAACGGAGCTGCAATGCTTATGAAAAAAACCCCAAAACCGAATCAAAACAAAGCCCCACCAACAAAAACATTTACTGAGATAATAAATGCCTCTAAACCACTGCCAAGATGGAAATGATAACAAGATACCTCTGTTTTAAGATCAATTCCTTGTGGCAGGATTTGCTTTGGTAATCCATGCGAGCTCCTGGTGGAGCTCAGTTATTGTTTAGACTAAATATTGTTTCTTGTTGTATTTTTAGCAGCAGCTCCTTGGGACTCCATGGCAATATAATTTACGAGGTAGGATGCAACTCCCTAATTGTCTCTTGCATTGTAGAGCTGTACAGGCTGTTCAGTGCAGAATAAACATTCTCCTCCTTTGTGGGGGGGAAAAGGTCTGTGTCAACAAGAATTTCCAGCCTCTGCTCACATGCCTAAGTTATATCTCCAAGATGGGTTTCCTGGCAAACACATCAGCAAATGTTACTCCAAAGTGGACAGTGTTCATGTATAAATTCCTTCATTAGGCATGGTTCTCTTTCCCTCCTCCTCTTCCCAGTCTTTGGCTCAAAATGTTAAGCAAGAGGACCAAGAATGCTGACCCCTTAAGCACAGATAACTCACAGCAGCACCCTCAGCATGTCAGAGCAGAGCGTCTGCCTGTTCCCACTCCTGGGAATTAAGGAAAACACAAAACCAAAGCTCTGGTGTTCTGAGAAACCCTAAAAACAAATTTGGGTTTTTTTAGGAATTTCTTGGAATGCCCTTGCAAGAAAAAATTTCCATGAAAAATCTTACCATTTCATCTCCCACCAAACTGCAGTCTTGTAGGATTGCAGGGTTTGGATGAGCCTGACCCAGGAAAATAGGTTCAGGCTGCAGTCAGGGTGGTCATGGGGAACACCATAACAGTTCTTTTGGTCAGGTGTCCTCTGTAGGTATCCTTATTATCCTCTTTGTATGGGAAAATTGGACACTCCTCAAAGGGAACTGTCAAATTTTTGCTAAAATGTTTGGTAATTCATCGTTTGTTTGAGATTCTTTGGTACTTGCAGAGGATCTTAAGGTAAAGATATGATCCCTGTACATTTAAGATGCCATCCTAGTTCATTCTCTCTAGTGAATACAGTCAAATACTTGATTTGAAGCCCTAATGATGTTTAGCTGTAAGTCTGACTTTTTGGACTTGATTTTTACTCTGCATTTGATTTGATTTGTCTTTTTTTTTTGCATGTTGATTTGGAGACCTCGGTGACTTAACTGTGGCACTCCCAGAGCCTGAAAATGCTGGTGGTATTTTCCCGCCTAATGTCCCTGATGGGGGTAGGATGAAGTGCAGAACTTCTGCCCTTTTGCATGGGACTTTTTGGAATTATTGTTGGGTTTCCAATTCACAAAATTTACAGTCGTGGTGGACATGGTTAATTCCAACTCTTTAATCTCATTAGGTTGGAAGTAGAGGCTGGGAGATGGCAAAGCTGTGGATACACCAACAGAGAAGCACTTTTCTACAAGTAAAAGGCTCTTGCTAGATGATTTTTGTGATTTTTTTACACAGCTATCTGTACACTCAGGTTCTGTGAGATTATCTGAACCAAAACTTTTTAAAATTTGATCTCTTTTTTTTTTTCATTATTAAGCAAAGGAATGGAAAATCTTAAGACTAGGTCAGGAATTTTTATTATGGGAACCACTCCTGAATTCGTCTCTTCTAAAACAGGAAGATCACGTAACTTTTCATTCACCCATATTTCCAGTTTCTGAAGCTTTCATACACCCATATTTCAAATTTCTGAAGCTGAAGTAGTCAGGCTTTAATATATTCAATATCCAAATGTTGATGGCATCACTGTTTTGATGCTGAATGACAAATGTGCCACAGGGTCCCCAAGAGCCTCCCAGCTTCCCTGCTGGAGCATGACTCAGTCTGACTTGTGCCTGATCCAGCAGTTTCCTTCCTCCTCCTCCCTGTGCTGCCGTGCAGCCTGGACAGAAGATAATCTGTTGATCCTGGCAGGGGATTTTGGTGCTGAAAACCGGACATTGTTTTCCTAAGGAGCACTTGGCTGCGTGCACTGGAGTCCAGTGCCTTGCTGACGGGCTACAAGGAGGTTTTGTTCCCGTGGCCAGCTGAGCTCCAGGCATGCCAGGGTGCCCCAGCAGGCGGGGATGATGAAGCCATGAGGTGCAGACGTCACTTTTCCTGTCTGTCTGACTCCGGGGGGGTGTCGCTCCAGAGGGGTTCATTGGCTTTCTTCAACATTCGAAGAGCAACACTATGAACCTCATTAAAAAAACCCCAAAACTAGAGTAACCAAATATTTCTTCTAAAATAAAGTATTTTTTAGCTTTTTTTCCCACAAAATGAGACTTTCTTTCTCTGTTCCCAATGTTTGGAAAGCCAGGAGTAAATGTGATACGGACGGACATTGCTGAAATTCTAAGAAGCATAGAATCATTTAGGTTGGGAAAGATCGAGTCCAGCCAATAATCCAACACTGGCAAGTCCACCAAAAGTGACACCACTTGAAGAGAATGCAGGAAATGCACAACAGAATTTCATTTTTATAGATATGAATGATATAATCTGAGTTATGTACTTTGGTGATGGGTAGTGTTGAGAAGTGGCTGCTATATTGCTGAAGGATTAACACTGAGGTGTGCCAAACTGGAGCCAGAGTGCTCCATCATGCAGGTTTTTTCAGTTTTTAAACCTGTCTATAAAGGTTTTGACTACTTTATTCCTGCTTCTATGCCTCTTAACCTACCTACAACATGCCCTAAAGATAAAAGAAAAGGCAATTGAGCATGAGCTGTGCTGGGGGCCAGGCTTCCTTGGAATTTGAGTTATCAGTGATAATAACATACCTGGAGGATGACTGGGTGATCTTTCCTTCTTCCTTTTGACGCAGCTCCTCAGTTGTTATGGGTAAACTGCAGTTCTGGAAAGCTGATTTTTAGGATTTGGGCCAGCATTTGTGGAGGATTGCATTGTTCTGGGCGCAGGCATGCATTTTTTGTGTGTGTGTTTGCAAAGGAGAGGTGTGTTCCCCATGGGGAGATAAGGAGTGTGTGTCACTGGAATCAGAGCTGCTGTCCTAAGTGCAATAAACTTCCTTTTTTTTTTTTTTTCTGCTTAGGCATACCCAACTCACAGTTATCCCACCAGGCTTCTGGAAGTGTTAACTGACCTTTTTTTCCCCCTTCTAAATCTCCTGTTACCCGTTTTTCTTAGGCTCAGTTTAGCATTGTAGTACATGCAATGCATATTTCCACTGGGAGCATCTTCCCTGCTTAGATATGTCCTGGAATTAATGCCACTCTTCCACAGCATCCTATTTCAGATGGGAAATGCATGGACACAAGAACTGTGAATAAATAAATAAATACCAATAAATAATGACTAAATAATATCATTTTTAGCAGAGCTTTAGATGCCTGTGCTATCTTTCTGAATAGGAGAGAGCTATGATGAGATAGGCACTGCAGTTTTGAGGGGATTTGTCAGGACCTGATTGGAATTCCAAGCCTCCCTTTACATAAAATCAGTTATAAAATGCTGAGGTGTGTGTTCAGAGCGCTCTCAGCTCGGTATTACTGAAAAATG
Source organism: Edolisoma coerulescens (assembly GCA_013397115.1). Classification (NCBI taxonomy): domain Eukaryota; kingdom Metazoa; phylum Chordata; class Aves; order Passeriformes; family Campephagidae; genus Edolisoma; species Edolisoma coerulescens. Next base: position 218,646 of record VWZW01002385.1, read on the forward strand.
GAAGTTTGCTAGCATTGAAAAGACCTCTTGATCCTTCAGTTCCGACCCAGCAGGTCTGTAGTACAGTTGTTTGTTTGAATTTATCCCGGGATATGTATGAAGTGCTTCCTGAAGTAAACCAAATAAAACCAAACATCTTGGCTTGGAAAGTAAATAGGAAAACGTGTGTGTATGTGGGGGTAATTTATGCCTTGTGTAGGAAATACTTGTATTTTCAGTGTATTTTCCAAGTGACAGTGCAAAACCTGTAGAGATCTGCCAGTGAATGTCAGGGGAGGTTAATTCTTGTTAAGCAAGAACCAGAACAAATTGTCTGTTTCAAGCCAAGATGAAGATATTTGTCACGCGGAGTTGTTGTGATGCTTCAGATTTACACAGTTAGCATCACTCCCCTTCCCTTCTCTGCTAAAACTTCTACACACAAGGCAATATGTATTTTTCCTGAAGAATTAACTCCAGTGCCTGGTCCTGGCTGCCTTGGGGTGAGCTGCCATAGTCCAGCAGTGCCTTCTTCACAGCTGAGCACCAAACACTGGAGGAATCCCCAAATCATGCTGTTACCTGCACCAAAATGAAATGCTGAGCAGCCTCTGGGAATTAGGGCATAACTCCTCTTGGACTCGGGGCTGTTCATAAAAGACAGATCTGCTCGGGATGGCAGGGCAGAGTGGAGAGGTTTCCAGCACCTGGGAAGCAGCTCTGGGCAGCCAGGGCAGGCCAGGGCCTTCCTTCGGGCCCTGCAGATCTCTGAGGGTCTTTGCTCTTGCTGACTGAGGATAAGGAAGCACAGCAGGCTGAGAACTTTATCAGCCTTAAATAACGGGCTTAGGGCTGAAGGTTACACTACCTGGAAAAGGAGAGCGTTTCCTGGTGGTGTTCCGTGTGCCTGGTTCCTGATTTCGATATAAGCTGTACTGGAGGATGAAGCGAGTGTCTGTAAAATGTAGATTTAAATTACAGATGCTTCACAGAAACACACAGTATTTATTAGTTTCTTTTTACACATGCTGGAGTGGATTTGAGACAGTTCAGATTTATTTTGTTAAAGCAAAGTTGGGTCCTTTACCTGGTAAAGAAGTTAAAAATAACTTGTAGGCTCAGCTGGTGGCTTTGGAGTTTAATGAAAGATGTGACTTTGGAGATCTTATTGCAGCCTTTCAGTACTTAAAGGAATTGTTATAGGAATGATAGAGACGTTTGACAAGGTATATGGGAGTCACAGGACAAGGAGGAATGTTTTCCCACTGCCAGAGGGGCAGGGTTACTTGGGATATTAGGAAGAAATTCTTCCCTGTGAGGGTGGTGAGGCCCTGGCACAGGCTGCAGAGAAGCTGCAGCTGTCCCATCCCTGGAAGTGTCCAAGGCCAGGCTGGATGGGGCTTGGAGCACCCTGGGCTGGTGGAAGGTGTCCCTGCCCATGGCAGGGGGGTAGAAGGGGATGAGCTTTAAGGTCCCTTCCAACCCAAACCATTCTGTAGTTCTATGATCTACGTAAAACCGGTCTGTTTTTCAATTGTAAAGCTTCACCTGACTTCAGCAGGGTTTCTCCCAGGGGCAGGGTGCAAGTTAGACATCCCTAATCCCTCTTATTTAAAGGAAGCAGGACTGGCCTTGCCAGGGACAGTGGGACATGGCTTGGGTCCAGGGACTGCCAGTGAATCCAGCTGAAGTATTACCCCCTAATGTAAAACAGTGCCATCGCTTCCAAATTAGCTAAAATACTGTCAGCAGCATGGCACTGTGTGCTCTGCCAGCCTGAGAAACCAGATTCCTTGTCCTGGGCAGGCAGCTCATGGAAGAACTGAGCTCAGTCGCTGGGTGGAGGCTTCGCTGGGCTCGCTGACCGGGAAGGAGGGCGCAGGCTGAGTTGCTAAGGAGCAACCTGTTTGGCGTGCCGTGGAAGATCCTGTGCCAGGAAGAGATGACTCCCCGTGTGCTCTGTGGTTGTGGCTGCAGAACGGCCGCGGGTAAAATGAGCTCTTGAAGCTTCGTTGCTCTCCTGGCCTTTGTGAGGGGATAGGTGGGCGAGCTTGGGGTGAAGACAAGGGGAATCGAGAGATGCTTTGGGTGAAATCAGGTGGAATCAATAGGTGGCATTAATCTCCACAGAGCCAGGATATCTGCTCTGACCGTGCCTTCAACTGTTCTTGGGGTATCGTCCCACTGGGTGCCACTTAAAACCACTTGTGCCCCCTAATCCTTCTGTGCTTTCGGCTCATGCAGCTCATCACCAAGAACCTTTTGAAATGCAGGGTGTCCTTATTTTTTGGCCAGCCGCTATTCCCGATTGCTCTTCTGCAGTACTGTCAGCCTTCAATTACATGTTTTGGGTGTTTTTTTCATTATTCCTTAGCGTGTAATGCCATTTCTCAAAGAATAAAACCAACACCAGCCCATCCAGCGTGGATGGCTCGTTTTAAGCTCGGCTCTGCACAACGCAATCCACAGCACCGATATAATTACAGCAATTAACAGCAGTGGAGCGGTTTGTTTCTGCTGTGCAAAGGCCACTTGTGAACATTAATATATATTTATAAGCATCTGCCCTGGGTGTTATCTGGTGGATGTGCAGCCCGGAGGGAGGGCGGGCGTGCGCCGAGTTGTTGGGATGTTCTGGGGCTGTTTATCTTCCTCGGGGACAGAACGGAGGCGAGGAGGCCCGTTCCGTGATGGGCACCGTGCGCGTTTCGGAGCGATGCCGGGCGGCAGGTGCGCGTTCTCACACAGCGCTCCCTCCGTGCTGCCCCGGCCGCCCAGCGCAGCGCCCGCTCCCCGCCCGCTGCCGCTCCGCCCCCGGGCCGTGCCGGGCGGGCCCCGCCGGGGACAGACGGCGGCAGCGGGAGCCATGGACGCGGCTGCCGACTGCCTCAGCCCGGCTGCCCAGCAGCAGGTAAGGCAGGGGGGCCGCGGGGGGCTCGGGCAGCGCGGCCGGGACAGCCCCGCGCTCCACGTGGTGGCCGGGAGCGGCCGGCGCCGTGCGAGCCCAGCCCGGGGGCTTGTCCCGGGCTCGCTTTGCGCTGTCCCTGACCGAAACGTGAGCTGCTTGCTGCTCCGGGAGCCGTCGTGCCAGCGGAACCTGTTAAATGATTGCTAAATAAAGTGTCACAGCAGCCCCGTGGGACCATCAGATGGCCACGGGCGGGTCAGGCATCCCTCGACACGAGCTGTCACTCGGGCTCACCGCTGTCACTGCACGGAGGGACAGGAGCTGTCAGACCAGCCCATGATGGGCTGTCGGGCCAGCAGCGCTGGTACGGGGGTATTAGAAGGGAATCCCTATGTTTACGTGTAGGCTAAGGTTCATCAGCCTGCTGCCTCTGAATAGTAATTTGCATTTAAGAGAAAGGTGAGGAGTAAAGTAGGATGTGGACTGACCGAGCCCTACGTGATTCAGGGGTTCATTATCATATGAGTAAGTGGTGCAAAGTGTGTCTGTATTTATAACTCATATGCAAAAAAATGTCAGATAAATACGCTGGTTTGACCTCTTAAGCATAGAAGTCATTATAGTCGCTCTTGTTTCAATGCTAAATAGTCACCACTCACCTGGTGAGCTCGTGGAACTGCTGGGTTGGGTCACATGTTGCTCAAATGGAGACGGGAAAAACATTGCTATGGGTTAGCACTGGTTCTGCCCGGTAGCTATGTTGGTCAGCTGTGTGAGAGGAATATTGCAAATCAGGTGCTCCATGTCTAAATAGACTTTAAGGTATATAGGAGTGCAACAAGCCTCATCAGACTTTTGACTGATGAAGTGTGACTTGGCTAAGAAGAATGAACAGTCCTGTAATATTTGAGGAAGAAGATACAGAATACTGGAATGGGACAGCATCCATCATGAAAAATTATGTTAGCCCCAAAAATGACTGGCTGGCTGTGTCTTAAGCGTGTTGGCAAAAGGTTTAAATCAGCCTGAGCATAGTTATTGCAGCAATGCACAGCAGTGGTTGCTTACAGGGAGCAGGTGTAATTTAGTCAGGCAGACTTGTGTTTTAAGGTTTCTCTGGCAGTGGGATCAGAGAGCTTTTCCGGGTATGGTTTGGTGCTGGCAAGCTAACACTTCAATCCTCCACGAAAAATACGACACTGACTTTGATTACTAGTCTTAGAAGCAGGTACTTTTGAGTGCACTGGAATTGAGGGGTGCTTTGTATAGCTGGAAAACTCTTACACATGTAACTATGTGGCAAGTCAACGTAGTCATTTTTCACCGCTCAAAAAAGCAGCATAATTTCCTGTCTTTGTTGGCTGTGTCTTGGGGCTGCCAGGCGAACAATGAAGCCCTGGCCATTTCAGGAGGGAAAGGCTCTGAGAATGCACACCTTCAGGATGTGTGTGTGTGTGTGTCGCTGGCCTCTACCTTAGCAACTCACCTAAATAATTCTCTCATCGCCGCGATAATGACAGTGCAGCTTCCCCGGCGTGGCGCGCGGGGCCAGGAAGCTGCGGCTTCCGTCACCATTGTGCTTTATCCCCCCGGCCACGGGCACAGCCAGGCCTCGTCCCCACCAGTGGTGTTTAGAAAGGGGCTGTGTAGGGGTCACTCCACAGTGGCTGCGAGTCCCATACTCCCAGTTCTCCCCACTGCTGCGGCTGGCAGAAGATGCTTCTCACCCTTTGCAGCTGATACCCAATACCTGGTTTGGGTTTTTTTCAGATGTAGTTGTGCTCCAGTTACAACCTGCTTTGTTTTTCCCCTCTTCAGAGCTACATATGCTGAACTCCTTAAGCCAGGGTAAAGATTTGCTGCTGCACAGGGCTGGGCTTTTATTTTCAAGCTGAGTGCCCCTTAAGCAGGAGTGTCAAGTGCTGAGCAAGAAGCCCAGCAAAAGCAACAAGCACTTTGCAGTTCAGCAGTGTATTTGTTTCAGGGCTTGGTGACTGTAAATCATTCTGAGCAACTGCAATAAAAAGACAAGAATTCAGTGTGTATATTTGTAGTATTTGAGCGAGTCCCATAAATTAAGGTGATGATTTTTCAGCTGCTGCCCAGTTTCGTGTTCATCTCAGCAGTGTGGTTGCCACTTCCTCTCGTTTTGCTTATGGGGCTTTACAGAAGCCTCTTACGAAGTTTGGGGGGTTTTTTGGTATGACATGCTCAGTAGGGCTGAAGCTGCCAGTTCTTCTTGTCAGATGAGCAATATTTCATAAAAGGGAAGTTGCAAAAGCTTTGTAATGGGTGCAGTTAGGCTTCATATTTTTATTCTTCTGTTTTTAACAGTGATCTGTCACTTTTGATTGAGGCCTGTATTGCTTGCTGAGTCACTAGTGAATTTTAGATGATTTTAAGATCACTTCCTTCAGTCTTAGTGATTTCTAATTTCTTTTTTTTTTAATCTTTAATCTCTTAAATAGTTACTTATGCCTTAGGAAGCCTAAAGAATAGCTTTCAGTAAGCTGAATTTCAGGAGTGTGTGAATTTTTGGGTGGTTTTCTAATGTTCAGCAGTGTCTCTTGCAGGCTGCAGTGTCTTTCTCTGCTGCTACCCTTAGAGGTGACTCGACTCTGGGCTCTGCCAAGTGCTTGGGCTGGATGAAGACCAAAGTCAGCCAGGCAAGGCCTGTTTTGGTTTAGTCAGCACAGAGAGAGAAACGTAAAGTTAGCATTGCTGCTTGCAGGCTGTGCAAGAAATCAAGGTATTTATAGCACAGAACAGAGTCCAAGAGTCTCAGAGAGTGTGGTTTGACAAACTCCCATGAGTTCAGTCACGCCCGTGCTTCTGAGGAAGAGGCCCACAATAAATCTGACACTCTCCGTGTTTGTCTGAAAGTCTGGTCTGTGTTTTCATTCTCCCATGTCCCAAAGGTTTGCAGCTTGAGCAGGTGGGGGTGGCAGTGGGGCTGTTCTGGGGGTCCTTGCCCTGTGCCGTGCTGGGGGACACCTACTGTACCTGAGCTGGGCTTTGGCACAAGAAAACCTGTGTGCAGCAGGCCCTGCTGGGCTCCCACACTCGCTGCAGGATTTGTTGGGTGTTAGGGTTGCTAGCAGACTTCGGTTTGACTTCGATAACATCGTACACAGTGAGGGCTGGACTCCTCCCTGCCCTGATGGATTTACTTCCTCTGAGCTCACGGGTGACGCCAGGTTTGTCACCGATGCCACCTACAGAGTACTAAAAAAAATTCATTTTGAATTAAGTAATTCCATCCACCGAAGCATGCTAGAAATGAGATTATGAAGGCTGCAGGTTGACCATTTAATGGCTGTCCTGAGTGCAGCATAATACATTTCTGTTGAGTTGGAGAGCACCCTCCAAAGTCTCGTGGGTAGCCTCACATACTGAAGTCTTTTTTTTCTCCTTGCGTATTTCCTGTCCCCCATTCTCTCATTTTGCTGTGGGCTTGAAAACCCTTTAGGGAAGGATGGCCTGTTTCTTACAAACCCTCCTTTGTCCAGCACAAATGAGCTGGTGTTTGGTCAGGAACCATGATGAAAATAACTGTGTAATCATCTAAATGGCACCCAGACACCCTTGAGAACGTGCTTGAAAATATTCCTTAGTGCTTGATGCAGACCTTAAGGTACAGCAGCCTTCTGACAGAGAAGCTGGGGTTACTAAGGAGCCAAGAGCAGGTTCTGACATAACTTGGGGGGAATTTATTCCATTATTCCATGAGGACGGTCAGGCAGCGAAACAGGAGCCTGGAGAGGCTGTGGAGCCACCACACTCAGAGCTTTTCAAGAGCCATCTGGACCAAGCCCTAAGTAGCATGATCTGAACGTGATGCTGATCCTGCTTTGAGCAGGAGACCTCCTGAGGTCCCTTCCAGCCCAAACAATTCTGTAATTATTTGCTTTGATGTGATGAAAATGAGTTGCTTTAAAATATGAGTATTCAGGACAGAATAACACCTGATGACTTCTTACAAAGTATATGCTGACAACAAGTTTTTAGCTTAAAGTCCAAGGACCCAGGGTACAGTTTCTGGTTTTGTATTCAGAGATACTTAAGGCTGACATGTGGTCATGTGTTAGAATGGCTTGACATTACAGACAATCTCTGTGCTGAGCAGAGCAGGCCGCTCTCCATCTCGCAAGACGTGCAGGCAGGCACAGGCGGTTGTGCTGTACCATGCTGGTAGAAGAACAGAATAGCTGAACTGACAAGAACACTGAATCCTTGGCAAGACCGTGGGACAAGGAAGAACCCTGAAGAAAGATACAGCAAGAACACAGAAAGATACAGCAAGGACAGAATGCAGATACTGTGCATAAGGCATTATTGTCACTCACACTGTACCCACTGTACTCAGTCTGTGTAAAAAGCTGCGCTATTCGGGAATAAACCGAAGCTTGCTTTATCAATCACATTGATTGCTTGGCATCCTTCCCTTGCCGCCGCAGTCATGGAAAGAAAAAGTTCGTAAATAAACAATGTGCTTGTTCCAAGATGTAAGCCATTGTTAGTCAAAGCTTCTGAGTGAAAATGTGTTTTTATTCTTACAAGGTTTGCAGGTTGGCTTTAAGTGGGCAGCTGGAGGGCTGCAAAGATGAAATAGACTAAAGTAGAGATCCTCCATGGATTGGCACTAAAACCAGAATTATATCGTAAGAAATGACAGGTTACATGTGTGATTTTACACACAGAAAAATTCATTTAACTTCCTGCAGTTGGTATCTGTAATTTAGAAACTGGTGAGCCTCATTCTCAGGAAGGCCTGAGAAAAACTGGCTAGATTTTAAATTTTTATTCCTATTGTTCAAGTTGCTTCATTTTGTATTACATTGTGCTTGCTTCTGAGAGAATATATAATTCTGCAACATGGCTAGCAAGTGTGTAAATCCTTTGGCCCTTGTCATACACGGAAAACAAGAGGAAATAGGTGCAATTTGAATTACATCTGAATTTTACATACAGGCACCTAGTTCTGATGTGAAAGCTCAGCTGGTTATTGAAATTTGTGAGGATGACAGCTACAATCATGTTAACATCCAAATAATCTTGTTTCTGCCTTTTTCTGTCAGGAGGGAAGTTGGGGATACACAGCCTGTAGTGTTTGGTGTGTTTCGTTTATTGGAGGCTTTAGGGCCCTTTGTTGTCCACAGGGGAAAAACAGTTTGTGCTGATGTTATTCCTCACCTCTATCAGGTGGGATTTGCCAGAGTTTATTTTTAAATAAACAGAAGGGATCACGTCAAGTTGTTTCCAGAGCTGTGATTTTGTGCCTTTAGCACAGCTCTCAGGGCATGTTTAGATAGTGGGTGTCTTGAGCCATTTCAGATGCTGCAGGTGCATCACAGCACTGCCTGGCAGGGATTCCACCCAGGCTTTGCCCAGCAGCTGCAGGGCTGGGGCTTTCTTTTCCTGGACAAACTGCTTCAGGTTGTTGAAAACACATTTGGGGATTCGTGCCTGCACCCGGGAGCCTGCTGTCACCTGGTTATGAGTAACAGGTTATGAGAGGGGATGGTTTTGGGTGCAGGTGTGGAGGGTCTGCTCCTGGTACAAGTTTCTGTTCAGGGCAGAGCCACTTACCCCGAAATTCAGACAAAGGACTCAAGGGAGAGCAGCTCTGTGCAAAACCAGCCCTTTGCTCTTTCTGCCATGGGCTCTTTTAACTTTCTGAGAAGACTTTTTTTTCTTGTTACAAGTAATTTTTCAGATTTCACAGATTCACAGAATATTTGGGGTTGGAAGGGACCTCTGGAGTTCATCCAGTCCAATCCCCTGGGTCACCTAGAGCAGGTGACACAGAAACATGTCCAGTTGGGTTTGAGATGTCTCCAGAAAGGGAGACTCCACAGCCTCCCTGGGCAGCTGTGCCAGGGCTCTGCCACCCTCAGTGTACCGAAGTTCTCTCTCACGTTGAGGTGGAACTCCTTGTGGTTTAGTTTATGGCCATTGCTCCTCGTCCTGCTGCTGGGCACCGCTGAGAAGAGTCTGGCACCACCCTCTTGGCACCCGCCTTTGGGATATTTGTATGGATTGATGAGATCCCCTTTTGGTCTTCTCCAGTCTGAGGTTTTAAGATCTGCATCATCACAAGGCTCCTGGTCCTCCCAGGTCCGTTATTGATTTTCATCAGCCCTTTCCTGTTAACTGCAAGTTTCAGCCATCCTACTCCTTTTTTTGGCTTCTTTTCCGTGTTTTGTTTGTGTTTTTGAAGGCTGTGGCCCTTTTCCCTGAGCTCGAGTGGTGAATGCACTTACAGAAGGGAAAAGAAATTACACCTTCCTTTTTTCTTTGTGGTTTTCCTTCCGTTTAGAAGCGCCACTGAAAACACCGGCGTTTTGATTTCTCTGTGTGCTTGACCTTGATATTATGGTGGTTTTTCCTGTCAATTTGGATGCTGTACTTACAGTAAAAGGTTTCAGAAGCAGAGGAGTTGGGTGTAACACCAGGGTGACTGGCTGTGAGTGGTGCCTTTGGCTCCCCGCTGAGCTGTTCCAAATTCCACTGGGCGAGCTGAGCTGCTCGCGGTTGTTCTGTACCAAGCCCGAGCTAATTTTACTTTTCCCTCTGCCAGACCTACTGGCTTTGCCTGGGATTTAAAGCAGAATATTAAAACTGTTACTCTATAGCATGTTCCAGCTCTTCCAACTGGGCTGAAGTGGGGAAGCACTGTAGATCTCTTGAGAGGTCTGTTCTTGGCAGAACTCCACTCCAGGGAGGTTTGGACTGGAATATGGAATTCTGGAGATTTATAATGGAGCTAGTGCATTTTCTCTCCATCATTTCAGACTTAGCTGTGCACACTCATGCTGAACTCCAGTGTTTACCCAAATCCTGTGCCCAGGAATGTGTGCACAGTGTCAGTGGTTAGGAAAAATGGCACATAATGTGTTTGCTGTTGGTCAAATTAATTCATCAATAAAAAACTATCCACGCTGCAGGGGAAGAAAAAAAAACCCAACCCAAAACAAAAAGAGCAAAACCTGCCTTTCTTAAATAAATCTGCCTGTTTCCTCTCCAGCCACACAAATAGTAATTAAAGAGCTCTTTTAAACACAAGTGCTCAGGGAGGGCAGTGCCTGCACGGGGGTGTTTTACCTGACTGTGAAGATAACAAGTTACGGAAGGCAGGGCCATTACCTGCAATAGGGAATTAACTCCTACAGATGTGTTTACAGCCTTGCCGAGTCAAGCCTCCCCATTCCCTGCCCTGCTTCCGGAGCGTGCTCCCCGTTGGGTTGCCCAGCTTTCATCTCATCCCATCCCTGTGTTCCCGTTCCCAGGCTGAAGCGAGACTCGCGGCGAAGCGAGCGGCGCGGGCGGAGGCGCGGGAGATCCGGATGAAAGAGCTGGAGAGGCAGCAGAAGGAGGTAAGGCCGAGGCTTTGGGGGGTGCCCGGGTTGTATCCAGGGAGGAAGATGTTCAGAGATCCTGGAACAGGGGGTTCATCTATATTTTCTTCAGACAGTCTGCGTGGAAATAATGTTGATCATAGAAAAACCTGGAAAAAATACGGATCGTGGCAAGGATTTTATCTTGGTGAAGCCAGTATAATTATTCACAGAAAATCCTGGTGGTTAGTAATTCTTGTTTAATGTTAAACTTTGAAGTATGCAGCTTCTTTGTGTGCGTATCACAGGTGGTGGATTCTTATCACTTCGTTAGAAATCCAATGAATATGGAAGATTCCCGGCCCTTGTATAACTCCTCTGTGAAGTTGTTCTGCTTCCTGCTGTGAAGCTGGTGCTGTGCCCTCCCCCAGTTTGTAAAAAGGATGGGCTGCTGTTGGCAGGAGCGAGGGTAGAAACTGCACTTGGCAAAGCAATACCTGGTGAACTGAACCATCAGGGCTCAAAACTTGTGTTTGGTGATGTGCACTCAGTGAAACAGCAGAGTAGGCACAACAGGGACAACAGTAATCACAATTTAGTTTTTTCAGTAGATTTTTGAAGGAGAAGGAAGAAGTATGGAATCTGGGGGCAGGGTGTGGGAATACACAGGAAGAATAAATGTGGGGCAGGACAAAAAGGAAATGGCTTCACGCTGACAGAGGGCAGGGTTGGATTGGATATTAGGAAAAACATCTTCCCTGTGAGGGTGGTGATGACCTGGCACAGGCTGCCCAGAAAAGCTTTGACTGCCCCATCCCTGGAAGTGTCCAAGGCCAGGCTGGATGGGACTTGGAGTGACCTGGGATAGTGGAAGGTGTCCCTGCCCATGGCAGGGGGTGGAACAAGATGAGCTTTAAGGTCCCTTCCCACCCAGGCCATTCCGTAATTCAGCGGTTCTACATTTACTTTAGGGTGCAGCAGGATCTGGTTGAGCTCTTGAGCAGTGAATCAGGAGGTGACAGCAGGATGTGGATCAGGAGGTGACAGCAGAGCAGTGCCAGTGCAGGCTGCAGCAGCCAGCCCACAAGAGAAGCTCTTGGGCAGGTTGCCCACGCTCAGCTTTTGGTGAGGCAGGTCTGGATGTGTCTCAGCTCCCTTGCTGCAAACGCAGAACTTGAGGAAGGTGGGAGCCTTTTCCTGCCGCAGTCGCTGCTTTCTGAAGGATGTTTCTTGCAAGCTGTCCCACAGTGGGAAGCGTTGTCACTGCGGGGCGGTGGGACGTGGAAGCAGCCGTGGGAGGGCTGTGCTAAACAGGCACCACGTGTTTTGTTTGGGCAGCAGAGTAAATAGGGGTGTCCTGGCAGCTGACACCATCTAATTTACAGGTGACTTAATGGAGCTGATGACCCCTTTGCAGATTAAAAGCTGATGCTGCAAAGGGTGTCTTAGTAAACTGAAATTTAGGTGTGAAAACTAAAGCTCCTGCAGTTAAGAGCTTGTCATCTGAAAACTTGCGAAAACTTCTTTGTGTAGGTAGAAATTGAATAGGGCAGGATGTCCCTCTGAGATACCACATTCATTGAAGGCTCAGCCAGACACCCGTCACAATCTGCTTTGTAACTCACTGCCATAAATGACACATTTATTTAACATTTTTCCAGCTTGGATATTCTGTAACTTTTCGGAATAGTTTAATCTTAGCCCCTAGCTGCCGGGTAGAGATATTAAGGATAGCTGCAGGAAGTATTTCATTGCCCCAAGTGTCTTGCAGGTATAATAAAACATAAATACAGAAAATCCCAAGCAGTGGTCAACACAAGATATTAGGCACCTACCCCTTCCTTGGAGGGGAACCTACTGTGACACTGGGGTCTGTACACCTGGTTCTCTGCCATCTTCATTTCCCTTTGCAAACTTTTCAGAGACATAAAGAGCACTTTTCCACTACTGCCATGTTAAATAACCAGAAGTTAAAGCACTTGCTTTACTACTTCAGAAGGCTTTTTAGAGCCCTAACTCCCTTCTGGGAGTTAAAAAGCAATAAATGAATTTATTGCGTGTGCGTGTAGTTTTTCATGCTTAAAGCCGTGTGCATGCCCTGGCAGGCTTCTTGTGGAGCATGGATTACTTGAAAATATATTTACATTGCTGGTCTGAGTTAAAAGTTTCCAGGTGCTACCATTACAGACTACAACTATGGCAGTGAAAGAGGGTGTTTTAATGATTTGGATTTGGAAACTGGCTCCTCTCCTGCCCACCACCTCATATTTATGACATTTCTCAATCCTGCACTTCATTTCCCTCATTTTAAAGTAATCGTGTGACTTTTGCGTGAAGAGCCTACACCTATGATTGAGAAAATGCACAGCAGAAATAGATGGGCTTTTGGCAGGGAACACTCAGTTGCAGGGTGAGATGTGGGAAAGTTCCTGTGGAAGACTGCGCTGTGGTGGGGCAGGATTGCAGGTGTGCTCCAGAGGCGGTATCATCTCATCACCTGGCACCACCTCGTGCCAGGCAGCACAAAGAAGGGTAACTGTGCCAGTGGTTTGGGTTTTTTGGTTTGGTTTCTTTGTTGTTTTTTTTTCTCCAGGGAGGGGAAGCTAAAGAGGAGAAGATGAACACAAGTCTCATAGGGAAGTATAAGCTGGGTACATGAAAAGTGTTTTCTGAAGCTGAAGAAAAACAATGAGCACAAGAATGGTGACCTGATCACAGAATCCCAGAATGGGTTGGGTTGAAAGTGCCTTAAAACTTGTCTCATTCCACCCCCTGCCATGGGCAGGGACACCTTCCACTATCCCAGGTTGCTCCAAGCCCTGTCCAACCTGGCCTTGGACACTTCCAGGGATGGGGCAGCCACAGCTTCTCTGGGTAACCTGTGCCAGGGCCTCCCCACCCTCACAGGGGACAATTCCTTCCCGATACCCAATGGAAACCTACTCTCTGGCAGTGGGAAGCCATTCCCCCTTGTCCTGTCACTCCAGTCCCTTGTAAATAGTCTTGCCCCATCTTTCTTGTTGGATGGGGCTCCTGTTGGAACATTCCCAGTTCCCCCAGCCTTTCCCCACAACAGAGCTGCCCCATCTCGATGGCTCTGATCATCTTGGTGCCTCCTCTGGCCTCTCTCCAGCAGCTCCAGGTCCTTCCTGTGCTGGGCCCCAGGGCTGCAGGCAGCTCTGCAGGTGGGGTCTCACCTGAGCAGGGCAGAGGGGCAGAATTCCCCCTCTCCTGCTGCCCACGCTGTGGGATCAGCGCAGGACATGGGGAGTTCCTCTGAAGATAAAGGTATTGATCACTCTTGAATCACAGAGATGTGAATCAATTTATATATTTATTAGAGAATGTGTTCTTGGTGATGAGGCTTTGGGAAAGGCGCAGATCTAACAAGTGTAACGGCTTGAATGCCTCTGACTTCTCCTTCAGAGCTGCTTTGTTGTTGTTACCCACCAAAGATGTCAATAATTAATCTGGAGGCCTGGTTAAGTTCTCTGGTTTGCTTCCACACGTCAGTGAGTGCAGGATAGCTCTCACTGGCAGTGCCTCTTCTGAGCTGAAAGGACAATTACAATAGGTGGTACCTCCTGCCTTCCCTGTTTCCCTACCACTGGTGGGAGTCAGAGCAGTGATGGGTCCTGGTTTGCCATACCATGCTGCCATGCTTTTGAAACATTTGGTTTCCAGCTGCAGAGTCTGAGGCCAGTCCCTTTGGCTTGTACTATCAGGATGTGCTTGGTCCCGGGACAAATTCCTGTGTGCACTCGGGTATTTATTGTTAATTCATGCAGAACAGCAAGCCAGGAGTGGTCAGCCCAGTTTTTCTGAGGAACAATTTGCTAATTCTCATGGGGCTACGAGGTAAAATGGGAAGAAGAATTTTTTTCCTGTGCAATTTTTTTCTCAGAAGCTTGACCTAAAATGTACTAGAGCCTTCTTTTCCCAAGCAATATTTAACAGTAACATCTCAAGACATGCAAAATCTGCAGCATTGGGGCTGATTGTGGAGAATGCTCTCTGTAGGAGTGCCTTCTGTGTGTTCTGCTGGCAAGGCTTTAAATGTCTCTTCAAGGGCTGACACTTGGAGACCCCAGTGTAAGCTGATATTAGTGCCTGAAGTGAAAAGAGACTGATCTCCTCCCACTCCTTAATCGGTGGGATAAGATTCTTCCCTGCCAGTTCACAGAGTAGATGAACCTGTACTTCTAGTTCAAGGCAAGTGCACTGTGCTGTCTCCTGGCTTCATTTGCAGCTCTTGCTTTAAGGGCACAGCACAGAACTTGCCTTGGCTGTTTTGTGAATTCCTTCCTTACCTCACTTGCACATACTTTTCCCCCTTTGGATTCATATTTCTTTGGAATAAAATATGCTACTAATGCTTTCTAGTAAAAAAAAATAAAAAAAGAAAAGCAGATTCTTGTGGCTTGAATGGGGAGGGGTGAGACTGACTACGAAACTTGGTGCTTACATAAGCAGGGAAGAAATGAAGGAGGTTTGTGGTGGTTAATCTGTGTCTTACACACTCAGTGTGAAGATGCCCAGGAAAATTTGGAGAGGGATGATGTGGAAGGTGTTTTTAGCAGACTGTTCTTCTGCCACCATCTAACCATGCAACACTGGCTTGTTCTGTCCCGTTTTAAAGCTGTTTCTATGAAAAACTTTATTTTTGTAGGCAACCTCCTGTGATGAGAAAACCAGGAAAGCTGTCTTCTGTTAATACCGTGGATGAAACACATTTGGGTTTTTTGGTCATACCCTAATACAGGAAAGTGCTTTTTAAAGCATTTGACTGCTCAGATGTGTATCGACTCTTTTTTGGGGGGACACATCTGCATAAGAGGTGATTGTTTAAAAGTGTGTGTTTTCTCCTGTACCACCCTTTCTAAAGAGTACAATGTCATCACAGAATCCTAAAATGGCTTGGGTTGGAAAGGACCTTAAAAATCCCCTAATTCCAACCTCCCTGCCACAGACAGAGACACCTTCCTCTAGTGCACTGCTGAGGGATCAGTCACTTTGGAGCAGAGCTATTGTAATGCCTGTTGGCTAATGGGTTCCTCCAAAATTCCAGGTTTTCTAAAAAGCTGGAATAGTTAGATGATGCACTTGGCTTTATCCCTGAGGCCTCTCCACCTCCCTCCATGGTGCCTGGCCTGAACAAGGGCCCCGTTGTTGTCTTGTCCATTGGCAATCTGGGTCCCGGGCACAAGGCTCCTTGCGTGCCTTCCTTTGGACTCAGCAGGGAATGCCTGCTGTGCCGAGCCTGAAGCACTGGGCTTTGAAAAATAAGGCTTCCATGGAGTTGCCTCGAGGCGTGGGTGAAAATAAAACAGCATGGAAAAGTTAAAGCTTTAAGGTTAATCAGCTGTGTGGTAATTGCCACGTCTGAACCGGTGGTGTTTGGCTCCTGTGCATGGATGAAAGGCACTCTGAGCGTGCTGTGGAGGAGCCAGAGATTGGAATTGTGCACAGCCTTGTGGGAGGGCCCAGTTCATTTTCCTCTTCATGGCTTTCTTAGGGAAAGGGAAGTGAGGTGGTTACTTGTCTGGGAATGCTGGTTTTTAAATGGGTCCTAATTTTCCCTCCTGCGCTTGTGGGAATGGGAATTAATGCTGCTGAGGCGTTAATCTGGGTTGTGCAGTTGTCCTTCGTGAAGGGGAACCTGATCAGGAGGGCAAGGATTGAGAGACATAAGCTCTGCTTCCCAGCACTGGGATCTGCATTCCCATGAGGTATCCCTGAGAGCAGTGAATGGCAGGGATCCTCCAAATACCCCAAAATCTGGGAGACTTGGCTACCCTGCCACCAGCTGACCCGCTGGAGGATTGTGCAGCCAGCCAGGTGGTTTTGAACAAGAATGGTTCTTTGGGGTTCTTTTTTTTGAACCCAGAAAGGTTTCTGGTTTTAGGAAAGATGCGAGAAAAAAACACGTTTTCTGTTTTCACGTGGATTCACAAAGCTCATCAGTCAAGGGCAGTTCTTCAAAAACATAAAATTCAGATGCAGTGGAGTGGCTGTAAAGGTTTAGTGTATTATCGAAGTGCTCCAAGACTACGGAACAGCAGTGTCAGCAGTGCATTTATTAAGGCCTGAGAACAGTGTGAGGCTCCACAGAAACATTAAAAATTGAAAGAGCAGCCTGCAGGGATCCTTTAAGGCCAGCAATGCATGTGCAAGGAATTTTCCAGGAGTTTTCACACACTGGCACTGTGCTGTGCACAGGTGAGAGGTGTGTGGGGTTGGTGCTTTTGTAACTGTGCTTCATCCCTCAAGGACAAATTCTGTCCTTCAAAGAGGAACAGTTGGTCTGTAGTTAATGCTGTTTGCTTTTATTGTGGGCAAGGATTTGGGCATCCATTCCTGTCATGGAGGGAGGCTGGAAAAATGAGAGGTCCTGGCTCACAGCAGAGCTGGGCTCTGGCCTGGTGCAAAGCCTAGGGATAAAATGTCCCATGTGCATCCCAGAGCCTGGTGGGAATGGGAACAGGAATGCTGTGTTCTAGCTGGGCTCATGGAGGAGGCCTACGATGCAAACACTGCTTTTGTCCTACCTAAATCCACAGGGCTTCACTGTGCTCTTCTCTGTATTCATGTTTTGCTGTATTTTCTCTATAAACGCTGTTTTTTCCCTCCAGAAGGAGCTGTGGAGCGTTGCATTGCTATGTATCCATCATTCACGCTAGCTTTGTTCCTTGTTTCTTTCCTCTCCCTTTCCCCCCAGATCTATCAGGTCCAGAAGGTAGGGCTTGCTCGCTTTCGTTCTTGTTTGCATGCGTTCCCATGGTGTGAGTCTTGCTACAATTTCAGAATCACAGAGCCATTCAGGTTGCAAAAGACCTCCAAGATCCTCGAGTCCAACCTAGGAAATCCTCTAAAGAGTGGGGGATGCCCAGCAGGCTGTAAATTTCCATGTAATTCTGCCCTCCCCTCCCATAATCTTGTGGGGTGGACAATAAAGGGGAGTGTGGGAAGATGACCCATGTAAGATGCCTGGTCAGGCACTTAATATGATTTTTCCTACAGCCAGTTTGGCAAAGAATAAGCAGTGACAGGAAAGTGATTTGGCAAAGCAGGGTCAGAGGAGGGTACGGTGGCTCCCTGTGTCACCAGGGACCTGTGTGTCACCTCTGTTCGTGTGCTGAAGGCCAAGAGAATCACTGGAAGTATTTCAGGCTGGGCAAGCATTTAACAGGTGCCAGCAGGAAGAACAACTTTCAGATGACTTTATTTGCACAAAGTCACTGAAGGAAATCGGGAATGCTGTCTGTGAATTCATAATCCTTTGGTAGATAAACTGTACAGCTTTCCTTCCAATGACTCTCAATTATAAGTGCTTTTATGTTGTTTAATCCTCTCTCATCTCAGTTTAAAGTCCTGATCTCTTCCCTCCTCCCGATTTCCTTTCCATGATGGTGGCAAAGAGGATGATAACAGTAGCTCTAACTGAGGTCCCTTGCTATATAGCCATAGAGATTTTGGGGGTTGTGTTGTGATGTTTGGCTGTTCTACACTTTCAGCATGTGAACTGTGTGACGCCTAGAAACAGAAATAGCTCCCCAGAAGATTGACAGGGAGGGAGAAAGCACATTTTTCTTCAAGCCTGCCATTTTCTACCTTATTGAATGTTTCTCTTTTTTCCTGAGATACTTTTATTGCTTGCTGAGTGATGAATGTCTCCCTAAACCACAGTGTGCTTGGTTTTGTTCTGGCACTCCAGCTGCCCTAACTGCACGTGTCAAAGCCCGACCCAGCCCTGCATGTGCTTCTTGGAAGTGCTGTTCTCTTTGAGTGTGTATGTATATGAAGAGAGCTTCTCAAATCATGTACTCTGGTATTTAATCCTGACCCCACCAATTTGGCAACAAATCTCTCTCACTCCTGGTTTTATTTCTGGAGTTGACTGCAGGCTGAGTGACTCAATGTCTGCCCATGGATCAACAGGCTCGTTATTAATCTCCTTTATGGGAACTAATTTAACCTTCTGGTGCAAAAGCAGCCCCATGGGAGCCCAGGAGATTGTTTACTGCTGGTGTCCTGACATGGATGAGGAGATAAGTGGGTTATCCTCCCAACATCCCATGGTGAGTTCGCGAGTCTGGCAGTTTCGCTGTCACTCAGTGAGCAAATCGCATCTGGAATTCTCTCTCAACGGTATTAACACCATTAATTATTTAATTGTAATATCACTTTTCAAGGTAGAAGGGAACCTGAGTCCAGCAAGGGCCTCTAACCGAAACCTAAATGAATGGATAAGCACCATTTCCTCCTTTAACCCATTGGAATCAGCCCCTGGGGGCAGAACAGAAGAGTCAGTGTAGAGAGAGAACTGAGAAAAGTGGCCATGAGGGGTCAAAATACTTGAGAGCTCAAAAGCTGCCAGTTCAGTCCAGTATGACATGTGCTCTTTAAAGGATTATAAATTAAAAATAGTCTCCGGGCAGTCTCATTCATTAAGATTTTTCTTTAGGGGACGTTAAGCACGTAGCTGTGTAATTTGAAATGGAGAAGGAAAAGCCTGTAAGTGGAACTCAAACTGTGGCATAGCCAGTCTTGTAAGGGCTGTTTCCTTATCTGCCTTTTGCAAGGCTGAATTCAGAAGCTGGTGTCAGGCGGCGAGGAGAACAGAGGGCAGGAAAAGGAAGCAGCAAACCTTAAAAACATTACAAATGTGTTTATGGAGCCTTCCTATGTGTGAAAAAGGATTCTCCATTTTAGCAGTCTGTTTTGGTTTTTTTAAATTGATGTCTAGTGTTAGAAAATATTCTCTGTCCCTTAATGGCTAAAAAGCCTCTAATAAGGCTTTACCTGACCTGCTTTACTACAAAGCATATAATCTGTAGGTTCTCATCATGTACACAGCTCTGGGAGTTCATGGAATTTTCAGGGGCCATTCTCAGGCTGAGATGTGCATAAAAGTTAATTTTTTAACGGGCTCTTGCATGGGTTATGATTCTGAAGTGGGGATAAAGTAATACAGCACTGAAGAACATGCAGCTGTTTGTTTTGGTTTATCCATAAATAGTGAATGAGGTTTTGAAGGGTGAAAATACAATTACATTAGTACCATTGAGCGAGTGCTAAAACCAGAGTGCAATACAGAACAGGTTTCTGTTTTTCTTTAATCATTTCCTAAGGTTTTGGCTGTTGATACTCCTGCCTCCTCAAGCCTGTAAGAAAGCTCTAAAATACATATTATTCTTCCTTAAAGCAGGGTTTCCATTTGGCTATTGCTGCGCTTTAGGCCAGTGATTTTAATTCACACGGGAATGTTGTGGGCACCATTAAAAACGCAAAATTCCGGAGACCAACATTTGACAGGCTTGTTTGGGGAGGAAGAAAAGTCCCATTAAGCCTGTGGATCTTTGAGCAACTTGCTGCCTGGTGGAAATTCAAGTCCATTGGGAAGTTCCCAGTGTTGTCCTCGCCTGCACTGGTGGATCTTGTCCTCTTGTACCCTTGCTGGTGCTGCCACCGCTGTCAGGTGGGTCAAATGTAGGCAAAAAGCCTGGTGCTCTGAAAGGAGCTCTGTGGAGCTCTAATCCAGTGAATCAGGGTGCCCAGGGATGACTTGTATCCAGCTTGTCTGCCCAGTTTGACAAACCTTTATGGGAAACATGATTTGACAGCAATTTTCATCCTGGAAGTGTCCTGTGCTCGCCTCCCTTGTAATGAGTCTTGACTTAACTGGGTCAGGAATTCAAGACTCATTACTCTCCTTGCTCCTGTCCGCCCAGCACGGGGGGTTTTGCACTGCTGAGGGAGAAGAAGCTGCCGAGCACCCTGGTCATCCCCAAATTCCCCTTTCCCCTTTCCAGGCAGCTTTTCCCAGGCATGTGCTGCGGAGGGCTCCGGTGCCACTTGGCACAGCTCTCCCTGCCACGTTCGTGTGGAGCTGTGTGGCTTGGCCAAGGCCTGGCAGTGCATGTCTAAATGTTCTGTGTTTGCTTTTCTCATCTAAATTCTGGTTTTTTTCCCTTCTCTGTCTGTAGAAGTATTATGGTCTGGATACTAAGTGGGGAGACATCGAGCAATGGATGGTAGGACTTGATCAACGTAGCCGAACAGCTTTTGCGTGTTGGAAGTTCTGTGTAGTTCATAGAGTTTGAGGTCCCTCAAAGGAGGTATTTTCATGTATTGGGAGTGTGAGTTCTGCTCCAAGCTATCCCACAGTCTTGCTTTTCCAACTGAAATGTGACTTTTGAGCAGCTTAAAACTGGCAAGGACTGGGTTAGAGCCATCTCTTTTCACAGGCCCGTGTCCACGCTATCGCTGGAAGATTAGGTTAGGATAAAGACCTGGTAAAGCCCCTTGGGATATAGGGAATATTTGTGCTCATTTTACTTTTTGTGGGTTTCATCACCATTTGAGTCTTCTTAAATCTGCCTTCAGGTAAATTGTGGGCAAGTTTCACTCATGCTGCTTCAGTTCCCTTTGCACTTACTGGCCCAGGGGAATTCCAGAGAGGAATCATTACTGCTACAGTGGCAATCCTCACTTTTTTTCAATAATGCAGTGTCCTGGACGTTAGAATTTGCTAAAGCCAGTGAATACCAGCTACAGACTTGGCCATTAGCAACATCTGACTGTTTTAACACCCATCACAGGAGATGAAGAAGTTGCTAATGGGCTGGAAGTCACTGGCTTCAAATGTCTTTCAACCCTAAGTTTATGAAATCACTTACCAGCGATGCCAGATGAAAGCTGTGGCCTTGCCCTGCAAAGCTGAGTAGTGCACACTGGAAAAGGCAAAATTGAACAGCCGGCTTTCAGTGTGGAAGGTAACTTCCCAAACTCCCCAGTTTCCTTGGCCTTCGATAATTAATCAGTGTAAATGCTGGTTTGCATGGACCACCCACCCACCGAGGTGCCCCAGGCTCACACTGAGTCTCCTCAAATCCTTGCTGGATGAGCAGAACTCCGCCTTACTGGCAATTCCCTTGCTTGGAAATCAGCTCACCTGTGAGAATCTGTTGACTACAATATTGAAACCTCTTTTTTTTTTGCTGTTTTCTACTGCTGTTTCTAAATTCAGTGGCGAATCAATTTGTTAAAATCAGCTTGTTGAAATGTAAAACATCCAACGGCGTTTCCAGAGTCGCAGAGGCTGTGTAGCAGAGGGGAAGAAATTTGGGGTCGCAGAGGAGGGAGGAAGGGTTTTTCTGCTTTGACGGGGTGTCACCCCTCGATGTTTGGTTTAACTTTACTGGTTCCTAAGCATGGCTGGAGTTCACTGTGTGTTTCTGGAATGCTCTGTTGCTGTGTCTGTCCTCTCAACACCTCCTCTGTTTTCTCTCTCCTGCCTTGGTAGGAAGACAGTGAGCGTTATTCCCGTAGAGCCCGAAGAAATGCCTCGGTCAGTACCTACTTTTGCTTTTTCTGTTTAGCCAGACATTTCAGATTAAGAAAACAGACATGTATAAGGCACTTCCTTCTCAAAAGAAAAGAACCAAAATAAGCTCCTGCCACCCCCAGCAAGTGAAAACCCCAAAGCCACTTCCTGACTTCTGTGCCCTCTCCCCCAGTCACTCCAGGGAGCTTTTACAAATGTGCAAGAATAAAGGGGGTGGAAAGTGGGAAAATAACCTATTTGGAGTGCTTAATGTTCATTTATTGAGCCAGAGGGCCAAGAGCATAGAGCAGGGAACACCTGAGTGAGCTCCTCCTTCACCCTATGGTAAAATGCTTGACAGTGTTTCTGGGGCAGGGTATGATTTCATTTGCTTTCTGCTTATCGTTTCAATGCAATTCTTTTTTAAAGACATTGAGTTTGTGCGTCTTTCCCTTCCTCCTGTCCCATCAAAGCCATCAGCATTTGCCTCAGTGCCTGTTACTTGTGCTCTTTTCACTGTTTTTTTTGTCTCTGCGCTTTCTCTCGCTAGGCTTCGGATGAAGACGAGCGCATGTCAGTGGGTAGCCGAGGAAGCCTGAGGGTTGGTAACCTGTGCAGTCTCTGTGTGCATGTCTGCGTACGGGTGTCACTGTCCCCCTGTGCCCCCACACTCCGAGGGTGTCGTCACTCCAAGGTCTTGACCTGTTCCATGTTGGGTTTTTTCACGTACACGTGGATCACGGATTCTCTCCAGGGTGTGCCCTGCACAGGCAGGAGCAGGAGTTCCTGTGCGGGACCCTTTGCGCTCGCTGCTCTTCACTCTTGCAGGAAGGACTTAGCCAGGACATTGGTATCTGCATGCACCTTGTAAGCTCCCCTGTTTCACTCCCAATACTGGAAATTTGGGAAGGGGAAGTGCTGGTGGGGTCAGTGTTCATTAGCTCAGGAAACCAGAAGTGATTGATCAGTGGAAACAAGTCTTAATAAATAATAAATAATAAAGTCTTAAGCGCTTTGGAATTGCAGATGAATGCCCATAAAATAACAGAATAGCCTGAGCTGGAAGGGACCCACAAGGATCATCCAGTCCAGCTCCTGTCCCTGCACAGACACCCCAACAGTCCCACCCTGTGCATCCCTGAGAGTGTTGTCCAAATGCTCCTGGATCTCCAGCAGCCTCGGGGCTGTGACCATTCCCTGGGGAGCCTGTTCAGTGCCCACTACTCTCTGGGGGAAGAACCTTTTCCCTGATATCCAACCTAAAATCCCCCTGAAAGAGCTCCAGCCGTTCCCTTAGGTCTTATCACTGGTTACTTGCTTTAAAAATGCTTTAAAAATACTTGAAATTCATCTGCAGGCCTGAGTTTTGTGGAGGGCGGGATTAGGAAAGCACTGAGTACTCATCTGTAGGAAAAGTTCAAACAGTTTTTTCTTCAAAACATCCAGACCGTATTTTCCCAGATAACGCACATTTATATAAACCTTAACTCTGTTTTAACATAGTGTCTAGAAGACTCATTTAAAAAAAAAAATTTAAAAATTGCTGCTGCAGAGCCTGCTCAGGGATCCCACTGTAGAATAGCACAGAATGTGCTTAAAAATATAAAGTGCTGCCTTGTTCCCTTTCTAGTGGAACCCTTATTGCTACTTATGAAATGCCATTAAAACCTTTTTTCCTCAAGATGACAAACTTGAGTGCTTTTCAGAGCTAGGAGATGCCTCAAAGCTCCAAAGATTCAGTGAAGAAAAGCCTCTCTGCACAGCTGAACGTGAAAAGCGGTGTTTATTTTAGTTAGGGTTAAATGCCGGCACATTGATGAAAGTGATTTTTGGAAGGAAAAAAAATCTCTAGGTCAGTTGAAATATCAATTCTATCTGTTTAGAAGGTGATGACAACACAAATGGGTTATTTATGCCTGGCTGTAGTGATGCAAACACACTGGCTCTGTGTTTGTAGCACATCTTCATCTGAAACACCTTCTCTTCATGGAAATCCACCACTGATTCTTTCTGAGGTGTTTTTGCAACACAATCCTGTGGTTTATACACATTTAAAGAGCAGAAGCCTTGCGTGCTGCCTCCCCACCATCCCTTGGAGAAGCTTTTCTGGCCCTTTTTCCCCTGAGCAGTCTCAGGGCTGCCCACGTACCTTCAGGCTGCAATAACCAGCACTGGCCTGGGGAACAGCAGCCTCCAGCTGCTCCCTGGGATGGCCCCAAATTCCTCGTACTCCTGCAAGGAATGTCCTTCTCTGACAGAAGGATCTGGCTGAAACGGTCCACGCTGCTGTTTCTCAGTGATGTTGCACAGGCCCTGTCCCCATAAAACAGCATTTGGTGCGTGTGCTGACATTTTGGCAGGCACAGGAGAAGTTTTGACAGAGCTTCCTTCCCTCATTCTCGTGTCACTGGGATTGTAGGAGCACGTAAATATTTGCCAGTCTGAACTGAAATTCACAATTGTGTTTTATTCACAATTAATTGATAGAATCACAGAATGGGTTGGGTTGGAAGGGACCTTAAAACTCATCTTATTCCACCCCCTGCCATGGGCAGGGACACCTTCCACTATCCCAGGTTGCTCCAAGTCCTGTCCAACCTGGCCTTGGACACTTCCAGGGATCCAGGGGCAGCCGCAGCTTCCCAGGGCAACCTGTGCCAGGGCCTCACCTCCATCACAGGGAAGAACTTCTTCATTATACCCAATTTAAAAGTGTTCTTTGTCAGTTTGAAGCCATTCCTGCCTTTCCTGTCACTCCAGGCCCTTGTAAACAGTCTCTCTGATCACTTTCCCAGTGTGGATTTACACAAGATGCTTTTAGTAATTTGACCACATCTCTGGCTAATCTGTGAAGGTTTGGCTCTTGCTGCATCTGTCTTCAAAATAACAAAGCTAAAAACTCTACAAACTTTGATCAACCTTAAAAAATTACTTGAGTTCTAGTGTCCAACTTGGCTTTGGAGCTACTTTAGCCTGAAGACAGCACCAAAAACAGTTGCCTTGTGTCCACAAAGGATTTATAAAATGACTTGGAGAATTCTGAATGATGCTGTTTTTTCGGATATTTGAAGGCTCTCCTTCCATCGTTGCAGGATGCCATTTTTGGAAAATTCATCTTCCATCTCTGGCACTCAGGCTCCTTGCACTGTGAGGGGCTGGTGGTGCCAGGGGTTCCTTTTTGAAGCTCTGCTTTTCTTCTGTACAGGAAGTTTTCACTGAAATGAGCCAATATCAGACATTCACTTCTCCCCAGGACTTCACCACCCCACCAATCTGTGTGGGTTTCCCTCTGGACTTTTCTCCTGGAATATTTTTGAAGTGGATGCCTGGACTGCAGGCACCAGAGATGTGCTGAGGTAGCTTTTGGGGAGCTTCTGGATCCTTCTGGCAGAGCAGGCAGCACTCCACACTGCAGAACCTCCAGAGATGTCCATTAGACCAGGCCAGCAAATCGATTGAAGCTCCACAGCTGTGACTGTGCTGTAAACAGGGACCAGGGGTCCACGGAGTGCTGGCTTTTTCAGCAGCTTTTCTGATGATCCTGAACCCATCAACAGCTCCTGCTGCTCCTGCTCCAGGAGTTCTGCAAGCTCAATTCTTTCTCATGCAGATTTTCCTAGGGAAGCTCAGTAACATCAGCCTGTGTTTGTTGAGGCTCTCGAGCTTCTCTTCAGTCCCTTTTCTATTTCATTTGTCCTGTTTCTCCCACTTCCCAGCTGGCTGTCTCTAATCCAACACCACCGGCATGAAATGTTGTTGTGTTATCAATCACTCATGATTAATTTGTGCATCCTCATTTTGTATCCTCCCAACCTCCAAACTTGTGCTTTTGTGCAAGAAATCCTGCATTATCAAAGTTCTTTAGTTGGGATTTACATCTCCCTGCCTATTTTTGTGTTTGTTTGCTGTTTGGTTTGTTTTGGGGAGTTTCTTTGATTGACATAACTTGTGTTTTCCTTTGTATTCTGATTTTCCTCTCTTCTCATGCTTTTACAGTCTCATTTGGAATATGCCAGCACCTACCCAGTGGTGAGAATAGTCTGCAAGTTGCAGTGTGTGTGTGTGTGTTCAAAAACTAATCATGAAGAAGAAGCTAACACAGGTTGTGATAACTGCTCTGAGATAAGGGTGATCTGGAAGGATCCTGAGGCAGTTTGTGGTCTGTGATGTCAGGATGCCACTTCCCTCTCCTCCTGCTCTGACACAGTGCCAATGAGAAGTGACAAATGATTAGAGAGATCTGAGCTAGGTTTAGCTCAGTAGTTACCACAGGCAGAGCAGAATGGTTTGGATTTCCCCTTAAAGGATCTGTTAAAGCCTGTCCATCGTTGGACCAGATGCATCTGGACTTATTTCAGCACAGATCTGGACAGGAATAAAACTCTCATAAAATCACTGTGAATAGATCTAGCAAAGGTGACAGGACAAACACGCTGCCTACCAAAGCTGCAGCTTGTGTTACCTTCAGTTTAGAGGACAAAATCAGATTAATAATAATGCTACGGTAGCGAGTATTTGCTCTCGTGAACACTGAGGTAAAGCTGACTGCTGAAAGAACAGAAAGGGGCAGTGAGGACTAAAGCTCAGTTTAAAATATTTCCTGCTGCCTTGTGTTGAGCTAGAGGTGTCCTGGTGTCTGCAGCAGGCAAACTGGGGAGCGCAGTTCTGTAGATTCTCCCGCTTTTCCCCTCTCCCCTCTCATTCCCAGCGCTATTTCCAATTAGGAATGCAGTGCATCTATTTGTGCCTGACCTACATCCCAGAATAGTTCAAACACATTTGGATTTTGCATGGCTGTATTGATACAGTCAGGATGGACAGCTGGTAGCTCTGTTAATTGACTGGACCCAGCGAGCGTGACTGATTGGAAGCGCGGCTGCTAAATTTAACAGCGCTATCATCATTTTAACAATATTCCCTAATAACTGGGCATTTGACTCCGAGGGTGGATTCGCTGCCGGGCGCTCACTGAGCCGTGCTCTGCAGAGCTGGGCTCCTGTTCCTGCATGGGGATGTGCATGCCTGGCTCCGGATGGGTGTGCACACACTCATTGATGTTCTCACCCTGCATTCTTAATCCCACTGCAGGCTGGATTAGAGAGTGAGAGGACCAAAAAGAAGAACTACTCCAAAGCAGTATGTATCTTTATCTGTCTCAGAGAGGGTTTTGCCCACAAACCCGCTGTGATAGGACAAGGAGTGTGTGCAAGTGTGAGAACTGCCAGCCCAATGTCAAGGATACGCTGTAACTATCAGCATTTGCTGGAGATAGTGAGCATCGGTTCATCTCCAAAAATTGGAATAATCCAAACTTTTACTTCAGTGTTGTACTTAAAGAGCACATGGAAAAACTCAAAACTTTACTGGAGCTACCTAACTTGAGCTTTACCATGGCAGAGAAATAGGCAATATTGAGAGAATATCCCAAATGGTTTGGGTTGGAAGGGCCCTTAAAGCCCATCTCGTTCCACCCCCTGCCATAGGTGAATCTTGTGGGGAGCAATTCCAGGGAGTCAAAGAGGACACGAGAGAGGGCAAAGTGGGAGTATTTCTGTGGAGGGAAGGCTCCACATCGAAGGTGGAGGCTGGGTTGGGGTTCTTTGGTACACTGGAAATGAGCAGAGAGTTTTTCTGAGGGATGTGGGATTGAGAAAGCCTGAAGGAGCAGCACGAGCCACAGCCTGAGGTAAAAAAACCATTACAAGCAGAAATGGACACAATGGCAGTGAAATGGTTTCCTTTGCCTGTCAAAAACAAGAAGAAAATACAGAGAGGAATAGGGTCACTGAAGGGAGAAGAAGTAAAATTGAGTAATTTTAGCCTCTCTAGTACGCAGTTTTACTTGTTCCAGTTTTCATGAGGGGTAGGGTAACGTAGCCTAGAACAAAGGTCAGCGAGGTCTGGTAAAACTGACCCTGCTCTCCAAGAGCCGCCTGGAGCATTTACCTTCAAAAATATGCACTGGAGAGGATTCTGGAGAGGATGGGTCAGAGGGGCAGGGGAAACGGCCTCAGTTCTGGGGCTTCAGGCTGAAATCTGAAAGACACAGGGCAAATGAGGCAGATTCCTTTAGAAGGGCCTGAACTGTAAAGTGATAACAAATTAACCCAGGCTTGTAGAAAATTCATCCTGCCAATTCAGCTGGAGTTCCTGGGCAGGGTAATTGTTTAAGGGCGTAAAGGATGTTACTGTGAGTTGACTGTAAGGCTCTTGGCGTGTCTCTGCGTGACATTAAGTGAAACCTTGGGCCAGATCTCATTCTTGTAAAAGGAATGTACAGTTGGAAAATAACTTTGTTAGAAAATAGGACAGCTGGGAAGGATCTGTTCCCATCTAAGACAGCATCATCTGGGTTTTTTAAGGAGGGAAAAGCAGTTCCCCAGGAGTCTGTATTGCCTGGCTGGCTAAGTGCAGGGAGTGAAGGCAGTTTCATGCAGGGTGACAGTGAAAATACTGATGATAAACAGGAGACAACTTGTCAAAATAGAATAGCAATAAAAACAAATGAGGAATGCTACACCTGGGAAAAATGAAGGTACTATTACAAAGTAATAGGACGGTTCAGGTAGTGATCCGAGGTTACATTTAGTCAATATTACTCTGCTGAAAAAGGCAAACAATTCCTCAGTGTAGCAATAAAAGGGGTGGTGGAGGTCATTGGTCTGCATGGGGTGCTGAGGCTGAGCTGGAGTGTTGCCTTCAGCTGCTGGAGATCCATTTTAACCATTCTTCAGGGAAGTGTTCGAGAAATTCAAGGAGCCTGGAAAAAAAAAAACTTGGTGAAAGCTGGAAAGAAGCCAAGGTGTGTGAGAAGGCTACAGCAGTATTTCAAATCAGTTCTTGAAAAAAAGAAACTTGGATGTTTGCCTTCCATTTGGGGTGATAATATTGCATTTCAATAGAGAATCTAAGCTTTTCCCCAAAGTAGCTTTCCCAGCTTGGCTCTGAACTGGCTTCTAAGTTAATTTGTTTAATTTTTCATGGAAGCTGCTCTATAGTAGATGATAAATATTTCTCTTGGAAATTGATTCATATTGGTTCTAGTGGATTTTCATTTCGGGAACGCATTGAAGCATGGACTTCAAAACTTAATTTGAATAGAAATTCTAATTAAATTTCCACTAAACCCCCACCCCAAATACACAGAGTGCTTCCTTGTTTTCAGTGTTAAACCAGGGCTCGTTGTGAGGTGATACCAGAACAGTGAATTGCTGGGGAAACCTGAGCTTTTAATGCTATCAATTGAGGTGACTTTTGGGTCTGTCCTCTTTTCTTCACCACCACATTCCCAGACTAAGGACTGAGTCACTGTGATTGTTTTGTTTTATTCCCAGCACTGCTGCCATAGGGATTTGAAGCACCTCACCCTGTTTATGGAACAGTCCTTCTGGGCCTGTTTGGTTTTCCTCCTTTGAGGGAAAACATCTTTCTGACACCAGGCAGGACAGCTGAGCCCACCCAGATCTCTTACTAGCCCTCAGACTGCTGCAGGATCCTGGGCTGTGGCAGATGGCCACTGTCTGGGTTTAATTTTGATGCTCAAAATCAAAAAGAAGAGAATTTATACAGCACTGCTTGTTTACTAAGCTGGATTTGTCAAATAGAATTAATTCTTCTACTACAATTTGCTGCTTTTTAGTTGCTTAGCTGCCCGAGGTATAAATAGCTATGGTGATACATGTCCTTTATTGTAGTCTTTGATCTCCTTTTTGTCCCATTTTTGTCCCCTATTCCCTTCACAGAGTGCTTGAATATAGACCAATAATAACAGGGGAGGCAAAAAAAAAAAAAAAAAAAGGATCAAAAAGGGCAAGCAGGAGTATCCTTGACATTTTTGGCTGT
The DNA here is from genome assembly GCA_013397115.1 of Edolisoma coerulescens. Lineage (NCBI taxonomy): Eukaryota > Metazoa > Chordata > Aves > Passeriformes > Campephagidae > Edolisoma > Edolisoma coerulescens. The sequence continues at coordinate 248,038 of VWZW01002385.1, forward strand.
TCCAGAGGTATTGACACAAATGTTCGTGTCCTCGTGTTTGAAATCATGACCTAAACCTGCACTGCTCCTGTTCCTGGTGTATCTTTGAAAAGTTCTGTCTCTGCCTTTGCTTTTCATAAGTGATGACATTTGCTTAAAAATTCCCTTTGGGGTCTATGTCAAATTTTTTTCTGTCCTTTTTTTGTCTTTCCTTTTTTTTTCCCTTTCCTTCCATAACAGACCAATGGTTATGAGGAAGACGTGTATGGATCATCCCAGAGTAGAAAATCTAGCAGGGTTAGTAGATGATTTCTATTGCTATAAAATTCTATTACTCTATTTAATGGGATTAAAGCTAATTAGCAGATTATTTTCGGCGGTGAAGCAGGTTCTTCCTGTCTTGCATGTTGTGGGTTTGGAGTTTGTCAGACACTGGAGGTGCAGCAAGAAGCTGTCTGGGAAATAAAAAATCAAAAATCAGGCCATGAGTGGGAAGGGGAGTCTCCGAAATTGGTACAGAAAGATCTTGAAAGCCAGAACTGCTTTAACTTGTAAACAAAATTGGGTAAAAATCACATTGTACAGCACTGGCAGGGAGGATTTCCACGTGCTGGGAACAGAACGAGTGTTTTTCAACCTCTGCAAGGTGTTCACGCTGTGCTCTAGCACCGACTCTCCTAATTTAGTCCGTGCCTTGAGATTTGCATAGTTGAAATGGACTTTGGAATTTGAATTTTCCCCAAATGCATGTTGTTTATTTGAAGTTGCTTAACTAAATGCCTTTGGTTTGGGTTGTTTTTTTTTTTTTTCCTTTATAAACCATATCCTAGGGTTTCTGGAAATGCCTCAAGAGGTGAAGAGCCAGTGCAAGTGTTCCCACTTAGCTACTTAACATTGATGGACTTTTATTTCTAGTCCAAAAAAGCTTAATTATTAACTGCATTGTGAGGATGCAGGTCACAATGTTCCCTCCTGTTCCAGCACAACGAGTGTTGTGTGTCAATTATAGCAACTCCTGGCCCTGCTCTGTTAAATAGTGGGGTTTATGCAAACGATTTAAAGGGGTTGTCCAAGCACAGCCTGGGGGCAGAGGAGGAGCTGTTTGGGGTTTGTTTTTTTTTCCTTTATTTTAACAAAGCCAGACAAAAGCTCAGAGCCTGTTGATCTTTGTGCTATCAAGGCTTCTGAAGAAATTTAGTGGTATGCAGCCTAAAGCTCAGTGTTTAGGCGAAAAATAAACTCCTTTTAAGCCTCCATTTAGCCAAGTGTTTGAGCAGTACACGCTGAACATGAGAGAGAGTTCAGGGGGTTACTTTGCAGGCACGAAGTTAAGCAGGCGCCTGGATAAACAGTGAAACAGGACCTGGTATTTCACGTCCATTTGAAATTGTTGCTGCCATATACTTTAGCTGGCATTATGTGGATAAGAGGCAATGAAATACTGTTGCTTGAACTGCTAAGAAAACAGCCTGTCCTGTTGCTGGCACTCTTGCTGGCCCATTGGATGACTTCAAGGAGCTTTATTTCCGTAGCACTGGTGAAAAATGATGTTCTTACTCTTTACTGACATGCTCCAGTGCTCCAAGGACTTCAGGGAGAGCAAAATATCTGCAAAAAACTCATCCAGGGAGAAGAAGTTGTTTGGTTTCCATTTCAATAATTTAAAATCATCCTGGAATTAGGGTTTACAGCGTGGGGTTTAGTCTGAGTAGAGCTTAATTACAGCAATATCGTTAGTTCCTTGTAGTTCCATTGCTGTTTGGAGTAATCATTAATTAGGAGGGAGAGGAAAGTTTAGGGGTAACTCAGAAGAGCTGAGACTTCGAATTGATGCCAGCCTGGCTGGCATTCACTTTTTTAGGAATATTCTCTCCAAAAAGCCCAAGCTGAATCATGAAGATTGTCAAAGTGACAAGGAAAAATGAAAAAGAGGAAAATTCTTCAGGACAGCAGGGAAGTGATGAGTCTGCTGGCAATGGCAGTTTCCAAAATAGATGTCCAGAGTCACCTATTTAAGTCACAGAATGGACTGATCTCCATGTGGGAACTGCACTTGCAGTGTCACAGCATGATCCCTTAAATATGATTAATGCCATGTGTTTAGATAGTCTGCGTGCAGATTGCAAACTCCCTGAGTAGGAATGAAAGTCATTTCTTAAAGTTCAGTTCAGGTTTCCTTTCAGCAAAAGTCTTATTTTACAGGCATTGTTTGGGGGGTTTTGGGTTGTGGGTTGGTTGTTTCTCGGGTTAGGTTTTTTTGAGGTTGGACAATGATTTACCCTCAGCCTGTACCTGTGGGTGTTGTGTCATATCCAAACATCTGTTTGCTTGCAGTGACAGAAGAAAGCAAACAAGTTTCTTTACTTTGCCACAGATCTCCCTCCTTTGTGAAGAAAATACCACCTGCATGGACCACAGTGGTGAAGCAAGGATGATTTAGGGCTAGTAAGGAGCTGACTTCTGGAAGCAGAGAACCTTGGCTGTCTAGACCCCCGTGAGAAATGTCTGGAGAGGAGGGGTGTCAGGGAATAGGTGAATAGCAGAGCTCTGGAGAGTAGCAAAGGAGGGGAAGGCGTGAGATCTTTCAGAGCAACCATTCCTCATTAAGATCCTCTAAATGGACCAAAAGTGCAGGGGTGACTGGATGCAAGGTAGAAAGCAGGGAAAGAAGGTGTTTAATTTAAAGAAGGTGTTTAATGTGCACAGTCTCACTTCTCAGAGAAGAGTTATCTCCCCACTCAGCCTTGCCATATCTGACAGCGGGCTGCTCGCGTTTCCTGCTGGGCACAGCCAGCAGTGTGGGTCCCTGGCTTTGCTCTCTATCTCCCAGGATCTCACCTTCTCCTGGGGGTGTAGCTGACAGGGCATAAACTCCTCAGGGTCTCAGGAGGAAGCTGACCAGCTCTCTGACCAGTGCTTTTTTCCAGTGCTTGAAAGGTCACACAATTTCCACACATCCTCACAGCTTTAATGCGGTTTTCTCTTCCTTTTGCATCTGTGACCACTTTCACTGCTTGCAGTTTGTAATCACCTAATTTACATTTGCTTCCCATTTAAAGGAATAAAGAATGAAGCTGAGTTCTCAAGGAGTTACTTTTTGTTTTGTTTGTTAATGCAGGCTTCGTACTACTCTGATCTGGGTCTCCCCAACAGCAGCTATGCTTCCACATCTCAACTTTCTTCCCAAAATGGAAATTGGGTCTGTTGCCCTCTGGCTTCACCTGGCCTGGACTTTGTTTGGATAATACAACCTCCTGTACTTAGGAATCAATTTGGACCAATTGTCAAAAATCTCTGTAGCTCTTTTTAGTGAAACTTAAACCCCAAACAAATCAGACCTTTTAAGATTGGAATGAGTAATGGAAAACTGTTCTCAAATGAGCACAAACAGTTTTCCTTTGCTGCTCCTCCCTTTCCTTATCTGCCATTGGCCTCAATAGGTCTGGAAAAATAAGGGAAATCTTAATTACCTGAAGTTCTCTATTTGAGGCAGCTCCTCTGCGTAGCGTGTCAGTCTGGTGAGCTTGAGACAATCCAGTCTGCACGACATGAAATGACAGGGAAGCGGTTCCCAGAGTGCTGGAAGAACGTCAGTGAAGCTGTAAAACCCCCGGGAGGTTGGATTGTCCCCTGTGTGTGGCAGAGCTTGGCCAGCCCAGTGCCAGCAGTGCTCCAGCAGTGCTCCAGGTCCTGCCTGAGGACACGGCACAGGGATGTGGAGTGGGGCACTGGCAGCAGGGCCTGGCCTCAGCCCCCTGGGCTGGGGATCGCTGCTGGAGTTTCTCTTGCACCCAACTCTGCCAGCCACAGCGAGTGCTCTGAGTTTGTTTAACTGCTGCATCTCGGGGGGATGGTTACTAACACGTGTTTCAAGCTGCTCTGGCTGAAGCACTTGTGATTTTTTCCTGAATTATTTGGGTTTTCTCTGCATTTGTGAATAATAAAATGCACAGGAGATGATCTTACAGCTGTGTGAAACACTTAGAGTGTGTACCTCGAAGCACTTCTTTGTAGCTCTTTTTCTGGCTTTGGCTGAAGTGAGGAGGAACCCCCTTTCTGGCTCCTGTACACAAATGTGTGGGAGACAAAACAGCTTAACAACCTAATATTAAATTATGCTGTTTTTCTTTTGTGTTCTGTCATGGCCTCCCTTCCTGTAGGAAATGCACGTGTCTGCTTGCTATTCTTAGTCTTTGGGAGCTGAGATCTAATGCTTTCATGGTGCAGATGACTAATATTCTCTGTACTGGGTTTCCTTCTGTTGGAGTGGAGTGATCCTAATCTCTCACCAAGAGGGTTAATTCTGCTGTAGGTGCCTTTTTTTGTTTCATTTTCTCTGCCAAAAAAAAAAAAAAAAGTGTTGTGCTTGTCTCCCTCAGCCCTCCCTGCTGTACAGCGATGCCCTGCCAGCCAGGAGTTACAGGGTTTGTTGTGCTGATGCTCTGAACACCAACCCCAGAGCCACTCACCCCCAGCCATGCACATGTTGTCTCCTGCCTCTGTCTGTAATTCCTCTTGGGTGCATTTGTCTCACACCCATCCATCTGAATGCCACGTGTGTGATGCTGTTTGTGCAGACCTGGATTTGCTCATCTTTCCTTTAATTCCTGTTGGGACTGTGCTCGTGGGGTTGTGATGCTGTCACGGGTGTCATGTCCATGTGGAGAGAGTTGTCTTCCTTGGTGTATTAGCAGGAGCAGGACAGAGAGGCAACATCAATTCTTTCTGGTTACTTAACAACTAACAAAAACCTGTTCACAAATTTTTTTAGACCAATTCCTGCCTTGTTTAAAATGAACTTCTCTGAATTTTTTCTCAAAGCTCAAAGGTAGAATTTCCTACTCCCCTTGTGTTTCCTGTGCTAAACTGGAGTCAGTCTTAAAATATGCATTTTCCTCCTATTTTATTAATTTACCAAACTGGCTGGTAAGTGAAGCTCATCGGGTAGGAGCTTTTCCTCTCCCTGCCAGCACCAGCAGTGAAGGTGAAGCAGACGGGAACAGTTTAAGAATTGATGTCGCCGTTTCGTGGGTAGGCAGTCCAGGTGTTGAATTAAAGTGGCTGTTGGGTTGGAGCCCTGGGAGAAGGGCTAGAAATGCATGGGGTGTGATGGCCTGGGGGGTGTGTCACACCTTGCACATGTCCGTGGCGTGCCCCAGGTCGCGTCGGATCTTCCCTTGCATGCTGCTTGTGGTTGCACACAGGAGATGTCCCTGTCCTGCCCATCCTGCTCGCTGCCACGTGTCCTTGGTGAATCTGTGACTCTGCAGCCTGAGCTGTCATTCCTGTGCTGACTCTGTGTTTTAATTGTAGGCCTCTGTGTACGAGGAGAGCGTTTACAGCGGGAGCCGGCGCTATAGTGCCCCCAGTTCCCGTGCTGTAAGAGGTTTTCTGCATTTCCCTGCTCTGTGTCTGTCCTTTGCTGGGCCGAGGAACATTTCACATGGGCTGTGTGACATCCAGGGCCTGCTGCTGTAGGCAGCAGAAGTGGGAGCACCATTCCCACGAGCTTCCATGAAATAATGAGTAGTGATCAATGGGAACGCACGCCTCTATGGGACAGGGAATCCAGTTCTGCCTCGCACTTGGTTTGCAGATAAAACACCTTGGACAGGCCATACATGAAGTCCTTTCCCTCCCTGAGACTTAATTCTTCTTTTCAAAACTGAGAAACATACAAGTTTAAAAAATAATCAGCCAAAGATTTAAAAATCAATTCCACATAAGCAGTGTGAAGTAAATGATATTTGTGAACATATGGCTTGCTTGGTTTTGTTTCTTGGATTTATATTTAAATATATTTTACATTAATATATGTAGCAGTGCTTCCAAAATACGTGTTCCTGAGAGTGGAGGGCTCTGTCATGGATGGGGAGCAACAATATGAGGAATGACCATATAAATTACTTCCTTTCTAAAAAGAGAAACTCCAGGGCTCAGTTTACAGATTAAAAGGCAGAAAATGCCTTCACCTCCTCCGTGGATGTTGGGGCCAGGCAGTCCCATCTGCTGCTGTTGTGTCCACCTGGAAAAAAAAAAAGCCAATCTCTTTCGATTCTTAAGTCCTCCTCTGTGGGCCCGCTGCTTGTTCTGCCTCTCACCCCCTTCACTGAGGATAGCAAAACCCCCCCAACCAAAAAAACCCAGCGAACAAATAACCACCATCTAAGGCTATAAGAGTGAAAAGCCTCAAGGCAGAGCATTAATGTTACTTTAACTTTAAACATTACATTTTTATTAGCTTGGAGGAGGACACACTTTCAAGAATGCTTACTAAGCACTTGTTAGTCCTTCAAGGGCTGTGCCATCCCCTTGCCATCCCACTGATTCTCAGCTGTGAAAAATCACTTACAGCAAACTCTCAGCCCAAAACCTGTTTGCAAGTCTTTCACTGTCAATGGCTTGAGCAGGGAACACTGACTAAAGCACTGGTGCTCCTTCCCCTCCCTCCATCCCCATCCCATCCTGTGCCACAGGTATTTGGAGGCCTGTGTGTAACCCAGCCCTGCCAGTTCCTGCTGCCTGTAGTAATGAGAGAGTTGAAATAAGAGGGGTTTGCCTCCGAGGGAGCGACCTCGTTACAATGACTGGGGTTATTTTAATGCCTCTGAACCCTGCAGCACTTCTGATGTGGAGAGGGAGTGTCACTTGGGTGGCTGCTCCCAAAACATGTTTTTGGATGAGCAGGTGAATGCAGGCGGTGAGGCTGAAAGTGCCCTTGCTTGGTCACATCCACTTACTTCCATAGTCAGCCCTGCAATGCACAGGGAGCAGCTGTGGAATAAATAGGGCCTGGAAACATTAATATGGGACTCATCAGTAGTTAAAACTTTTTCCCTGTCACATGTTTCAAATTTATCCTAAGCCCTTTTTTGTTAAACATAAAACACTGCGGGGACCAAACAGAATCTGTATTTTTACTTCAGTGCTTTTTGTCATTAATTTAGGAATTATTGTCTGATCAGCAATAGTTGTAAACAGTGTGCAGCAGAGTTTTATATTGTGTGCAGTCTCACCTCTGAAATGAAGATCAGGTGCACAAAGCCAGTGTAAGACATAGAGTCCCAGAATGGTTTGGGCTGGAAGGGACATTAAAGGCCACCTTGTCCCAACCCTTGTCCTGTGCAGGGACACCTTCCACTATCCCAGGCTGCTCCAAGCCCCATCCAACACTGAACATTGCAGGGACGGGGCAGCCACAGCTCCTCTGGACACGCTGTGCCAGGGCCTCCCTCCGGGTGCATCCGAGGACACTGCCCTGCCCGAGGGCTTGCTGAGGGCTGTGCACCTTGCACGGAATGTTTTGTGGTCGGTGGCTGACCTTGTGCTTGTGCTCTAGCTGGGGTTATTTCCAGCTTACCCTCTCACCATTTATTAGTGCTGGAAGCTTAATTTTCAACTGATGCTGTGCTGCTTTGTTACTGTGACTAATGGTGATGGAGCAGCCCTGCAGTGGCTTGGTGAAGGCCTGGCTGTTTCTGTAAAGCTAAAGAGTCCAGGGATTCCTGTAGTGCCCAGCTGACTTAATAAAAAAAAAAACCTTTAAAAACCCCACAGCATCTCCAAAGTATGATAATTCTTCAGATTTCTGTGTGTTTGTATCTGAGAAGCAGTCCTAATCACCTCTAAAATAAACTCATTATTTCCAAAGTGAGTTCTGTTTCCCTGATGCTTTAAACTTTCATTTCCCTGCTCCATTTCCACTGCATTAAACCTCTGGAAATAAAACAGCATAGACACGTTCTTTGTCCTTGTCAGCAACCAGCCAGCCCTGTCCTGCATCTCTGCTTAGATGTTTCCTTTTAAAAAAAGCTAAAAGACTTTCTTTGGCAGGAGATGAGGACTGCAGGTGCTGGAAGACCAGGAGAGATACTCAGTCTCTGAGCTGGTCTCAGTTTTTACTTTAATCCCCACACTGATGGATGTTTCTTCCTTTGGCCTGTGGAGCACGAATTCATTTTAAATGTGCGCAACGTTGGGAACATGGGAAAATGATTCACCAGAGAGCCTCAGAGCTCTTGGAAAGTAGTAGGATGGAGCTTTTTGTAGAGAAACTGAATTGTTTATTTGTGACTGGTACCTGAAAAGATAAAAATAAATCATTAGTGTTCTAAGAATTGAATCAAAACTCTGCTTGAACTGCCAATGGAATTACTGCTTGCCTTGATTTTCAGATTAACAGTTGATGTGTCTGTTCTCTGACTTTCACTGCTGTTCCTTTGTCCAGCTGCATGTAACCATCTCCTTAACTAATTTCAGATGTGATGCTCTACATCCTCTCCTGCTTCCCTTCCCAGTTCTAATGCCTTTCTCTTTTCTCTGCCTGCTGTTCCTGGTTTTCCTGCGGCAGCCTTCCGAGTACAGCTGCTACCTTGGTTCGGGATCTCGGGCATCCTCCAGAGCCAGCTCTGCTCGGGCCAGTCCAGTGGTGAGCTCCTCTTTTCTCTTTGTCCCTCAGCTGTTTCATTCCTCTCTTCTTTGAGGTCTCTTTTGTACACAGAGGTCACTGTCCCTCATGAGGCAGTTTCTTATGCTGTTAATTGGACCTTCTAGGTAGTGCTTAAGACCAAGAAACCAGAGGAGAAATTGCAAAACTGAAGCGATTTCTGTTAGATGCACATGTTTTTACAACAAAAAGTACACTTTGGACTCTCATAACAATGCTATATTTGCTTTAAATGGAGAATAAAGCCTAGCAAGGTTATTGTGGAAAGGACTGGGTTGTTGATGGAAGTGCTGTGTCTCCTTTGGGGGAGCAGGAAACCCTAACTTTTACTGCAGCGTTCAAGCAGTTCAGTTGCTCTCCAGTGAGCAGTATTTTGGTGCAAAGCTGCAGGGCTCTCCAGAGGCTGGGTTTGAACATCTTTGTGGGACTGTGGAGTGCCAGACACTGCAGAGGCTTTAGCATGGTGAAGTGCTGGAAGGATAAGGAGAACTCAGCATAAGTTGTGGCTGAGCAAGGCTCAAGTGCTAAAGGCTTGTCCATCCGCTGCTTTTAGGGGGTTTCTGTCTTTAATTTTTTTAATGGCACATTGTGCTTTCTCTCTGGGGCCGTTTCTCTCTGTAGCTATTTGCAGCTCTGAGTATCTTCCCTGATTTATTTCCAAGCATGGGGACAGCTGCTGAGTGCAGTAGGATGTCTCGTAGAGGAAACGTGCAGCTTACAGTAAACTAAACTATAACAACGTTAATTTGCCACAGAGAGTGAGTTTTGTAGTGTGCCATTTGAAAACTGACAGAGCAGAGCTGTGTGCTCTGAAGTTTTGGTGTTCCAAGGGTGCATTCACTTTTTTAAATTATTAAAAAACAGAGGGATTTTCATCAGATAATGTATGGCAGCCGGTGAGCTATAAATAAATCAGTATTTTAATTAGCCCCTGAACCTGAGTCCTTGAGCTATGAGTTCTTGCAGAATATAACTTATATTAGTAATACTTCTAAAATGGCTTTGCAAACTGAATTTCAATTACCCCCGAAGCAAAAATTAATCAGAATAAACAGGGATTCCATTAACATTCTGGAAGGGTAATAAGAACTGGGTACCCACACACCGCAGTTGGTTTCCATTAGGTATTTTCTGTATTCCAACTGAGTCATTCCTGCAAGTTGCTTACAGGAATCACGGGATGCTGGGAGGTGCAAGGGAAGTTTTTTATTTTAAATTCTCTGCTTATGCTTTGGCCTCTTGGTATGCAAGTGGCTGGAGATGGTTTGCTGTGTCAGCACCGAGCCGAATCTGCTCTGCAGGGAGACAACAGGCATTAAATTACCTTTTTTTGTTTTAATCAGTGGTTTATTGCCCGATGTGAAGAGCTTCCCTTATCTCTGTCACCTTGAAGAAGAGCAGAGAGTTAATGTCATAGTGAGTCTAGCTGACCCTAAAAGTTCTTATTGGTACACGGGGTCAATCCAGCAGCACCGTGTGATTAAAATATCTTTTCCTGTATTAAACAGACATTGCTTTTCCTGTAGCTCAGAGCGAGGGATCACTTTTACTGACAGACTTCAAAGTGTTCTGGTAGTGTCTTCAGCCAGGTGCTTGAGAGTGGAGAATGATTCCATGGAACTTTCTAAATTAAAGCATACAACAGCTTGGCACGGCAGCTCTGATATTTTTTTTCTCAGAGTTTTGTTTCCCCCCTTCTATCACTGTTCACTGAACAGTGAGCAAAAAGCAGCAGTAGTTTTCCTGCAGTAGTTTTCCTGCTGTGCACAGCTTTTGCCAGCTCGTGTTCTCATTTGTGTTAGTTACCATGTTGGTAATACAGTCACAGGCGGGGAGATGCTTAAACACAGTGTGTGAATATTTGTCTTTGTAGTTATTTTAAGAATTTACTATATCTGAATGACGTTTGCTGTTTGTTTATTTTTCTTTAACATTTTTCATGTTATCCCCACTGGTAATTATCTGCTGTCCTTGCAATTACTGCAGATATGCAAATACGTTGTTTAATATTAAACCATCCTCACATAAAGTACAGATCTTAAAGACTACTGAGAGCAAACATCAGATATTTCTGTACAGATGGGGGTAAATCTTGTGCCTGAGCTCTCAGCGTGTTTTGCAGAGCTGGGCTTTTAATATGAATTGCAGGAGTTTTGTTATTTTTCTTTTTTAAATTAAGAAGCTACGAGTGAAAAGCAGTTATTTCTAAATCTGGAACAGACTCAGAATGCAGTAGTATTTATCTGAAGGCTTTCTAAGGCAAGGCAGGCAAAACAAGAGGAGAGGGCACGTTTTACTATGCTGAGAAGATGATGGCTCATCCTGGCTCTCCCCTTCTTTTGGAGGCTCAGGCAGCAGCACGAGCAGTCGGAGTTCAGCCCGAGCACAGGGAGTTGTAGAATATCCTGAGCTGGAAGGGACCCACAGGGATTGCTGATCCAACCCCTGGCCCTGCACAGACACTGCCCCAGTCCCACCCTGGGCATCCCTGGCAGCGCTGTCCAAACGTTCCTGGAGCTCTGGCAGCCTCGGGGCCGTGCCCATTCCCTGGGGAGCCTGGGCAGTGCCCAGCACCCTCTGGGGGAAGAACCTTTCCCTGATATCGAGCCTGACCCTCCCCTGGCACAGCTCCAGCCCTTCCCTGGGTCCTGTCCCTGTCACAGAGAGCAGAGATCGGAGCTGCCCCAGGGGAGGAAGATGCAGGCCATGATGAGCTCTGCCCTCAGTCTCCTCTGCTCCAGCTGAACAAACCAAATGCCCTCAGCTGCTCCTCGTGTGGCCCCTCCAGACCCTTCCCCATCTTCATTTCCCTCCTTTGGACAATCTCTAACAGCTTTTATATCGTTTTTATGTTGTGGCACCCAAAACTGCCCCCAGCACTCGAGGTGAGGCTGCCCCAGCCCAGAGCAGAGCAGGACAATCCCCTCCCTGGCCTGGCTGGCCATGCTGGGCCTGATGCCCCAGGACAGGGATGTCCCTCCTGGCTCCAGGGCGCTGCTGACTCAGATCCAACTGGCCATCGACCAGGATCCCCACGTCCCTGCTGCTCTCCAGCCTCTCATTCCCCAGTGTGTCCATGCATCCAGGTCATACCTACAGTGCTCAGGTCATACATCAGTGCCCAGTTGTGAACACCTTTGATGATTGGCAGAAGCTCATCGTGTTCTCACCAGAAATGAAATGAAGACACTGACAGACTTAATTTTGATGGAGGCACTTAGGAAGCTTTGCCTTCTCTCTGTCTGAAGGTTTAGGGTAGGTTGTATCCTAGCCCTGCCTCTGACAGTCTGGATGTGCTTTGGGCCCCTCCGGAGTGAGGATTTGCTGCAGTGCTAACTTGCATTTCTGGGACTGATAAGTTTGTTTAGGCAGTGACGTTTGGCATAGCACTCATTCCTGAGAGAGGATTCTTCTCACAAACCCCCTTCAGACCTGACAAATTTCAGCAGTGGCTTTCCCCTGCTGTCTGTGAAAGGCTTGTTGCTAATTGCTAGAGTTAAGGTGGCTCTCGTTGGAGAAACAGGAGGAGCTCTGTTACTGCCTGCCCCAGCCCAGCTGATCAGACTGGTAAGATGGGGGTTGTAGGAGGGGTTGTACTGACTGCAGTACCTCTTCTCTTTTTAGTTCCAGATTTTGTTGATACCATCCTGTGTTCAGCTCTAGCCTAACATCTTTTCTCTGCTGTGGGCCATATTTCCATTTCAAGCTACGCTGTGCTACTTTAAGGGCAGGAAATGATCTTAATTTGATTTGTCACCAAAAAAACCCCTTGCTTTCGCGAGGAAGTTGAGCTAAGTGCAAGATCTGAGCTGGAGCTGAGCAGTGACAGCCAAGTGCTGAACACTGTTCTGATACCCGAGCATGGGATGTGGCACAGAGCGAAGAGTTCCAGGCTTCCCTTCTCTGGCCTTGTTCAGGAGCCTGGAAGCTGGAAACTGTGCCTCAGTCCTGGTCTTTCCTTGCTTTTAATATCCCTTTACTTGCAGTAGGTGTTTGTTTGGTTGGATGCTCCTGTGCTGCAGGGACTCATTTTGGCCTGGACACTCCAGTGGTGGCAAAGAGCTTCAAGGGTTAACCCTTTTAATCTATGGAAAACAGGCACTTCATCCATATAAAGGCTTGTGGGGTGGTTTTGCTCGTGTTATGTTTCCAACTGTGGTGAGCTCTGATACTGCTGACATCTTTGTAATGTGGCTCTGGATTTATTCCGAAATTGCTGTCAGGAGAGGCTGAACTCTGATCCCACTGCACTTATTTTGCAGAGAGCAGCCAAAACAAAGATGTGCATGCTAGAGTTCCTCGGAGAATTACTTCCATTTCCTGCTTTTTTACGCACTAAAGTACAAATTGCCCCAGTTGTTGGTGAAAAGGAAGACAATCTGTGATTAGAGACAGACCCATACCCTGGTGCAAATGAAAAATGGTAGCGTTCTGTAAATTAAAGGTACCGTTAGGTGAATCCCTCTTTAAATCTCCTTTTCTGGCAAGTATTCTGTCAATCCTTTATATCTGTATGTGGAAAAGTCCCAAAGCCCCAGGGTATTTTTATGGAGGGCTGTGCTGAGTACTGTGAAGGTGGAGAAGTTCTTTTCAGCCTATTTAATAATTGCAGTGTTCTTGACTGAATGCTGATACAGAAGGTAAGTGTTTTGGGCAAGAATTCTGTACAACTTCAAATAAACATTTCTCTCCTAACCTTTCTCTGTTTCATTTATTGCTGAATCAACTGCCAGAGGGCTTATGGGGGACTGGAGGAAAGCTGGAAACCCGGGGAAAAGCTGGAGTTCCCTCTGGTGGCTGATTCCTTTAGGAAAAGTTTATCTTTTTAAAGGAGTGATACTGTGAATTCATTAATCTAAACATGAGCAGGATGAAAGCTGTATAAAATATTAACCTAAGATAGGCTTCTCTCTTTCTACAAGACAGGTATTGGTGTATCACTGGCATGCAACCATAAAATTAAATGCTGCTTGTTTCAGACTGGCTTTTTGCTTAGAAAAGTGTCGTGTAGCAGGAGGCATCTGTGTAATGTAAGGAGGTTATTTTGGTGTGAGGAACTGGCTTTTCTCAAAATTGATTGAGTTTTAAAGTGTTAATATTTAAATAAATTGGTGGGGATAGTTACTGGTTTTGAGGAGAAGCTGCTCTGAGTATGGCATTCACAGCACCAAATGGATGTGTGCAAGGGCATCACTAGGGAAAATGAAACCTGCTTTGTTTTCTTAACCATCTCAATTTTAGATGTTACTTAATAGCTTTCATTATTAGAGATTATGCCCCATTAGAGTTATTACTTAAGATAGTTTTGCAATAAAGGTGTAGCAGGCTTCACAGGTGTGGTTATGAGTGCTCTGAGTAGAAATACTCACTGTAGTCATCTCTCACCACCTTGTCTTCAGCATTCCCCTTTGTAAATGGAAGCTTTTATTTGACTCATGTGATGCATCATTAAAACAATAACAGTATTTGCTCCCTTCTTTATTTTGCTAAAAACTGAGACTGCACTTTGTTTCAGAAAATAGAGGCCATTGTGCAAATGGCTGAAGAAAAATAAATATTTTGAGTTGTGCCCTGTAAGGCCGATTTTGCAAAGGCTGTGCACGGATTTCCAGAGGTAGATGTGTGTGTACACACTAATCTTCTGTCACATGCCACTATTGACACTGCCACAGCTGTCTTGATAAACAGCAACCCAGTGATTGGCCGGGCTAGAAGGCTGCCAAATCCAGCACTTGGAGCTATCTGGCATGAAAATAAAAAGCTGTTTGCACAACTCAGTCCATCTTGTTCGTTGGGTCTGAGTTTAAGTGTCTGCCTTCATTAATGACCCTCTCTAACTACCCCCAAATTCAGAAAATTGAGGGGTTTTTCCCTAAATATTTTGTGTATTCAGTGTCTTTGCAAAGTTTAGATATAGTGCTTTAAGTCTGGCTTATTTTACTTTGAAGCCTCTGTTGGAGAATGGCTTGACATTGCAGACAATCTCTGGGCTAAGCAGAGCAGGCCACACTCCATATTGCAAACGTGCAGGCAGACACAGGCGGTTGTGCTGTACCATGCTAAAAAAAAAGAACAGAATAGCTGAACTGGCAAGATCACTGAATTCTTGGCAAAGGCTGTGGGACGAGGAGGAACCCTGAAGAAAGATACAGCAAGAACATAGAAAGATACAGCAAGGACAGAATGCAGATACTGTGCATAAGGCATTATTGTCACTCACACTGTACCCACTGTACTCAGTCTGTGTAAAAAGCTGCACTATTTGGGAATAAACCGAAGCTTGCTTTATCAATCACATTGATTGCTTGGCATCCTTCCCTCGCCGCCGCAAGCCTCAGACTTAAGTTTTGTTAATGCTAATTCATAGGGAATTTTAGCTGTGAGATGTCAGTGTAAAAAGCTGGTTTGTAACAAGTATTTGTAACCTCTCAGTTTCTGGGATTATTTTTTTGATAGGATAACATAGGTAGTATGAAAAATAATGAGTGGGATCATCCCCATGTTATTCTATGTAATTCAAAGGAAAAGAAAACAAACAACTGTGCCAAATGTGTACTGATCAGAAAGAGATGTAGGTTTTGAATGTGTTTTCAATGGAAATTATCAACTTAACCTCAATTATCCCCTGCCTTCCCCTGAATCAGGTCTATCCTGACTGTTTTTCCAGTAATTTCAAAAACACTATTCCCTTTGGCAGTTAGGCTCTTCTTGGTCTGGGGAAGACATTGATTTTGTAGGAGCCTTTTGGGAAACCATCTTGACTGTGCTGAATGTTCCAAGAAGAATTCAGGACTTGTTGAGTTCTGCTGAGTTTTTAATTTCATTCAGTCCTTTTTATACTTAGTTTCATTTTAGATGGAGATGTGCTGTAACTTTTAAACATTTAAGCTGTCTGCATCCATGGTAATTTTCTGTCCTCCTAAATGCTCCTTTCTCATTGTTTGTGTTCTTCTAGACTAGTTTTAGTGCAGGATCTCTCTCCTAAATTAGTAAATTGCAGTGAAGTGCTGAAACCCTAAAAGAGCCATTTATTTAGACTTTGGACTGATCCCTGATGTTTGACTTGAGGATCAGTTTTGTTGTCTTGGATCTCTGTTTGAAGTTGCAGTCCCTGTTTGTCTTGAGCAGGGAATATTTACCACAGGTTTGAAGCTTTAGATTTCAGGTCTAACTTGGTATCTTGCTTTTTGGGACGGGGAGGGTGTGGTGGCATTTCTGCTATATTACTGCTTTCTCTTACCCTTTATTGATTCTATCAATGATTCCTTCTCAATCTCTCTTTTACAGATTGAGGAAAGGCCAGAAAAAGACTTTGAGAAGGTAAGAAGGATCTTATCAATTATTCTGACAATAGTGCTTTCTTCATTCTTTTTGGTAGGTAGAGCTTGCCATGAGTGTACAGAAATCTCCTATATTGCTCCCCGTTGTGGGGCAAAAATTTGAATTTCTGGAGCCTTCTGCTACAGCATTTTTGAAGATGAACTTTTCAACCCCTGCTGACTCAGTGTTAAGTAGGTGACCTTCAACAGCAGTTGGCTGGAACTGCTTTAGGCCAAGCCACACAAATACTGTGTGTGTTTATTAGATCTTGCTTATAAGACCTAAGTTATTTATGTAAAAGTAAATAAATCATCATAATAAAAGAGGAGGCTACTACATTAACCCTGAGTACAGTTGAACAGTTCATGTGGCCACTGGTGCAGAGTAAATAAATATCCATAAAGGAGAGGAGCTTCCAAAGCTTCCACAGAATGTATTACAAGTTTTGAAAATGCCTGGCAGGCTGATACTCGCCCCTAAAGACTTTGTCCAATTAAGAATTAATAGTTAGAAGCTAAATTATGCAAAATCCTATTGCAATATTATTTAAATACTTCTGATCTGCATTTTCTCATTAGTTTCCCTTGTTAAATCTCGATTTTGATTTTTTACTTCTTAGGAAGTTTGATTTTAATCAAAACTGCATAATTTAGAAGTGCAGGGATTGGTGTAATGTGTGTATAAAAAAAAAAAAGAAAAGGGGAAAGCTAAAACCCCATGATTTATCTGGAAAAGAAAGTTGTAAGCAGGTTTATCTGTGTGTGATCGTAGGGAGCACGAACTGTCTCAAGTTTATCAGCAGCTACCTTGGCTTCTCTGGGCGGGACTTCTTCACGGAGAGGCAGTGGGGACACGTCCATCTCAGCTGACACAGAGGCATCCATCAGGGAAATCAAGGTGAGAAGTACTTAAACCCAGAGTAAATTACGGAATATCCTTCAGGCTCCTTTCCCAGGAAGAAGCTGGCAGTTGTGGCAGTGAATCGGGTGCTGTGAGGGAGAAGTGAACAGCTTTGTTGGAGATATCTCTCAGATGGGACTGGTTGTAAAAGGCACCTCCCATCCTGAAACAGGGAATGATAGGAGGATGGAGATAACACACTGCACTCCTGGAGAGGAGAGAGGCTGCGACAGAGGGTGATCATCAGTGAACAGGGTAGAGAAGGGCTGGGCTGTGATTGTTGGAGCCTTTGAGCCTGGGTCTGCTCCTTGTCCTTAACGCTGAAGATTCCCTTTTTTCCAGCCAAGAAAAGCAGAATTGGCACAAATTCCTAACCAAGAAATCTGGTTGTCTGGCAAGGCCTCAGCTTAGGATCAGAGCCCTTAACGTGTGTGGGAGAGGTGTTGGAAGGAGCACTTTGAGCACTGCTTGTCCCTCCCAGCTGCATCCTGCCCGTTAGTGTCCGTGGCGTCACTGACCTTTCTTGCCGTCTCCCTCAGGACATCTATGAGTTAAAGGACCAGATTCAGGATGTAGAAGGCAAATACATGCAGGGGCTGAAAGAACTGAAGGTACTGGTGTGTGAGCATTAACCCTGGCCCCAGTGTGAGCCCCAGAGCTGCCCCTGCATGCTGCTCTCCTGGAGGGTTTGGGAACTGTGTGCGGAGTGTCTCATTAACTGGCAAAGTGTCTGTTCTGACCTGGGCTGATTGTGGTGAGAAATGCTTCCAAGTGTTCACTGAAAGGCTGCTGCATGTTGTCTTTGCTGGTTTGAGGAGGTCATCATTTTGCTAGGAAATTAAAATTATTTGGGTTTTTTTTTTAATATAGTTTCCTAATCCAGGAAACCTTCCAATCCTGGGAGATGAAGTAGAACTCATCTCCTACAGTACTAAAACCAAATCTGAGTTTTGAACCTTGTATATTTTTATTTTTATAAGGTCACGTGAGGTGTCATTTTAGTTTCATCTTTAGACGGTAGAAGACACCCTTAAGCAATTCTTGCAACAAAACTCCGTGTAACAAAGCCTGTTACATGGAGAAGGAATGCTGAAGCTCTTACCGCTTCCATGAAGCCATAAATACATTTTGGTGCAACAACCAACTTGTACATCCAAGCACCACCCTCCTCATAAGTGAGCAGTGACATGAGCTGTGGCTTTTTGGAGGAGGCAAATAGATAAATGCAACATTTGCCAGCATTAATTGCTGATTGTGTCATCAGCTCAACGCTGTGACAGATGAAGGTGTTGCCATCTTAAGTGAGTTTTCAGTGGAAACAGAGTAGTCGGGCCATTTTTTGGTAAAATTTGGGTTTTTTCCTGGTCACTGAGTAGCAGATAGAGCAAAATAATCACACTGCATAAAATATTTAGGTAGTTTTTCAATCCATGTCCCTTAGACTGCCTTTTGGGGGGATTTGGACCTAAGCTCCACTGTTTGATGCTAAGAAACCAAAACGTGGCATGCTGAAGGAGTGGAGTAGAACTTCCTTAACTTCTTCCTCGTACATACTTCCTTTCCAGCTTCTTTCTGAGCTTTCCAAATCCTGGTGGCTTTCCTGTGCTTGGTATTTCCAATCTGGAGCTGGAAAGTGCACCACAACACAGTTAAGCATTTGGAACTGGACAAATTCATGTCCTCAAAGACAATTTATCTCATTTGTTAATAGAAATGTCAATTAAACTGATTTAGACTCTGTCACTATCATCCTTAGTTCTGTTTTTTGGCTGAAAAAGGAAGTATATGAAACTCACCTGTACTTCAGTTGAAATAATTAAAATTACACAAGTTTCAAGAGGAATTGTTTGATCTGTAAACTAAAATGTTGACATGTGTGTCCTCCTTGTTTGCCCATTTACACTGCTTTGTTTATATAACTCTTTGTTTATACAACCTTTATATCAGTATTAAAATCAAGTAGTGCAAAGTTTGCCTGCACAAATGAAAAGTTATGCTAATCTTTATTTTACCATCATTTGTTGTTATAAATATCTCAGTATCTTATATTCAAATCAAACTGGTAGAAGGGGTTTTCAAGGTAGTGGGAATTGTATCTTACAGAGTAAATTTGTAAAGAAGGGATGTGATACAGGAAACCTAATGGGAAATCACACATCAGGTCACAAAAGCTGCAGCTTTCTCTTTCACAGTGGATTCTAATCCCTGAGTCAGTATTTAAGGGTTCCCACACTGCAAGGATCCCTGAAATTAGTGTGAAGTGGCTGTCAAACTGCCTTAATTCCAGGCCTCAGATCATCCAAAGCGATCTTAAATCAAGGCCAGTTTACCTTTAAAAAAAAAAAATCCCAACTTGTCATCTTCAGCAGCTGCTTTGAGCTGCCAATGTGCAGGGGCAGGGGGAGGAGGGAGAAGGAAGAAAACCGGGAAGGCAGAAGCTGAAGCAGCAGAGAACAGGAAGCGTTTTATCCATGCTGAGGTAAGGCTGCCTGCTTGGAAACACAAGTGTGGTGGGGACACGGGAGGTTTTCCTCACCTTGGGGACAGCTGGGAAGCCTCCAGCACAGGATTAATGCTGCTTTCCATAGGCAAACTTAGTGAGCTTGTGGTTTGGGGCTTTATTTTCTCACTGAAGGTCTCGGTTGGCAAAGTGTCCTTTATTGCTGACTCTGACCAGGGTTGCTTGTTCTCTGCAGGACTCTCTAGCTGAAGTTGAGGAGAAATACAAGAAGGCTATGGTGTCAAATGCTCAACTGGACAATGAGAAAACCAATTTCATGTACCAAGTGGACACCCTGAAGGACGCGCTCTTAGAGTTAGAGGAACAGCTGGCAGAATCCAGGAGGCAATATGAAGAGAAAAGTAAAGTATGTAAATAGCTCTGGCATGGGACACCACTGGGAGAGATTTGAAGAGGGGTAGAGATCTTTGGGAGGAGGCAGCTGAATTATTATTCAAAATTTTGAACAAGTTGCTGGTTTAGTTACTGCTAAGGCAAGGGGAATAGCAGCTTATTGTGTACTTGTGATCGTGCAAATGAGAATTTTCCCCAAGCCATTTCTGCAAAACGGGAGAAACGTTCTAGCTGGTTGATATATTGATATTATCACACTTCCCTTTATATTCCATCTCAAAAGTAAATTCGTAGGGTTTGTCCATAGGGACTTCTGGAGCAGTTTTACACACAAAGGTGTCTCCAGGCAGCCTGTGGGAGAGGGAGAGTTGTGCAGTTCAGACAGTTCAGGCAGCTCCATGGTTAAGTATCAAATTAAGTTTTACATGAATTCAGTTAGTGATTTGGTGTTAAATAATAAAACTGGGGCTTATGTTTTCAGAACTGCCTTCTTGTAGCTTGGGGCATTTGACTACACCCCACTTCAAAACACAGTTCCTGAAAGATACAGTGTGGTTTTTTCTTTTTATTTAAAAGTCCAGCTAACTTTCAGCCCATGGCCATGTGGGAAGAGTGAGTTAAATTCCCATCCATTCATCTGTGCAGTCTGTAGGACTGGTGTGTCAAAGCTCTTCAGCCTGCTGCTCAGCTTATGAAATGGGCTAAATGATGCCTGTCACTTCTATATTTGGTGCAATAATAGCATCTTGGAAAAAGGACAAACTCGATAAAAATTGTACTCTTGCAGGATTGTGATTAGAGGGATATTCAAGAATTACATAGCAGTAAGCATTTTCTTTGTGTTTGGGCTTATTTCTCCCTTTTTGATGGGATGCTATTTTCGATTAATAATAATCTTGTGAATATTCCATTATTCACAGGAAGTTGAGAGGGAGAAGCACGCTCATAGCATATTGCAGTTTCAGTTCATGGAACTCAAAGAGGCTTTGAAGCAGAGAGAAGAAATGCTTGCAGTAAGTAACTTTTTTTCCTTTTAATGGCTTCTTTGATTGGTACATTCCCAGTTAGCAGTAGAGTGGAGAATGTGAGGCATGGAGAATTTTATTCTCTATTCAAGTTTCTCACCAGAAGAAATATTAGTGTTTCAGGCCAAACAGGTTCAGAGCTGACTAATGCAAATAGTACTTTCCTAACTATTATCTTATTCTTCCTAAGTATTGCATTTTGGACAGCTGTTTGTGGAGATGCAGAAGAAAATAACAGAACTGTGTAACTTGTTTTAAGTCATGTTGTGGATAATAAGATTGTCTTCAGGAGCACAGGTTCAGTTGGGATGTCAGAATCTGTGCACTGTAGATACTCATTTACTTTAGCACCTGACTTTTTTCATTCTTTGGCATCACTGCAATCTTGGCCCTCTTTGCTAACCTGTTACCTGCTTTCTGTCTTCTTGTTTTGCTCCTGCCCCTCAGGAAATCCAGCAGCTGCAACAGAAACAGCAGAGCTATGTCAGGGAAATTGCCGATCTTCAGGAGACAATAGAGTGGAAAGACAAAAAAATAGGGGTAGGACTTGTCAACTCCTGAAATGTGTTCAGAGTGGCACTGTCATTCTCCACCTGATCCTGCTTTTATAAAACCCCATGGATAAAACCCTCCTTAGTGCCTCTGCTTGGTGTGGCTGTCCTATGATGTTGCCAGCGAAGTGGCAAATAGAAAGTTTTGTCTTTGGCCAGTACCTTAAAATCCAAGGAAAATCTAGCAGCCGGTCTGCTTTCAGAGCAAGGGTAGTTGATTTGCTGTGCTGCACCATTTGCATTTGCCATATGGAGAAAGGAAGTGCTATTTATAATGCAATTCCATTAGCACTGAATTTTCGCTTATTCAGATTTAATCTGCGGACTGAGCAGAAACTGGAGTGGGATAAAGAGGTAACAGAGCTATTTATAGGCTGTTGGGATGAAAGTCTCCCTTGCTTCTCATCCCTTCCCATCACCTCTTATCAAAGCCACATGGAAACCCACTCTGGTTTTCTTTTCCAGCTGAACACTGAAAGGCTTCCTGAATAGAGCAGGAGAAAGAAATCTGGCAGCTTGCCCATGTTTGTGATGTCCAAGAATTTGTAGCAGCTTGAAACTGAAAATTGTCTAATTTTTTTTTAATTGTTCTAGTTGTACTTATATAGAAATACTGGGAGGGGGGAGTTTGGTACCAAATATGCATTTGCACATGGTGCATCCCAGACTAAGGATGACTTAATGGCAGCTTTCAGATTGATTAAAATGTTAAATAAAAAGGCTCCTGAAATCCAGTGGGCCTACTTCCATGCCCTTTTGTTAACATGTGGGAATGGAATGATGTCCTCAGTGGGCATGCTAAAGCAATATGGATATGGATTAGCTTGTCTAGCAGATAGGAATAAAAAATGGACCCTCATTTGAAGGATCCCTAATGAAGAATTGGGCTCTGAATGTCTTTGGCAGGAATTCTTGGTTATTGAATAAGCTGTGCCTTTCTTGGATTTGAAGTTTCTCTCTGTGTGTGCAAACTCGGTCCTTTAATCTGTAAACTCGACCTTTGTCATCTGTGCCCCTTCCACCCACTGAATATCTTAAATCTGCTCATTCTTGTCTACATTTGCTTTTCATGGCCTTTACTTGTCTCCCTTCCTTTCTTCACATCTCCTCGCCCTCTGTCTGTGTTGGGAACTCAGGCACTAGAGAGGCAGAAAGATTTCTTTGATTCCATAAGGAGTGAGCGGGATGACCTTAGAGACGAAGTGGTTGTGCTGAAGGAGCAACTGAAGGTATGCAAGAGGATTAAAAGAAAGTTATATTCATCTGCTGACCCTTTCCCCCTCTACATTTGGGCAGAAAAATCAACTCTAGTAGCAGTAACTCAATTTTCATGTTGCCTATAAATTGCCATTTCAGGGATTTTCTATATAAAGTCCTTTCCCCTACTATTGATTGTTAGTTCTTAGTGTAGACTGCAGTATTAAGAAGTTGTTTTTGTAGGAGACACTTCTCTGAGGAACATCTTATGCAGCAGATTTATGTTTAAAAAAAAAAAAAGAGCTGGGATCGCATGCTTTCTGTCAGGATGGCTGAACTGAGAACTGCAATATCTGTTCTCCTTCCTGACTTCCAGCCATGTTTAATGGAATGATTGAAGCAATTGTTTATTCAGAGTATCACGGACAAGAGCACTTGACAATCCTTCCCTCTCCAAGCAGCTGGCTCTAAAGCATTGCCTTTGCTTCCCACAGAAACATGGAATAATCCCAGACTCTGATATAGCCACCAACGGGGAGACATCAAACATTCTGGATAACGAAGGACACTTGGATTCTTCCCGAACTGTTCCAGGCACAACTCAGGCATTAAAGACAGGAGGGGAGGGGATGCTAGGTAAGTGCTGTGTGTCCTTTCAGAGCCTCCTGCCTGTCTGTCCTTCATTCATCCACCTTTGCTTGGATGGGGCAGTTGTTAGTGGGACCATTAACACACCACGCAGCATGCTCCTTGTCGAATCACCCCCTGTGCATTTTCCTGCTTCATGTTGATTGTCACTCCCAGTGTGTCCTGCAGTCTCCTCCAGGGCCAGACTTCACTTCCCCTTCAAGGTGACAAAGGATGGGAATACAAACAGGACATTACAGATAAGTAGCAGTCATTCCCATCGCCGTTTAAACCCCAATAGGAAAATTGTTCCAGGATAACCCTACTGTTGCTCAGTATTTTTCAGCACATACCTTAAATAATCAGGAAGAAAAGGCATTTTAGGTTTCTATAAAGAACTTGTATGTTGGTTCATTTATATCCCTGAGAGCTGTGTCTCCTTGAACAACAGTGCTGGGCTCTGCCAAAGCCCACCAGAGGATAAATTCTTTGTTCCTGGTATCCTGTGCTACTGAACAGTTAAAATTAACACTTCTGCGTTTTCACTTGTTACATTAGCACTTAAATCCAAAGGATATAATTGATGTGGATAGTGTTAGGAAGGACAAATCTAGTTGGCAAAAACTCTCTTACGTGGTGAATGGCCATTTAAAGAACTATTGTACTAGTGTAAGGAAAGGAGGAAATATTTTTGGTTTGTTGGATTTTTTTGATCTAAATGAACATACTAATAAATAGCAGCAGGCAGCCAGTTGTTGCAAGTGGAAGTTCTCTTGCTTTGAGCTTTTGGCTGCTTCTTCCTCACTCAGTTTCTGTGTGGAAACAATGTGGAACACCAAAAACCAAGGTAAGGGTGTATTTTTAAATGTAATATGTTTTCTGTATCTCCTAATTCTGGTGGGTTTTTTTCAGAAGAGGTACAGCATAGACTCCAAAACTAACTAACAACAAACACTATTGTTTTAATATCTGTTGCTTTTAAGTATAAATTGAAGGAAAACTGTTACAACAAAAATAAACCTTAAAAAAACCACAGAAGTCCCCACCCCTTTGGGTGGCTGAAATAAGGGGCACAGATTACCTGAGCTTTGATCTGTGCTGGGAGGTCTGAACAGCCAAACCATTTGCTTGCCAATCAGATTTTACATTCAGTGTCTGTCATGTGCACTGATGATGCCTGTTTGAGATTTTAAAAGCAAAATATGACTGAATAATCCTTCATGACTCCATTGTAATGGCATCAGACTCCTGCATGAGCAGAGGGGTGTCAGGGTTGAAGTTGTAGAGAATATTGCTGAGGAAAAACAGTCCTTAGAGGTACATCTGCAAGTATTGCTGTTCAATTGCACTGCTTCAACCAGTTGTTCTCCTCTACGAAAGCTGTCATTCCCACAGCCAAGAGCATAAATCTCCTCCTTTACAAAAACACGAGCCAGCACCAGAGACTTCTTGCTTTGAGAGGGTGGTGGTGAATTTCACTGATCAAACCCCCTGGATCCTTACTAATTCAATCGCTGCTTTGCCTCACATAATTGGCAAAAGCTGATCTTTTATTAACCTGTTCTTCTCATTCTGTCTTTCGGGTTTTAAGCGGGGAGGTGTGCTGTGGTGTGGCCCCCTCAACTTTCTCAATGGTCTTTTAGGCAAAGCCAATGAAGTGGAGATGAAAAATGAGATTTTGGAGGATGTGGGCAAAAGAGAAATCTTGCAGAATACTGAGCATGAGGAACACAAAGAGGAGTCTGAGGAGGAGGAAGTACAGACATTGCATGCTGCTGAAAATGCAAAGGCAGAACCAATGGTTGAAGAACGGGACGCCCTGCGAACAGTGATGTTACCAGAGAGTAGGTTTGCAGAGCCAGCTCAAAGCCTCACAGAACCTGTGTCAGGGAGCACTTCTTCAAACAGTGACAGTGACACAGATGGCTTGGGAAAGGTCCCAGAGTCCCTGGGCACAGCAGTCCAGCAGCCTGAGAGTACAGAGGCTGAACACCATGACTTGCGCGCAAGAACAGATGAGAACTCCGAGCTGGCCTCTCTGCAAGGCCACCAGATTTTTGAGACTCCTCAGGAAATGCTTTGTGACTCAGGTGCAGAGCAGGAGCTGGGAGAAACCGCACCCAAGCAGGAAGAACAAGAGGATCTTAAAACCAGCCGTGCCCTGAGTGATAATGAAATGGATGAAGAATCCGACAGTACGAGCGAGAGCAGTGAGTTGGTTTCTAACGAGGCAGGGCTACCTGAGGGAGCAGTGGCAGGCTGGCTTAGGGAAGAGGGAAATGTGGAGAGTTCCACTGCAGAGGAACGCCAGCACTCAGAAGAAAGTGCTGAAAACAAGGTTGCAGATGTCTTGGAGGAAAAGTTTGTTGACTTCACTCATGGAAGAAGTGATAAAACAGCAGGTGACAGAGCTGAAGAAGAAGAAGAGGTTGGGAACACAGTTCAGGGTTGGGATCACAGTTTAAGGGAAACTGAGTCTGTGGGTTTAGAGGGGGCAGAGTCACATGAAAGGGATGTCCCAGGAGAGTCACTTGAAAAGGAAGGTGGAGAACATCAGGCGTTCATCCAACCAGCTTCTTCAGAGGTCAGTCCTTCAGCATCACCAGAGGAACCAAGTACAGAAGGTAAAACTGAAGATGAAACTGCTACAGCTGAGAAGGATGGGCAGAAGGAAGAATTAATGGAAGAGCTGGAGAAGTGTTCAGGTTCTGCTGAAACAGGCGAGCAAGGTGTGGCATCTGTGGAGGCAGGAGGCTGCATTCCTGAGGGAAAGGGAAGTGAGCTGCAGCAGGCACAGCCAGGCATGGAGCTTGTGGGAGAGGTGACTGCTCAGGAAACCCATTTAGACCCGAGTCTTTTAGATGATAAAATTAAGGAATCAGAATTGGAAACAGGGGATGAGGCTGGGGAAGGAAAGGAGAGTAGGACAGAATGTGTAGAAGATTTGAATTCAAAGGTAGAAGTTCAAACAAGTCAGTGTAGTGAAGAAACAGCAGGTGGTACACAAGGAGAGAAAAATGTTCCTTTAGAAGGCGAAGTGCAGAAGGTGGTTAAACAAGCAGAAGGTGACTCTAAAGAGGAGTCAGGTGTAGGTGTTACTGTAACTACTGAAAGCAAAGCCAGTAAAGAAACACTGAAAGAAAATGAGCAAGAGGTAGAGCTTGCAGACCGCCCTGGTGGGGAATTTGTTTCTGAGGAAGGTGCAAATAATGCCCTGGCACAGAAGCCTGTGCAGGATGAAGACATTAGTGAACAAGTGAAATTGGAGGGCCAAGCAGAGGAAAGCCTGGAAGATGATGGTGATGCATTTGATTTTGATGACGAGTCAAATCAAATACTAGAATCTGATGAAAAATGTGATGGAGAGAAAGCTGATACACAGGGAGAAGAGGGTGATGGAGCAAATGGTGCTGCTGGAAAAACTGCCCACACTGACAAAGCTGGAGAGGGAACAGATAAAATGGAAACCAAAGATGTCTGGACCAAAGGTGAAGTCTTGCGGCGTAAAAAAGATGGGCCTGAAGAAACAGGGTGCTTGCAAGGGGAAGCATCAGGGAAAACTGATGAGGAGGCTGATGTGGAGGAAGATGAAATCAGAGTATCAGATTCTAGTAAAGTGGAAAAATTACAGGATCGGGATGTTTTGGAACAGGATTTGGAAAGTGCTGGCATTCAGAGGGCTGAAAGCAGGGAGGATTTGCAGGTTGGTAGAAGGAGTAAGGGTAGATCCAGAGATGACTGTACAATCTCCTGAGTTCAGAATCCCAAACCTACATGAGCTCCATGCCCTGTGACCAGTCCCAGGACACAAACATGCACTTTGCACAAGACATCAGACCTTGGAATACTCTTTAAGCTTTTTCTTTGTAGGTAACTCAGCATAAAGCATGTCTGTGGTAATGATGCAAGTATTAAGTTATTCGCTGTCGTACCCAGCCACGAGAAATCGTGAGTGGGTTTGGTTTTGCTGTGTCTCAGGTTGAAAGCTTATCACCTTCTGAGGAAGCTTCACAAATTGACTACTCGAACTATCATGCAATAAAGTACCTCGAGTACGGGTAACTGCTCCTGGGGAATTTCTGTGGGATTTTTTTTATTCTAGTCGATCAATATCTTGAATGTACATTGGGCCTTTGTGAACTTATGCACATTGTGCTTACTTGTACTTAGATCTATAGCAAGTACATTAACACTTCATGAAGGAACTCAGCAAATCAGCCGCAGTGATGGTGAAACTTCTTTCAGAATGATTAAAGCCTATGAACCAATCGTTTTTTTATAATATGAAAAAAAAAGATATTTTCATTCCACTTTGCATGTATTTCTTATATGGTCATATTCCAAAATACAGTTAGATCACTGTGAATCTGCTTAGTCTGAGCACTTCGGAAGAGCAATATACAGTTTGGAGAAAGTGCAACATAAAGGTCTTAGTTTGCTGAAACGAATAAATATATACATGTTTACTTCATCTAGGCACTTTGCACCACAATAGGCCTTTTACACCATGTCTCACATGGGGTTTTTATTTTTTCCAGAGAAAGTGTCAATACACACTGTAATGTGTGCTTAGGTTTGCTATCAAGTACTGTCTATATATGAATATATAAAATATCTATTTTTCCAAGAAGATTTATGTTTAAAATTGCATTTTCTTACTGCATTATATTTTTTTGCAAACTCTGATTCTGAAAGAATGTTTTTATCTCTGAAACAAATCTTACCTCTTCCCTTCTGGAAAGAAGATAACTTTGCATGTCTTAACTCTTGCTGGATATCAGACCAAAGACGACTGTTGTTTTGTGTACTAGCCCCGCTGTGCCTTTTGGAAAAGCTGGATTGCTTTGAATTGCTGGCATAAATTAGGCTCTTGGACTCCCTTGCTGTATTTCTTCTTGCATCTCTGCTAGTGCTTGGGAGAAAGAGCATGTTTTGCGTATATAAATATTCATTTAAAGTGTTAAGCAATGAATGTCCCAAGGGAATGCAAATCGAGGGGGGATGTGGGCTATGGAAGGCTGTATTTGTGTTGATGTTACAAAGTTGACAGAGCACAGAAAGACTGCAAAATTTGAAGATGTATATCAAAATGTACTGCTGGATATAATTTAAATAAACATATTTTATACTTTAAAGTACCTGTCCAGAGCACTGTTTCTAAACCTGCGTAAGTAGTTATTTAAACCTGTATCATTTCAACACCATTTTTCTGCAGCTTTTGTTCAATTTATTGCCTTGTGCTACGTAGCTACAAGAGCCATCTGCCTAGGACTGGGCAGCCTCGGGGTTTGAGCACCTTGACTGTGTGATGGCACCTTAACTGTAGAGCTCTAGCACGTCTGTAACCCTGTAACTCCTTTCATGTGGCTTCTCTCCAACTTACAGCAGATCCACCATGGTTTCTGTAAGTATTGGTAGCTGTTCCTAAGGGTTTACACTAAATGCTAATCCAAAAAGTCATAGATCTTATAAGCATTTCTTATTAGCATGTAGCAGTGTTTATTTAAAGATTTGGCTCTGCTATACTCTCAACAGTAATACATGGTTTAATGTTGGAAGTGGGTTTTAATTGTTAAATAGATTTAAATAGATCATTAAATGTTCTTACCAGGCTTCACCTGTATTGTGGATGGATCTATCAGAGTTAAATTAAACATGCCATTATATCCTGTATTTCTTATGAGTTCATTTCTGATTTTAACTAGTTTTTCCACTTCAGAAAACAAAGCATCTTTAAGAGAATTCCTTTTTAAAGCCAAGTCACAGGAGCAGAAACACCTCCATTCTTACCTGTCCATGTACCAGCTTTGATCCCACTCCCAGTGTAACTGGGAGCAAGAACATGGAGAGGCAGTGCAGAGTAGCTGGTGTGCCAGAAATCCATCCTGGAATGTTGAAAATGTGTATGTGACTCAAGGATGAAACCTCTGTCTTCCAGAATAACCTCAAATGCTCGCTGGGTTTTCTGGTCATCACCTAGTGGCACATAAATGCTGTAGCCTAGGTTTGTGCATATCTGAATTCAGAGCTAGCCTGAAATGCTGTCAAAAGCAGTATCTCAAGACACTCACTTGATAAAAAGGGGGAAAAAATAGTGAAAAGGTCTTGGTTGATATCTTCTTTACTATAGAGAAGACCAGTCCCCCTGTCCCCCTCAAAATCGTGCTGCAAGCTGGTGGCTTCCAAATCCTGCTCTGTCCCCGGCAGTGCCCCTCTGCTGAGAAAGACAGGAAGGCATTTTCTCATCATCCAAAATAAATGGACAGATCTGGAGAAGGAGTACTGCCCAACCTGCTCTGACAGTTGGATTCATGCAGGCTTTTCTGAATAGCTGCTTGGGGCTGGGATTTCATGGGATGCCTTTCCATCCTCCAAGAGCAGTTTATCCCTTCATTTACATTACAGGGTTACTTACTTCCTGGGCCACACATCATGTAAATCAGCCAGGTAAAACCAGCTGCTTCCCATCCCATGCTCTCCTCCAAGTGGAAAGAGGATCTGTGGCTGATTTGGGAATGTTTGGTGCCACTGGAGCAGCACCTGAGTTAGCAATGCCTCGAGTCACCTGCAATGCCAAGGCAATGAGAACAGTCACTGGGCTTAGAAACCACGGCAGAAAACACTGGCCAGCACCATCCTCACTCCTCTGTGTCCTGCTCCCTCACAGGCCCCATCTCCTCCTCAGTCCTCTGTTAAACTCCTTGGCGTGTGAAGGCCATGAACTGGTGCAGTGAGTACCCTGGGAATCACGTTCCCAAAGTTAAGTGAGGTGAATGTCACACTCTAATTATTCACTGTACTATCTTTGCATGTGAAATAAGGCTAATGACTGTTACAGATGAGAATTTTTATTAGCTGCTTCCTGTCCTGATTCAGTTGATTGTTCTTTCTTGCTCACCTGTTCTCAAGGTCCTCAGATCCTTGCTTTGTTGGAGAAATGTCTCCTAAATGCAAAATTAAGGTGACCCTGCAGAGTAAGTTTTCTGTGTAAATGTGGGGGTTTAAGAAAACTGAAACCCAAGAGACCCTCATCTCTACAGGCAGAAAACTTTTCTATGTGAATGGCAATTTTAGCAAACTAATTTTTTCCCTGATCTGGTAAACCCTGCTGTCAGCACGTCCCAATGGGGTGCAGAGATGTCCCTAATGAGGCAGAGAGAACTGAGGATAAGATCAGCCTTGAAGGTTCATCCCAAAATGCATCCTTTTTGCAGGAAAAGGGATTTGGGGAAGCCAGTGTGCTTCCTCACTGGAAGCTGGAAGAGGTGTCCTTTCTTCAGGTGGGCAGGTTTCACCCCACAGCAGTGGTTGTATTCGTGAAAGTCACAACTAAATTATTTTCAGGATCAAAGTGCATTACTTGGCCCCTTTGGAGTCAGTAAGCTTGGACTAATTTTGTAGCGGCCTAAAGGTTTCCTGCTGCACCGAGCCTCATTCTGTTTCCAATCCTTGGAACTCCATTTCTCCATCTTTGCTGACCTGTGAATCCCAACACAGTCTCTTGAGTCCAGGTATCTCCAGCCTGTTTGCTTTTCTTGCTTTCTTCATTGACCTTTATTTTTCTTCCATATCTTTCATCTTTTGCAGAATTTCTGTCTTAAGTTTTCTTTCCTTCCAATAGAGATCTGTGAAATTGTTTTATTATTTTGAAGGGGCTTATGCCTGTACATTTTGGTTATGGGTGGTATTTACAAAAAAAGTGGTTTTGGTTTTTTTGTTTTTTCATATCAGTGCTCAGGTGTAACAATGTTGGGTGTGTTACAAATGGATGAAAAAAAGATAGGACTTCAGGAGGTTCAAAATTAATCCATAGATCTGCTGAACTGGGATGTCACGCTAAGATCTGTATTTGGGTATTGCATCAGAAGCCAAGGTAAAGGTTTTACTCCATGCTCTGGAATGGGACTATATGGGAGTATGTATACCCAGGAGGGGAATGACATACCACATTAATGGACTCTACATGTCTGCTGTACAGAGGGACTTCCATTGGAAAACCGGTTTTCCTTGTGATTTCATTCAATACAGACTCTTGATTCCCTTTAACTGCATGTGCTAGCAAGAAAAAAAGGAGAACCACAAGACTTTGGCCTGTTCAGGAGTTGTCAACAAAGAAGGAACAGTATTTTTAAAGCTCTTCAAAACTTTAAGTCTGTCTATCAACAGAATTTACCTGGTAAAAGCCCACCAGGCTCTCATGTGTAATTTATCTTGCTTTCCTAAAGTTTACAAAAAGATCTTGTTCTTGAGTGACCTTTGGCTTTTAACCATTTAATCAGCAGGCCAGACCTCAGCTGTGGAGTTGAGCTCTGAACAGCCTGGGCTCTGCACTGCTGGCAAGGGAGGCCAGCTGAATAAACCTGCAGTGAGACCCTGCTGAGGTCAATAGATCCTCTTCTAATGAGTGTATTTGAATGTCATGTTCCAGTGTACTCCTGCCTGAGGTGTACCTGAACCAACTGAGCTTGTTAATTAATGAAGTCATTTGGGTGGTAAGAAAATGTGTGAACACCTGCTAAAATGCTTTCACATTTTGCAGCCCTTAATGGGGAAGGAAAAAATTATTTGGTTGCTTACTTTGTAGTTCTCTTTTCCAGTTGTCTCATTCTGTAGAGTGCACTTTATTAATGAGGGCTGCACATACCCATGTACTGATCTGTAGCACTTCCAAGTCCAAGTGGTGCAGATTGTCCATTGCCTCTTGATGTTTGATCTGCAGAATTGACTATGAAGAGAAAATAGAGTTTTACCAGACTGCTGCGTTCGAAACACAAATAATCTGATGGGCAGATGTTTTTCTGGTCATAATATTGGAAATAAAATCTCACTGGGGAAGAGTTAAAGTGCTGAGAATGTGCTTAGCTGTGATTATAGGTGTTTACAGTATTGTCATTGTGTTAAACTGTCAAGATTTGTGAGATTTTGTGTTGCAGTGGTGCTTGACCCTAGAGTTCTTGCATGCTAACCTAACGTAGAAGATTAGCCTCTTTGCATGCAGCTGGCTGCTGCTACTGGCGGGACAAGCATGTTCTGTGAGAATGACATAACTCCCCTGGCTGCAGCCCCCTGCCAGCCCTGTCTGAGCCTCGTGTCCTGTGGTATGTGCCCTAACTCCCCCATCAGTAGATCACTAACCTTCACGGTTCAGTCACGTGTCTCAGATGCGCTCCCCGATTGCCGCTCGACCAGGCAGCACTGAACTCTCCCTTTTCTCTTCCAGACAGGCTGAAAAAGCTCATGGATGAACGGGAGTCCTTGCTAGACCAGGTAATCACAGGGGAAGTGAAATGCTGTTGGCCAAATCATTAATAACAACAGTAAAGGATTAAGAAAATGAAAATAGCCCCAACACAAGGTGTAGGGCAGCAGTGCTGCTGTCTGGTTGCTCTTGCTGAGGACTTGCTGCCTTGCTGGCCACTCTGGTCTTCCTCCAGAACATTCCTCATCTGTGGTAACTCAGAATACATGGAAGATACAACCCAGTGTGCCTGTTCCATGCTGCCAACCTGACATGTTCAGTGTCCTCAGCCACCTAAAACTTCTTCTCCAGGACCATTTCGAATTAATAGCCCTTCAGACTGGCCAGGCCCAAGGGAAGAACAGGCATGGCTCAGAAATTGTAGAAGCAAATTTTCTTTCCAGGAGTAAGCCCTCCCCTTTGCTGGGTCTGTGGGTAATGGGCCATTTGGAAAGAAATGTTGGAGGAATTGCAGGTGGGTAAAGAGCAATTAAAGGAATTACTGCTGGTACCATGGTATTCCATAGTGGCCATAAAGCTTATTCAGAAAACTTCAGCTGATCTGTTGCCCTGCAGGACACTCTGTGCTTTCATTTCTGCTCAATGACCTTGGCCTTGAGACTTGCACACAACCAAACACAGCTTTGGGAGTTTTTAAGAATGTTTTACACAAATGTGCCTTCAGAAGATTTATGGCTTTTCTAATATACCAGTCATCTTTCACTCATTGTTTTGGTCCTGAACTTGTACATAAGCACTGATGTGTAAAATACCATGAGTCGTTTGCCAAAAGAGTTTCTAGGATGTTATTTTGTGACAAAAGATTTTTTGGATTTAGGTTTAAAATAGATATAATTAATTCTATATATTATTTATAGTATATTTTATAATATAATAATTTATTACATATTTATATATTATATATTATAATTGTTTTATAATACTGGAGTGAATTTGAGCCATAATTTCCCTTAGTGATTTTAATAACTATTTTGTGTCCTTCAGATTAAAAAATTAAAGGGACAACTGGAAGAAAAGCAAAGGAATGGCAAGATGGAAAATGCACAGTCAGAAGATGAAGTTCTGGAAAACGGGACAGATATGCACATGATTGACCTCCAAAGTGAGCTGTATTTTGATTTTAAGAGAATTTTGTGCCCTGCATGTGAGTGAGAAAATGTATTTGTACAATGATAACCATATGGCTCTGAATAAGAAGGAGCCTTCAGTTCCAAGGGAGCTTCAGCCTGGGAGCAGCCATGCACCTCTACAGAGGTGAGGGAATTAGAAGCCTTTGTTTAAGATTGCGGCTGGAAGTCCCTGTTATTGCTCCTCAGGAGAGCTGGGGTGAGTTCAGATTACTTCTGCCTTCAGAGTGGCTGGCAGGGAATCAGGCAGGACTGGGAATGGTGCCTTTCTGCTGGGCACTTACTGAGAGAACTACTCTCCTGCTGCCCCACGTAGATCGCTGATGCATGGAAATTTTTTGACAGACTTGTTAGAAATTGCTCGCACTTGTTCTGACATCTCTGATAAATCTGCAATTCTTTTAGGAGATGCCAACAGACAGATCAGTGATCTCAAATTTAAACTAGCAAAGTCTGAGCAAGAGATAACAGCATTGGAGCAGAATGTAAGTTTTTGGCTTGTTCTGTTTGTTCAGGCATGGTGAGAATACAAAGAGAAAGTGTATTTTGATAAATGAAATTGTGTTTACTGTGGTTTTCCCTTAAAATAAGAAACGGGAGTGTTTGGAGCATGAGGGCTGCTATGACATTTATGTATGGGGAAGAAGGAATGTATTATTCCTCTGTACTGAAGGAAGAATGTTCAAAGACAAAAGTACCTGATGAACTCTGCAGAACACTTCCTTATGCCTAGCTATCAACAAGTTTTAAATGGCTCCCAGCATGTGATGTGGTAGAGATGGATTTTATACACAGCTCTTCCTTTTTGATTGTTTGCTCTTGTCCAGAGTACATCAGCAATGCTCTTGCTAAGAGAAATTTAGTCAGTGGACTGTATTTTTTGTTGCTGGAAGCACATTAAAAATGGATATGTATAAAAGGTCAGGAGTAAGTTAGTGTTGCCAGGCTTCCTTGGTGTATGTTTTTTTCCCTGAAAATATGCCTTTGTTTTATCAAAGAGGAGTTAGCATCTCTCTGGTTATTCCTTGAGTACTAGTGGAAGAGTAAAGCTTCAGAGTAACTTCTTGTACAGCTTCTAATTCCCAACCTTTGCCTTCACCTCAGGTAATACGACTGGAGGGCCAGGTAGCCCGATACAAAACTGCTGCTGAAAATGCTGAGCGAGTAGAAGACGAACTGAAGGCAGAGAAACGCAAACTGCAGAGAGAGGTAACTCCACCTGCAAGCTGTCACAGGTCAGCCTGCTCCATGTGGGGGAAACCTGTCTCTCTGGGGTGTTTTAGGGGAGGAACCACCCTTTTTGGCACGGCAAGGAATAAACATCTAATTTTTTTTATTGCTTTAGTTACTCCTTCTAAATGTGCAACCAAACTTTCAGCACTCAAACTGGAGTAACAGTCCCAGCTGTCACTGCCTTTCCACCATTCCTTCCTAAACTGACTTGCTAAAGGGATGTGAATTGTTCTTTGTGGTGAGCCTGTTTTTCTTGCTCTGCCAATCTGTTCACGCCTGTTTGGGGCAGTGTGGTGTCCACAGACTCTGTCCATGCCTCTGTCTCTTAGAGCCTAAACATCTTTATCAGCTTCTCTCACACTGCCTCCTGAGGCGTTTCTTTTTTTTTATTCAGTGTGGCTCCTTGCTTGTTCTAAATGGTCCTTGTGCTTTGCTGCCTATAAATATTGCTCTGTGCAGTCCACCTCTCTCTCCCTACCCTGATCTCGTGGTGGGTTTTACAGGAAACTGAGGCTCCAAGTCACAGCTATGGATATAGTTCTGGGAACCAGAAACATGAAAGCTGAGCAGTGAGACAGGTGTACCTCACCCAGAGCCTTGTGCCTCTGGATTGAGGGAAATTCTGTGAAGCAGCATCTCCTGTTCCACAGGAGTAACCTTCTGTTCTTGCTGACTGCCTCAAGACACGCGCTTCTATCAAGCCAAATCCAGACTCGGGAGACCACATTTCTTCTTAACTTGGCCTTCTTTGTTCAACTTTCTGTAAAGACCCTGGGTTCTTGGTGGTGTGCTTGAATACCTGTGTGTGCATGGCCTTCAAAGCAGTTTAACTCTGCTAAAGGGATTTTCAGCTGCTTTATGTTCCAAGTTAATATGGTCAGTTAGTGTTGGTAACTACAAAGCTTGCTTTGCCTTTGGAAAGGGATAACACGGTGAAAGTTACAGGTTTTTTTCTGCTTCCTTCCTTCCTTCAGCTTCGTTCAGCGTTGGATAAAACCGAAGAGCTGGAGGTCAGCAATGGCCACCTGGTGAAGCGGCTGGAGAAGATGAAGGCCAACCGGAGCGCTCTGCTGTCCCAGCAATAGCCACCCCCTCCCACAGGAACCACCACTACTTGGAACCGGAACGACGTCGCAGCTGCTTCTGTGTCCTGCTGCCCGGGACGCTTCGTGTCATTGCCTTCTGAGATCAGGCCACCCCACCTCCTGCTCCGTGCCTCCCAGCCGGCGTCTCCCCGCGCAGTTCCAAGCCTGCTGCACTACATCCATAGGAGGAGCTGATCCAAGTGGCTGTGCCCGCGGGAGCCCTTCCACGCCGAGCTCTGGGGACATTCGAAGTACAATACATAAGAAGCACATGGAATTCTCCATCCAGAGGGCACAGCAGCCATTTATTGCCATTTAAAATGGCACTCAAAGAAAACACTTTTGACTGGAATTTTGTGTCTTGCTGAAAATTTTAAAACAAACACTGTAAGTTTGGGACTTTTCTCATGACAGTATCTGTAATTTAGTGACTACGGTAGAGTTATTCATAGTAGGTTTTTTCATTTACAAATCACTGTGGAACCACAAGCCATTACAAAGCAAAACTCCTTCAGTGGAAACCATGGAAGAAGATGGTCTTGGAAGCAAAAGTGACCTTAAATGACTTTGCCAATAAAACAAATGTGTTTGGAGGGATTTTTGCACCAGTAGAATCATGAGACTCTTTTATTTCAGGGTAAATAGGCAATAGCTTCATTGAATTTTCAATTTTTATTTGTATTATTTAATCCCTGCTCTTGGAGTTGAAGTAAATGACTTTTAAAGGATGTAAGGTTGCATTAATAAACCAGCATAAGGCCGTGTTTTTAGAAATGGTGGGGTTTGCACTCAGATCACTCTCTTTGGTGCATTTATCAAAGCAAGTGTCATTTGCTTAAACAAAATATGTAATGGGTTTTTTACATCAGAAACTATCTACTGGTCCATGACCTACTAGGAAACCATGCCGCTACAAAATAAAAGTATGATTTTTAAAAGAGCAACTGCTAAGTAAAGAAGCACTTTAGAAAATATTACTGCCTATGGGTTTTCTACAGCTACGGAAGTAGCGAGTTATTTCCTTCTGAGATCATTGCGAAGGTTTTCCACTTCTTACGCAGAACAGTGTAACCAATTAAGATGTTGCAGGCAATTCTTGTGTGTGTAAAAATGGCATACGACTGGCACTACAGCTCTGGTTTATTGGAACTCATTCTGAATGTACTACTCAAAGGAGAGCAGCAGCTGCCCGAGGAATAAAGCTGCCTGTCCCACTTCAGCCCTAACGGGAAAGCCATCCCTTTGGGATCTGCTCACGCAGTGAAGCAGCACCTCCTGGCCCACGGGAGCAACCTTGACTGCCTCAAGAGGTTCTACCAAGCCAAATCCAGACCCAGGAGATCACATTTCTTCCTAACTTGCTCTTCAGACCCTGCGATCCAGGCCTTTCCCCAGCCTCTTCCTCGCAGACGGGAGGTTAGAGTAGGAGCCGCTGCTATTCTCAACGCAAGGGGATCGCTGGTATCTTCCTCGAGCACCTTCACAAATTAAATAAACCAAAACCACTGTCTGAATGTGTTTCTCTGGTTTGGCTAGAAAACAACACCCTTGTCTTCATCTCTTCCAAGTGCACAAGGAAATTTAGGAATGAAGTACTGAAATTATTATTCCAGGAACAGGATGAAGAAGGCTTTTTTTTGTGCCCCTGGGGAATTAAGTATGTCCTTGTTGATGAAATGTGGTGAAACATGGGGATGGAAGGAATCTTTTTAAATGAAATTTCCACTCCAGTTAGGGCTTTGGGTTCTTTTTTTTGGGGGGGTTCTTTAAATTGTTTTTGAGAGGAACATTCAGGTGCAGAGCCAGGTTTCTTGTGGAATACCTCAAAATGGCTGTGGAAACCAATTTACAATTTTCTGTGCTTGACTTGTGTAATTTCTGGTGTACAAAGCCTCTGGGGCCTAAAAAAACGAGCTAAGGGATTTTCAGAATGCAAACAAATGTGCTAAATACAACATCTTACCAATGGTAAGGTGTGTGATTGCCACCAGTCATCTTTTCATTTGTGGCAGCAGTGAAAGCTGCCTCTCCTGGCAAGGTTCAGGAGAAACAACCCAGCAACCAAGTCTTGGTCCAAAAGGCAAAAAATAACACTTTGTTCATCAAAAAGGGATGTGTTCATCATTTCGAAGTAGATTTCATCTCGCATCCCCATAAGCATTAACCTCATGACGGAAATCAGATGTGTATTTCAACCTGGATATGCTCTTAGTAGAAACCTTTGTGTGTGATAAAGTAGGTGAATGTTGAAGCCACATTTCCCCCCCCTCCCCTAACTTTCAGTATGACTTAGCGTTAGAATAAGAGAAGAAAAAGAACTGGTTGGTTTACTGCAAACTGTTCTATGTTTTTCTGTGAAGAATGTACAACAACAGGGCTTTGAATGGTAATAATAGCACATGTCCCAGTCCTTTTATTTGAGCTCCAAACGAGAGCACCTCGGTACCCTGAGCGAGGGGCTGAGGTGGCGGCAGCCGGGCGAGGAACAGCTCCTGGGGGAACCAGGACAGGTTTTCCTAGAACTTCTGTTTCAATTTGTTATCCTCTATTTTATTTTCAAATGTTAAATGGTTTCTATTGTTTGCAAATGGAATGTTACCCAAAATGTTTTTGTTTTGTTTTGGTTTTGTTTTCCCAATCGCTCTGTTAGGAGATGTGAGCGTGGAAAAGGAAATTCGTTATGAGCAGAACTCGCCAATAAAATGTCACTTGTTTGGGTAGTTTTTATGGAGTGGTCTGTCCATGCTGATGTTACCAGTACAAATTCTCTTGGAAAATACAGACTTTTGGGGTGATACGGGTGTTACAGCTCATTTTCCTTTTCAACACGTTACTGCAGGATCACGCCAAACATGAACAACACAGGTTGGAAAATGTACAAATTCAGGGGCTTGTGTGACTGAGGGCACTGGTGTGAGACGTACCTCCAAGTATCAACATTTTTAGTGGCAGGCTGCACCTACACCTCCAAATTTTGGCATTTTAATGGCCAGGTGCACTTGGGGAGGGGGAGGACAGGGACAGTCCCCCCTCAGGAGAAATTTGAATGGTGTTGCTAATTGGATTCATTCTCTCCACTTTTTTTTAGGGTGAACATAGAGGTAACCCACACAGTAGCTTTCCCTGGAAGAATCCTTCACATCACAAAGACTCCTTCACAACAGGAGGCAGCTTGGTTCATCAAAAATATGTTATTTTAGTATTAAATGTCCTCTTGCCCTAGTGTGTTGCCAGAGCGGTCACTTACACAAAAGAGACTAAGGAGGAGGGTAGTGCTTGTCTCCGCTTTAGATGCTCTAAACCATTCCATGTGTTTGGAGGTTAATTTTAGGCAGCTGAGTGATGTTTTACACACTTTATTACGACCTTTACACATATGTGTCTAAAGGAAGAAGCAGAGCCCCTTGCACAAGTAACATGTACCTGTGTGGCAGGGAGGTGCCTGAGTTTGTCTTGTGCTCCTTCAGGTTGAAAACTTTCAGGTAGGTTTTAGTGTGTGCTAGAGGAGGTCTGAGCTGGGTATTGGGAATAGTTCTTCCCCCAAAGGGTGGTTGGGCACTGAACAGGCTCCCCAGGGAATGGTCACGGCCCCAAAGCTGCCAGAGCTCCACAAGTGTTTGGGCAATGCGGTCAGGCACAGGGTGGGATTGTTGGGGCGTCTCTGCAGGGCCAGGGGGCGGATTCCATGATCCTTGTGGGTCCCTCGCAGCTCAGGATATTCTGTGCTTCTGGAGTAGCCGTACAAGGCCTGCTGCGCTCCCTCCCCGCTGGCTGCGCTTCGGTCTGTCAGTGCTGAGCGGCGGGAGAGCCGTGAGGGGAGAAGGGACCGTGAGAGGAGAGCCGGGAAGGGACACGGCGGTACTGCTTCTGAGGGGATATGGCGGTACCGATTCTGGGGGGATATGGCGACACCAACTCTGAAGGGACACGNGCTCCCCGCCGCAGCCAATGAGCGCGGGGCGCGGCGGCGGGCGTCGGGCGCGTGTGTGGCGGGGTCCTGGCCGGCGCCGCCGGTGGGTGTGAGGCGCGGGGAGCCGGTAACGGGAGCGGGCGCGGCGCGGGCCGGGGGCTGCGCTAGCGGGGCCGGGGGTGCTTCGTCCGGGCAGCGGGACCGCGCCTCAGCCTGCCCTGGGGCTGCGGTGAGACGCCGTTCCCCCGCCTGAGGGGGCGAGCGGAAGCACCGGGCTGCCCTGAGGGCTCCCCCGCCCTCAGCCAGCGCTGCAGCGGGGACGGGCTCGGCTGTGGTTCAGCGTTTGGTTGGGTCACAAGCAGCGACAGGAAGGTTTTTGTAACCTACCTGGGACGTGGAGGTGTTTTGGTTCTTGTTCTCAGGGGAAAAGTGAGGGGTGAAAGCCACTTCTCTGTGATAATAATGTGATTTTGTACAGGCATCTGGGATGTGCCTTGGCAGCGTTCAGCTTTTAATTCCACGGAGCTGCTCAAAGCTTCAGTTAGGGGGTGAAGGTAAATTCAACGTAGTAAAAAAAGACAACTTTTCTGAGGCAAAAATAATTGTAGAAGGGTATAACTAAACCATGGAAATGATCAAGACCAGGTTGGATAGAGCTTGGAGCAACTTGGTACAGTAGAAGGTCTGAATATTTGAACATTCCAATATTGATCCTTAGTGTCCCCTGCTGGGGAAGGGCTGTCAGAGACAGTGACTAAAATTGGGATGTGTCATTTAAATCGTTTGGAAAGCAAACATAATTGAGAAATACGACTAATGTCTTTATGTATTCCTTTCTTTGTTAGAAGCTTCTGAGGGAAGGCAGAGAAGAATTGACAGTAGTCCTAAGAAACAAGCTTCACAAAGAGCATCTTCCATCCCTACACACTTTCTGTCTGCTTTTTGTTCGTGTTTGTTATGAAACTGGGTTTGCTGCAAGTTCAGAGCAGGTGTAATGCTTTGGTCTGGTGAATTGTCCAGCTTCCTTCTGTTGCTAAATGACCTTCTTGTGTTCCTTCACGACTTTCTGGTTGTAAAGATTCTCAGGTTTTCTTAGGGTTTTGTCCTTGTTAGCACTTGCTTCTTGCTTCCCCAGAATTCAGAGGAATATGCTTTAATTTCCCTCTTGTCCAA
Source organism: Edolisoma coerulescens (assembly GCA_013397115.1). Taxonomy (NCBI): domain Eukaryota; kingdom Metazoa; phylum Chordata; class Aves; order Passeriformes; family Campephagidae; genus Edolisoma; species Edolisoma coerulescens. The sequence goes on from VWZW01002385.1 coordinate 288,724, forward strand.
CACCTAATGGGTTTTTAGTTTTTTGGGAGGCACAGAGCTCAAAGTTCACCTCTTCCTTAACATAAGTAACCTTTGTTTGACCACTCTGTGTAATGTATGATGTAAACAACTCACTATGCATCAACAGGGGTTCCACCAATTCAGAAATGAGCTCTTGGGATTTCTTTAGGAATGTGCTGCAGAATTCCTAACTGCTCCAGTACCATGCAGTGGGTGAAAATAGGATGGTTAATTTAATGTATTTTTTTTTGTCCTTTTGTATACCATGGGGCATCTTGAACTTCTCTTAATTTTTATTAAGGTAGGACGAGTCAAACCAGCGACTTTGAGAGGTTGCAGTGGAAGTGAGTTGTGTGGATTCCTTCTGAGGAGGAGGAGGAGAGCGTGTTGGTGCCATGGAAGTGGAAAAGAGCAGCAAAAGGAGTTGCTTCACTCAGACCTCCTATTTGGGTGAAGATTTAGTTGAAGACTCCCAGCTGGAGTATCTCAGTGCTCACGAGGAGTATGAGGAGGATCAGAATAACTCAAGTGAGTTTTCTGAGCAGAGGGAGATTGGAGAGGTGAAGGACATGCCACTGACTGGTGACAGGGTGCCACCCCAAATCACTGCAGGGGAAGAAGAGTCTGGAAAGAGCGAGAGACCCATCCACAGTGTGGCAGTGGAGCCAGACATTCCTTCCTTGTCACACAGGGAAGAGGCCCAACTTTGCAAACATGCAGAGCCCTCCTATTTCAGCAGCTGTGAAGAACCTGCAGTGTACGCACACGGTGTTGACAGCACTGCAGAGGATGCTGAAACCCAGCTCCCAGTCTCTGAAATCCTCCCTAGCAAGAATGCTGGTGCTGCCATGGAAGCTGCAGAGAAATCCCCTGGTGGAAGCTGCGGCGCTGTGAGGCCGGGGCGTGGTGAAGCCCTGACGAGCGTTCCCGGTGTGTCTGTGGTTGTGCAGGCTGTGGGCTCTGATTGCAGAGCTGGCTTCTCAACCAGCAGAAGCAGCAGTGCCCAGGTTGGTCTCTGCTCCAGGGCAGTTAACACAGAAGTAACCATGATGAACAAAACTCGACCCGTGGGATGGCTGGGTCAGACCTTCGTGGACGCTGCTTCCAACACAGAATGCTCCTTCAGAGCTCGGAGCTCACACATTCAGGTAGTTGAAGCAAAACCAGAAGGGCCACCAAACCAGTTTGATTGATAGAGCTTTTTTTAATTTTAACTTTAACTTGTTTGCATGGATGTTAATCTCTAACTTTTGTCTTTTTTTTTTTTTGGAAAAGCAGGAATCAAAAGATCATCTGTCTATCTGTGACTGGAAGACAGGCACTGACAGGTGGGTCAGGAGTTGTTCTTAGTTTGGAATTTGAGATTCTGGATAAGAGGGTTTTCATGATGGAAGGGTTGTTTGTGGCTTGGCAAAACGAATGGTATTAAAACCTTGCTGGGCATCAGTTTCTGCTGCAGGGACCTGGACAGGTGAGAAAAGTGAGCTGAAGACCTCCTGAAGTTGAACAAAGATCAAAACAGCCTTGTTCTGCAGTTGCAGACCTCTAGAGATCCTTTCCAGCCTAAATTACTCCATGGCTGTGGAAACAAAATAAGTGCATTTTCAGATCCACACCGTTGCTAAGTTTCATTTTGTTCTTAAGACTTCACTTTTTGGACAGAAATTATTATGGTGCTTGTGCAGTTCCCCCCTCTCAGATAAAACTGACTGTAATGCTACTGTAAATCATTATTTTGGGCTAAATAGGATTTTCCTTAAATCATATCAGAAATAGCTTCTGGCAAGTTCCTTACTTCAAAATAAAACACCATGAACGTAAACAAGGTCTTGAAGCCCTGGAATCAATATTCTGTTATTGTTGTTATTATTTTAAAGGCCAGAACATCCCACCAAGCAAACTGGGAAGAATTCTCCATCAAGCTGCTGTCAAAACATCCTGCAGAGAGCGACTGAAGCAGAGCTGCAGCTCCTGACCATCCATTACAAGATGTGCTACCAGCACTGCTTGAAGGTTTATGATCTGGCTTTGGAGGAAAACACCTATTTTGGGAGGCATGTACTTTAATGTCCTTTTAAATTAAATGGATAACTGGTTATCAGGCAAAAATTGCTAAATGGTACTGGTAGATTCTATCCATAGCTTCTAGGAGTGTTTATAATTAGTGTTGTTGTCCAGAGGGCCCCCAAGTCTTATTTCCAGCCTTAATATTTTTTTTTGGTAGCAGTCGCAGACCCAAAATACAGCTTTTTTTTTTCCCAGGAATAAAACCCAAGTGATGCACAATATAGTTCTTAATTCATGTTCTGGTGTAACATAGAGGAATCTTTAAACTCTGTAAAATCTTTGGGCATTTCCAGAAGCAGTGAAATCAATGAAATGTCTGTCTAAGTTGATGTTGTTCTCTTACCCGTATTTTAATAGGTGTGAGGAGAAGACTAAGTTACATTCATCTCTCCTGTTGGTTTTGGATGAGCTGAACAATAATTACAGCAATAGGAGAATGGAAATAAACATGGGCATACCTTTAAATGAACTTCCACCACTGTCAGTTGAGCTGAAGTTTTCCCCAGTCTCTTCCTTTTACGTCCCCTCCCAGGTAATTTCTTAACTGTTTTATGTTTTTAATACAAATTGTTATCTTCACAAAATTAAGATAAATCTTTCTCTTTTTTTGACAGTTTTTCAGAAGGAGTCTTTACTCTGAGTAAGTAGCTTTCACTTGTTGTTGTACTTCCTAAGTTAAATGAGGAATGAGTTTATAAGATAGTAAAGTTAGAATTTCTTTATTTCAGGATGTATCTTGTTTCAGGCTGTTTAGTTGAAAGATGGGCATTGCCCTGTGGGTACAATGATTTTATTTCAAGGGCATTTTTCCTCCATACTGTTCTAATATGCAAACTAGCGAGTGTCTTTACTATCTTTATAGTAGAAGTTTTCAATGTACAGGTCATTTTCCTGGTTCCCTGCTTTCACTACTAAAAATCTTTGTCTCTAGTCATAATTGCATCTGTCTTAAAAACCAAGCAACCAAACAAAAAACCCCAAACCGCAAAAACCCAAAAAGACTTTGCTGCCTGCAGAGATAATATTAAGCATATAGATAATATTAAGAGATAATATTAAGCTGTTCTGCTAAGATTATCATTCAGATATGAAGAATGATAGAAAAATAACTTTGTATTTCAGGAAGCTACGTGATAGCACATGTTCAGGAAACATGTCCAGTGACTTTCTGTAAGTGGAGATAAAAACAAATTTGGCAGTACGTTCTTATTGAATTGGATAAACTACTAGAGACTGTTTGAAATTTCCTGTTAAGCATGAGTAAAGTTAACCAAGAAAAAGTAAAGGCAATTAGTTTATTTGTTTTGTTAATACTTAGTAAAAGTTGCACAGATATTCCAAATTGTAAGGAATACATCAGAACATCACACAGAAAGCTGTTGAGATCTAATTTTAAAAGCCAAGATTTATTAAGTATGTTTATTTCACTGTGAGCTTTTAGAAAAATTTAAGTTACTGTAGAACTTAAAATTGTTGTGCCATATTTTATATAAAATTCTTGGATGTGTTTTAGTGATCTTTCAGGTGAAAGGAAAGCTGACTTTGAAGAACCAAAAGTGCAAGAAAAGGGGATTTCTGTCAGTATGGTAGGGAATTCTTCACTGCTGAGTTTTGAGATGTTAATGTCAAGGAGCATTTTCTGCTTTTAGGTACCTGCAAATGTGATCAGAGTCTTCAGGGCTCTCAGCCTGGGATCCTCTGCCACTAATGGCAAATGCAGCTCATATTTCCACAATTTTAATTGCCCTTTCAAAATAAAATAACTTGGGGGTTCTTGAAGTTGATCAGCAGTTTACCTTTATTAAATTCACCTGCTTCAGGGGCTGATATTCTGAAAAATAACTTATAATCAGGTGGGAGTGCTGTGATGTAACTGAAACGTGTTTGTAGGACAAGTCACAGACTGATGGTGATCAGCCAAGTGCTTCCCCTGAGACATTGGAAGAACAACCTAAAGCTCAGGCTCTGGAATGTGGTGAGTGATCTGCTTCTAGTAAAAATAATCCCTTATTTGTGGGCTAGGTTTTTGGGGGAGAAGACAAACCTTGTGTAAAACACAGGGTAACACAGCTGTCCTTTCTGTGATGGAATGCTTATATATCAGCTACCAAAATTTATTGATAAATAATAATAGAGAGTTCTGTCTTATTACTTACATCTTTTAAAAAAATTCTATTTAAATTAGAATTCCAAACTAGTTAAGTGTCACCTCTTTGAAATGTAGTACCAAGAGATGTAGGTAGCTGGAATCCTCTTCAGCACAGAAATCTGATACTCATTTGTGGAGCATACCATGGTTTGAATATTAACACACTGAATTTTATCTCAACTGCCAAGGCTGTGTGAAAAATGAGGAAGGGAGTGAGTATTGGTTTGATGCTAAGGAAGACTTGTCAGTGGCAGATATTTCAGTAATGTGCAAAGAAACAAAAAAGCAACAAGGAAAACAGGACTCGACTGATTCTAGAGGTAAAGTCGTGTGCTTTAAGCTGATACACCAAATAATGGTGTTTATTATTGGAGTAGTCTGTTCCTTGTTTCCAAGTAAACTTGGAAAAAATGCCAGCTGGGTTTTCAGACTTATTTTCTCATTCACTAGCAGTGAATCCTTGTAGGTACTCAGCTGTTTTCATCCATCCATGTTTTTCCTTGAAAACTTTACCTCCAGTGCTTAAACTCTAATTAGTAAATGCCCAGCCAATCACTTAAGTGGAATCTTTCTTTCTTTCTTTCTTTCTCCTCCTCCTCTTTCTGCTTCCTTCCCATGCTGGACTCTTGAGAGTTAGATGCAGATGGTTTGTGCTTGGAGACTTGGGTCACAGTGATGGGTCTGGTGAGGAGTCCCGGGGTGCAGAGAGCTTGGGGGCCTCTCTGTACCAGCCTTCAGCACTGGTACCTGTTACTTCTGAGCTGTGCTTCCTCTGCCTCTTCAAATCTCAGGAAGCACTCAGGGAAAAGATATTTCACAAACTGAACTGTTGTGCTTCTCAGGACACTCGTTTTCTGTTAGAAGATTCTCTTCTTTCCCTTAGTTTCTTTTAAGGTTTTTCTCTCTAGGCTTTCCAAGATCTACAGAGAAGATGTTAGCTCAAAAATAGTAACTCTTTGCTTTCTCACCTTTGTTATTAGAAGTGAAGACAGTGGAGAGTGGGAATGAACATTCTTCTGTTCATGTTGGTGGCCAAAAACCCTCAGTGCCTGAGGTAGGTCTGTTCTTAATTTGTAGTAGGAATGTCTTGCCTCTTTAAGGTTTCTTTCATACTCTGCATTTCCTACCAAGTGCCCTAATCTGAAATCACCTACTCAAGAGTTGGCACATTCTTTGCTTGGAGATAATCAGAAGGTGAGTAATTATTACTGACACTCCTTTGTATGGTAGACTAAGCCTTGAATCTTCTTGTCTCGTAACATTTAATACATAGAAAATTACGTTAGGATAGGAAAATGTGTTATATATTGGTAATAAATTTCTGGCATGTGGCAGAAGAGTGGAAGCACCCTTCTTTTGATCCTGCATCAAACTGTGATACTCCAGCTGTTTTTTCTTAATCCCAGGACAGTTTGGAATTTACCCATTTGCACTGGATTTTTCATCTTGCAACACCGTTTTTTTTTTTTTTAATGTAAATGTCATTTTATACAGGAAAGATTTTGGGGTAATGGATGGGAAAGAAACACTTGGATTTTTTAGCGTAAATCTAAGAAACCTCTGTATACAAATAGGGTGTTTTGTATTGGCTCAGCTTGGCCCTTGGAGAGTAAAGACAATTTAGCAATTGCTGGTGTTGCTCTCATAAACCATATAGATTTGCTGTCTTTGGGGATTTCCCTTTAAACATGCTGGTCCTCTGGGAAATGTTAATTGGATGTAATTTAAAGTAGCAGGAATAAGATGGGCTTTAAGGTGCCTTCCAACCCAAACCATTCTGTGGGACTAGGATTTTTTATGTATTAGTAGGAAAGAGATGTTGTATTACCTGTATAACACTGAACCCATTCATTTTGTTCTTATTTTGATGCAATTCTAGGATCCTGGAGAAAATTCCCTGCAGAAAACATCCACTTGTTCCTCTCTTAATCCATCTGGTGTCTTTGTTTCTCCTTATGCACTGAACTTGAGCAGCTTTACCAAGTTAATAAAGAGGCTTCAAGAAAGGCATCCAGAGTTTAGCAGGTGAGATACTTGGATTTCTTTTTATGAAGCCAATATCCATGGTAACTAAGTGCTAAATGTCTTGCACAAAATGTGATGTAGTAAACAGTTATTTCTTTAATTCCCACAGAGACGAAATTGTGGAGGCTGTGCAGGAGGTGAGGAAAATCAACAAAGGTGTCCTGAGTGGCTTGGCCATCAGTTCTATTGAGGAAAAGACCTCTGCCATTCTGAGGAAATCGATGTGCCGTAGGCAGAAGAAGCAGTGAGAAAGGTGAGATTCCAGCCTACAGGGGAATAAACCCACTTGAGTTTGTGTAGCTCTGTAGCCTGACTGGATTAACTTCCCCTAAAACCTGCAGGAGGTACTGGGGTGAATCCACTGGTTTCTAAGGACTGGGAGCTGCAAACAGGTTGGCTCTGTGCACTCTCTAAAACTTGGTGTGCTGGTGGTTAATTACTGAACGGCTTCACTGATGAACTTGGTGGAGGGCGTTGTCTCCCATGTTCGGTGCAAAGCTGACACCTAACGGCCAGGCCTTGTGTAGCCTCTCGTAAAGAAATCCCAGCGCTGGCTCAGTTCTGGTTCCAAACGTGGATGATTTCTGTCTGGCGTCGGAGGGCCAGCTCTGGACTGGAAATCTGACAGAATCAGATTGTGTCTTGCAGTTTTTTCACACTGATCCCTGTGCATGATCACGTGGCACTGCAGGAGTCTGCAGCAAGCCGAACGTGCTGAAACCACAGCCCAGAATTCCAGGGATGTGTCTGTCTATCCATCCTTGTTTTGGTCTCCTGCTCAGCTTGGTGCTCTGCTTGCTTTAGGTACCTCCTAGCAGTGCCACTAGCAGGTTTGCTCCAAAAAGGAAAAGTCTTCATATTAATCTGCTGTCTGACTTTCATAGGACTGCAGATAGGGACAGAAACTCATCCCCAAAAAACCAAAATATTATGCTTGGAAACATTTTCAGTCAGGAAGGTTTTAACAGCCTCGAAATGTGTTGTGCTTTCCTTGTGGAGTGATTATTTGGTTTTTAAATGGTGCGTGGGCTCTGCAGTCCTAATTGTTCCTATTACAGTATTTTTTTCCCTGTTGCTTTGGGAGGGAGATGATGACTTAGAATAATTTTTACTTCCATCATGGGAGATGTGTGAAATAGCCAAGTCATTAGTAAATAATGGGGAGAAAAAGAACTCCCATCTTTCCACAGTAAGGAACAAGAATGTAATACATTTAAGAGAAGGTGATTCTGCTCAGAGCTCACCTGTACTAACTCAGTCTCTTTGTTGTACTTTGTTCTAGATCCTGCTGCAATTGCTGCTGGAAAGAGCAGCCTTGTTTACTGTCAGTAAAGGTTAAAATTTCTTCTTCGAAGAAGTTGGGCCAATATTGTGCTGTTTTCAGATCTCTTCTGCTCCCTCTCCTCGTGGTAGAGCTGCTGTCAGAAAAAAAGACTGTGGATGTGTTTTTCCTGGCTTTGTGCTGTGCCCTTGGTCCTGGTGCTGCAAGTGAGGCCGCAGCTTTGGTGTCCTCCTGGTGTGTCAGGATGAAAGCAGCCCCAGGCTTTACTCTACCACGTCTTTGCTCTACTTACCAACAGCTGTTGCTGCTTCTGTTCCCCGACCTTGGCTCTGTAATTAGGCAGGTGTTAATAGCTTAGGAAGAACTGGGTCTCTGGCCTGCGAGCTGTTCTGTTCCTCTTGGGAAAGCAGGAGTGTGCACGATGTGGAAGACTCGAGTTAGCACGCTCTGGTGTTCCTTCACATTTCCTTTTTTATTGATCTCTCCCTTTGCAAGGGAGAGCTGAGTTCAAATGCGAGAGAACCGATTTGTGGGGCAGTGACCTCGCTGCAGGCAGAGTCCTCCCCTGCTCCGAAGAGCATCTCTTGATCCAGAGCACCTGAGGAGCCCGGGCAGACTCTGCTGCTCAGGAACAACGCCGTAGCGAGCTGCAGGTGGAGCTGTAGGAGCTCAGCAGCGATGTTAAACTCGGTTAAAAAATAAAAAGAGGAAACCACAAAACATTTCTCCTTAAAAGTGCGTTGCATGTGTATGATCAACACTAGAAAGTGGGAAGACAGGATTTTTTAGCTGGGGAGAAATTCCCTCGGTGGAGATGGAAGCTGGGTAAGGAAAGC
>VWZW01002385.1:297150-316623 GCA_013397115.1 Edolisoma coerulescens
CTCTGGGCTGCGGTGGGGAGATGGGAGAGCCTTGGCTCCCTCCTGCACACCCGGCCCGACCGGAGCAGTTCCCGCTGCTCGGCTCCGCGCTGCCGCCGGGGGAGCCGGGCGGGAGCGGGGCGGGATCGGAGCAGGAGNCAACTTCCCCGGGGCCGGTGGGGCGGCGGGCGAGGCTCCCCGGGATTCCCCTCTGCGCTGGGCACGGGCGCGCAGCCCCGGCCGCCTCCTCCGTGGCTTCACCGCTGTCCCTGAAACCCGGCGAGGCTCCAGCCTGGCTTCGCTGGCGACACCGCAGTAGGGAATCAAAAGGAGAAATGATTCCAGGGCTTTGAGACACAGTAAAACATCGCGCTTGGCCTCCGGAGCAGTGAGGTGGTGATGCCGTGGGACACAGCCCGCTCTGTGTGGGATTCCCTGCTGGCTAGGTGAGATGTACCGAGGCGTGCTCGTTCTGCCTGCCGTCCGTGCTGCCTTTCGTTGCAAATGTTTAATTACTGCCCTTGGAGTCTCTGTCTTCCCATTCCTGAGCCGCAGGGAAGAGGAGGCAGCCAGAAGTGCCCCTTCAAACAGGCTTCTCTAAGCTGAGGTTGGATGTTCTGGGCTTTACCGGTGATGGGCTTGGAAATGGTTGCGTTGTGCGGTCGTTTCCATGGGATGCAGCGTGCCTCGGTTTCCTTGCCGCTCCTGGCATTTCAGTGCAACAAGTAGAGATTTGTGCAGTACTTGTCACCTGTGAATCCACAGCAAAAGCTCTGAGGGATGTTGGTGCTGTGTAGAAGTGTGTTTATTTAAGGTACTCCAAAGGGAAACCGCACACCCTCATCCTGACGCTGATCTTCCACAAAATCCAAGTGCTCCGTGAGGAAGCACAAATTTCTCCTTCTTTCCCTTCCTTCTCCTGTGCTGGTTTTCTCCCCCAAGCCCCGGTGAATAATGTATTGAGCCGTGCTGCACATAATGTGCTTATCTGTACCATGTAATTAACTATTTACTACTCCTCAGCTGTGCAGGGGCAGGAGCAGGCTGTGCCCTTGGACGAGGCACATTCCCCTGCTGGCTTGCAGGGAAAGGCTGCACGTCCCTGCCTGCAGAACGCTGTGCAGGGAGCGCTAACTCCTGCTAGCTAGGATTTCTCTCTGCTCTGTTTTCCCAGCCCCTGTCTCCTTTTCCTGACCCTCCCTCCTCTTGGTTGGGGAGCTGTAACTTTTAGAAGTACTCCAGGCTGCTGCTTTCCATCTCCAGTGGGCTTGGAAGCAGCAGGATGCTGCCTCTTGTGTGAACCAGTTGCCCCATGGCAGCTAATCTTGGTGCTGCGGACATGTTTTTCACCCCATTCTCCTCCTGGGATTTTTGGAGCACATTTAACAAAAAGACCCCCTCTTTTTATGCCTTTCTGCTTTTACAGCCCTGCACACCGTCAGGGCTGCACTGAAACTGCAAGTGGCAACTGAGTGCCCAGAAATCACGGTGGAGTCTTGAATTTTGAGGTCACTGATGCTTCTGAGCATCAGTGATACGCTGATACAGGTGTTTCAAAGTGAGGTTTTTTTGGGTTTTTTTAAGAGAAGGGTCTAAAAGAAAAACCTTTCTGTTAAAGCTCAAGCTTTAAGTGATTTCACAACTGGCTGCAGTCTTTAAAAAGCGGTGTGGTGGTCGGGGAGTCAGCCATCCTAAAAACCCCAGTCTCATTCAGCAGGCCAGGGATCCAGCTGTACCCCAAGGTAACCACTTCCATTAAGGTAAAATGAGGCTTTTTCTGGTTTTTGGCTGCAGCTTCCTGCAGAGGCTGCTCAGGGAGGAGGGGATGAGCCAGGCTCTTGCTGTTACTGGGGCAGTGATGATTGGCACCACACAGAGCTCTGTGCTGTATTTTGGTGTTTAAGGGCAGTGCTGGGCTGCTGGGGTTTCTTTTGGGTTTAGATAACTGTATTACTGTGAGAAATGAGAGGCAACTGCAAATAAGGTTGGTAAAACGTTGATATCTCCTTGGTTCCCTGCATCTTCTGTGTATGCTGTGCAGCATTGTGTTTGCATAGTCTACAGAAAATGATGCTTAAAAACAAAACTTTAGGGCACTCTCCTGGAAAACAGGAATTAAAGTCCTCTGTGTCTTCTGTCAGCCCAAAGCACACTCGGTAATGCCTGCCACTGATTTCAGTTTGAGTGCCTCCTTTATAAAAAGCTAAAGCTTCCTGTAAAGTCGAATTTAGGGCTTCAGCCTCTGTGGGAAAATCCTCCTCAATATTTAGAGAGTACCCTGTTAGAAATCCCTGACAATAAAGTAAAACATTCCTCCTCCCTTTCAGAGCATCTCTGGCATGGAGAGGGCTCGAAACTTCCTGTGCATTAAAAGAAAAGCGTGTGGATAGGGACAACAAAATTGCCTCCACCTGTAATTTACTGTACTGCTCCCATACGTGCCAGTTGTTTTCCTGCAAAAACCAGTGGCGTATGGATTTGGTGGGCTGGCTGAAGGCTGTGTGATGTGGTCGGGAAGCTGTGAGAAATAGGATTGCATTTATTAACTCTGAAACGATGCTGAATTTAAGAGCCGTGAAGCACGGGCGTTGTAACCTCCCATTCGTGCTGACCCAGGAGGCTGCGGGTGATGAAAACACAAATGCCACGACCTGGATGGAATGAAATTAGAGACCTCATAATGGCTGAAGGTGGGGTTGGCATCCTTCACGTTTCCACAGGGCTGGAAATTTACATTGGGGTTATGGCAGAGTTGAGGGAGGTCTTGGAAAGCCACGGGTGGGAATCCGGAGTTAACTGCTGTGCTCTGGCACGTTCGTTCTGCCTCCCTGACTCGATGCAAAGTCTGGCTCTGTCGTTTTTGGGGGAGGTTTGGGGCAGGTGTGGGCTCCAAAACCACGGCTGTGGTCACAGCCCTTCCCAGCACGGACCCTGCACCAAGCAAGGACCGAAAGCACCCGTGGGGTGGAGGGAGAGGAGCATTAAAAGCCCGTTAGAGGGGAAAGGCAGCGTTTCAGCTCACTCAGATAACTGAATGCCTTCTTCTCCTCTAAAATATAGCCATGGCTGGGGTTTGCCAGGTCAGTTCCTGCTGTGGGTGGGTGAATACAAAGGAATCTTGGTCCCTGTCTGCTGTTACGCTGCCTACAGAGCTGGCTGCTTTTAATCATCAAATCCACTAATGAAGCTGCTGCGTGGTTTCAGTCCCTTGTCTCTGTGCTTCTACAACATGAGCTTTTGGGGATTTGAAAGCACATCCTGACACCTCAGGGAAGCACCCCAGTGGGGAGGCAGGCAGCAGCCTGGGTGAAAACCCCCTGATTTCAGCCAAGGATGATCCCCCTGGGCTTCCCTCTATCCTTTAGGTAACGTTTGCTGGGAGAGCAGCAGCGCTGTGTGTGGGTGAGTTGCAGAGAGGTGCAAAATCTCTGTGTGCTCTTCAGCTGGAAGGAAGGAAAACCACATCAAGAAGCCTCTGTTGAAAAGGGAAATAAATTATTCCGGTGATTCCCGGGCTGCTCACGTGGCTCAGCAGCAGATTTTAGTCTAGAAACTCTGTATTGAAAGTATTTAGTGAAGCTATTGTTGTGTGCAGCCTGTGATGGGTGCACCAATGTGACAGTGAGGATATTTATTTTGGTTTTCTCCCTAACAAATCTTTATATTTACTCATTATGTGCTTCTTCATGGGTAATCTGCTGCATTGCCCAGGCAGTGATTTTTTTATCTTGAAGGTAATTCAATAAAATGTTTGATAGTCCCGTGTAGCAGAAAATCCGTGTTTAACACACGCTGAAACCTGAACCAGCGGGATCACAGCGTGTTGTCTCCAAACCCAGGCACTTTTAACCTTGGTGTTGCTTTTCCCTGTTCTTATTTTAGCCTCAATCAACTGAAATAGCCGAAAGAAAAAATAATCCCGGGGGTGGAAGGGAGAGTACATTTGCCTTTAGCACATTCCTGAGATCTGGAGTGTGGTGGCTGCTGGTTTCTCCCTGGCTTTGTGCAACAGGACCAGCCTGGCTTTGAGACGGGGCCGACATCTGTGGCATCCAGTGCTTTGTTGATGTTTTACAAATAGCTCTAAACCCGGGTCTAACGCTGGGTTAAGGTGTTGGGATGGGGATATTGGACACCACAGTCCTCCCTGGGGAGGCAGGAGGGATGTGGCTGCTTCCCTTCAGCCCCTGGATTCGGGGTGCACAGAATCCAGTGGGGATCCCTCCTTTCTTCCACCCTGCTCTTGTGAGCAGGGATTTGATGGTGGCCACGGCCAGAGATGGTTTGAGCTCGGGATGGGTGAAGTCAGGGCTGTACAGACATTGCCAGTGCCTGTCTAAAGCCTGTGGTTTTCCCCCATTAATTCAGTCAAGAAGAACTGTTTTCCAAAAGACCCCGCTATTCATCAAGGATATAATTACCTTTATAACTAACAGCTCGTGGCAGGTTTTACCCTCCCCTGATGTGCAGTGAGCCAGCGGGTGGATTTCAGCATGCCTGGCTTTTGATTTCCTTTCTCCTTCCTCCTTTCTCGGCTGCTCTTGGTTTTATTTTACCTCGCGAGTGAATTTTGGCGGGGAAATAAAAGTATTTGTCGTTCTGTCCTCTGTAGAATCGAGTCTAGGGACATGTAAGAGAAGTCTCATTCCTGGAAATGTGCTTGGCAGCCTCTGATAGATAACAAGGATGTTCCATAACTTGTGCTAAGACAGGTGGGAAATTGAGGCAAGGAGAGAAAGACCCTGGTCCAGTTTCTTGGAGCAGCCTATTTCAGTGTATGTAGTGGTTAATATTATTTAACAGCAATGCTTTATGGCAAAAAGTGACTGCCTTGTGACCCAGCTAAGCAGGACTGGGCTTCACAGTACAAACCTTTATTTTTGCATTTTCATTTTAATATTCTGCATCTTACAGGAGCTGTTACGTGGAATCTTTGAATGGTGTAAATGATCCTTCCTTTGGGGATGGATTGGCTGTTGGAGATGCTCCATAAAATACTGAACGTGAAAGAGGAATAACACACTGCAGTGGTACCTCTGCTCCCCAGGCATCTCCTGAGCCCCCAAAAGCCCCCAGACAGGCTTTGCTTTCAGGCAGCTGGCTCCTACCTCAACTTCAGCTAATAATTCCCTGGCAGTTATTTTTAGGCAGTTTATTTTGTGCACTCTTAGAATGCTTGGAATAGCTATAAAATGACAACAAAACCTCAAGAATCCCCATCCCAGCACAAAGTAAATGCCTACAAATCATCCAAGTACCAGCTTGAGGGATAAATCACTTCCTTCCTTTGCAGGCACAACAGGATGCCAAATTTAAAACCTGGGAGATCCTTTTGGGTTTCATGATGATGTTCAGCTGTATGCAAAATACCTCATTAATGCTGGCTGGGAAAAAAAGCAGCTTTCTCTTTATTTAGCTTAGTGTGATAAAAGGAAGGGAATAACCATTCCAGGGGCAGGGATGAAGCCCCCCCTTTGCTACACCAAGTTAATGCATCAGATTAAAGGCCTTTAGGTTGTGGGTGCACTTCTCCTTCATGTGAAAAAGTGCCTTGTGGGATGGACCCCAGAGGGCTCTTCAGGCCCACCACACCTTGTGCTGCATTCCCTAAGAGGTGGAAACCTCTGGCCCCTTGGGAAGCTTTCCACACAGCCAGTCCCTAACAGGGGCCTGGCCCCAGCGTGGCTGAGCAGGGACTGACTTTCTCTGCTGACTGTGGATCCAGTGCCCACTGTCTCCCAGGCCAGCAGGGTGTCACAGGGCACTTTGGCCATGGCACCTCCCACCACGGGGACCATCCTACCCCTGCCTCTTTTCATCTGAAGTTTTTCCCCCTGCCATGAGACTTCTTTCCCCTCTCAGCTTGTGTGACTTCTCCCCTATCCACGGTTCCTCGAGTCCTTTTGTGGCTTTGTGGTAGTGAAGCTGTTGGACAGGCAAAATTTGGGATGAGCTTTCCATGTGCAGAGCTCCCTGGGGAGCTCCAGCAGGGCTCTGTCCCCGTGTCCGGGCCGTGCTTGTGCTGCCCTGTTCAAGCAGTAGCTGTGTGGTTTCCTTCTGCTGCTCCATCTGCAGCCCCCTGGAGCACAGGGCAGGCAGGGAGGGGGAGATCCTCCTTCTCTTCTCCCAAGTGAGCGTTGGCAGCCTGTCCAAGAGATCCTGGGATCAGCCTTCCCGGTACTTGGGAGATGGGCAGATCTCCCCCCAGCTCCCAGCATCCAGAATCCTCACTGTGCCACGATTCAGCAGCGTGTTGTAAAATCCCCACTCCCCTTCAGCACATAAAAGCCCCCAAATCCCATGAATTCCCTTTCAATTTACATCCTGAGTGGCTGTGTTGGGAGAGGAAGTCCTGCAGATTAAGGGACAGTGCCACAACAGTGGCAGGGGAGGCAGAAGCTGCCTGGTTTGGGGACCTGAGGATACTCGTGAAGCATCCACAAGCAGCTTTGGGATGGGATGATCCCGTGCAAGTCTCTGTGTCCCCCATGATCACCTGCAGGGCTCGGACCCCTCCATCCTTCTCCATTCCCAAGCTGCTGCACAGCCCCTGGAGCCACTGCTGGATCCCAGCCCCCGTCCTGAGCCAGCCGGGCAGGGAGGAGAGACTTTAAAAATACATTCCCTGTGCAAATCCCGGACGGAAATAGCCCTGCCGGGGCTCGGAGGTTTCGTCTGACTGCGGGGGCACAGCCTGGGCACAGCAAGGGGAGCTGCGAGCAGGTGGCTCCTGAGGAAGGTGCAGAGCTGGGCCAGCCACCCTGCTGTCCCCAGCCCCGACATCTGCAGCTTTCTGTCCAAAAGCAGTGTCCCAGCTAAACCCAGCTCAGTTGTTTCCTGGTGAACCCAGGGCTGTTTGCAAGCTCTGAGGCCTCTGCTGAGCTGGTGGCTGCCAGAAACAGCCCCAGTGGAAGGTGTTTTTAAGCAGAGGGTACCAGACCCTCCCCAGGCTTCTGCAGATGCTGGAAGGGCCAGTTTTTCCATTTTTGTGGCTGCAAATTGGGATGTTTCTTGCGCTCATCTTCCACCTCCTGCCCCATGTCCCCTCCCCACCCTCCCATGAGTGTTTTATTCTGCAGCCGAGTCCAAACCACGAGGCTTGTTCTCAATGAAACAGCAAAACCACCACCTTGAAGAGGAGAGGAAACCAGCCTGTTTCCATTTGGGGCTTGTTCAGAGCACTAATCATTTCACAGGGGAGGGCTGAGAATTTGGGAGAAGCCCAGGGAAAGATATTGGGATGTTTGTTCTCAGAGCTTTGCTGGTGCCATATGTGCCTTGTCCAGTGCCAGCCCTGCTGTGAGTGTCTCTTGACAATTATCTGCCATCTTTGGGGTTTTGGATGAATCTCTCTCATTTCCTGCTCTTTGCTATGAAGCCCTGAACAGTTTCCCCCAAAAAAATCCTGACAGTCCAGCCAGATGGTCTGGTGAATTCTCTGCGTGTGTCATCAAATAGTTTCATCCTTCACCCAGCACCGTCAGGGATACTTGCAGAAATGCCTGGGAAACGGGAACATCCCATGCTGTGCCAGTCTGAAATTCCCAAATCTGCTCTCAGCCTCCACAGTCCTCCCTGCTTCCACTTCCCTGTGGGGTTGGTTGCACATTCCAGCAAGACAAGACCAAGAATTCCTGGAACACAGAGGAGAAAAAGGCCAGAGACCAAGGAATTATGCAGAGGGATACTGATGTGAAATGCAGGATGGTTCTTGCAGAGAAAGCTCAGGGATTTTTGCTGGTGAACCATCACTGTGACAAATGTGTGGGCTCACAGCAGGGGTAGGAGGAGGGGTGGTGTCCCCAAAGCTGTTTCTGGAGGGGTGGCCCAGAGCTCTTGGTCCAGGCTCCAGCTCTGAGAAGTGCAGTGTGGGCAAGTCCAGCTGTCTTCCCGAAATTTTTTGTAACAGTTCAGGACCAACGCTGTTTTTCTGCTGAAATAAGCATGTGACAGGCTTTTTGCAGCTAACCCTCAGTAGGCTGAGTCCTGGTGGATGCTTGCTGGGACTCTCCAGGACATCAATCCCAGGGCAATCATGAGGATCTGGGATGCCTGCAAAAGCCATCCCTCCAATCACCTCCTCACCACCGCTCTCCAGTTGTTTCCTGTGAGGGGGCCAACGAAGGATCCTTAAAATTGCATCATTTAACAGGCAATCAGGGATTCTCTCTGCAGGGAAGGTTGTTCATCAACAATTCTCGTGATAGGAGAAGGGGGAATGGCTTCCCACTGCCAGAGGGCAGGGTTAGATGGGATATTGGGAAGGAATTCTTCCCTCTGAGGGTGGGGAGGCCCTGGCACAGGGTGCCCAGAGAAGCTGCCCCATCCCTGGAAGTGCCCAAGGCCAGATTGGATGGGGCTTGGAGCAACCTGGGCTAGTGGAAGGTGTCCCTGCCCATGGCAGGGGGTGGAATTGGATAAACTTGAGGGTCCTTTCCAACCCAATCCATTCTGGGATTCTGTGATTCTCCATGTCTTGTGTGGCACCCAGACACCAAGCAGGGCTTTGGAGCTACTCTGTGGCTCCAGGGGGATGTTCCCAGAGCACTGCTGCATTCCTGCAGCTCTCAGTGCCATTTTTCCTGAGGGAATGGGAATGACGGGGGCCCATGAGAGGGGAGCTCTTTGGAGGCAGCTCAGCCTTGGTGCAGTTGAGTTCTGGAGCTCAGTTATTCAGCAGCTCCTTGCAGCCTTCACAGATGGATGCTGCTGAGTACAGAGCTGTGACTGCTCTGGAGCTCGGTTATTTACAGCTCACTGCAGCTGACTTACACCATCTCCATCAGCAGGGCTGAGGGCAGAAGGAAAACCTTCTGGAGTGAGAGCCAGGAGATACAAAAATCCCTCCCTGCTTTTTTTCCCCCCTGTTGTTACAAACCCCGAGCCTGTCCCAGTCTGACATAGGGTTGGGGGAAATCTGTAAAGCAGCAGGGATCTGTGGGGTGAGGTGGGGACCATGTGGAAATGTGGCAGGAGCTTCTCACTTTGACCTTAAAATGCTCAAGTACAGCTAAAGTCAGTTCTCCTGGTCAGCTGAAAACAAAAGAGCTCTTTTCCTCGCTGTGCCCAGCTCCATCCTTGCAGCACTGACACAATGGGCCCTGTTGGGCCTCGCTCCTCTCGGGTGTGAAACAAAAGAGCCCTTCACCATGTCCAAAATCAAATGTCCTTGGAAAAGGTCACTGGCTGATGGCTCTGGTTTCCCCAGTCCCCGGGACAAAGGGATTTGCAGACAAACCCCACGTGGAGGTGTGGGAGATGCAGTGGGAGAGGCGTCTTCCAGGAGCAGGTCCTGGTGGGGCAGGCAGAGCTCCTGGAGAGCACTGAGGGGCTGCCAGGGGGGACAGCAAGGTGCTCACCTGCCTCTGAAGGACCTCCAGAGCTGCATCTTTGGAGCTGCTGTGATTGGCAAGGGCTTAAAGCTGCCCAGAGTTTGGTTTTCACTTGGTTTGGGTTGGTTTTTTCTTTTAATAGTAGAGCCAGTTTTCATGCTGGCTACCAGCTAGCCGTGGCTTGCAGCTACTTGCAGCCAGTTTGTGGTTCTCACTTGCTTCCTCCCCATGGTTTATTCAGTGTTTCTCCTCTCTCCACTCGAGGTTAAGGTGTTTTCCTCCAGGTTCATTCTGCATAAGCAGCTGTGTGGTCATTAGGAAACATTTGGGCATCCCTAAGGGTAGCTGTGGTACAGCTTGTCTCTAGGCTCATCCTAAGTGAGAGTGGGGAGGAGCAAAGCCAGGCAAAATGCAGCCTGGCCATGCTTGGTTAACTTCTGCTTCTCTCTCTCTCCTCGTGCTGCATCACTGCTGAATTTCCTCAAGTGGCTTTGTCTTCCTCAATTTCTCTCCATGCTTTGCATGTCTCATTCATTTCTTCCTGGCTCTGTTTCCTCCTTAGCTCCTCAATCCCCTTGGCTGCTCATCCGTCTGCTTTTTAATCCGTTCTCCTCCCCTGCTCTCCCTTGTCCTTTTGCTGTGCTCTCCTGCTCTGCACCTGACACATTCCCCAGCAGCATTTTCTCTGCAAGCTGCTTGTCCAGACAAGCGATGGCTGTGGTATTTACAGGCCACTTGTCCTTCACAGTCCAGTGCACGGACGTCACCGAGGGGTGACCCCCGGGGTGGCTCCTGAGCCTCCCTCGGACGCTGGTGCTCGCTCAGCCGTGTCACTCCTTCTCTTGACTCATCCAGATTGGAAGGGATGGGGAGGGGAGAAAAGCCTCCTGGCCATCAATCATCCTTGAGCCTGCCTGGACTGAGATTTGCAGTCCAGGCCTCATGTGAAATTATTGCACCTTTCCTTCTCCTCCTTCTTCTTCTTCTCTTGGTGCATCTCAAACGCTCCCATTTGGGAGTAGGGCTTATCTCTGGCTGAGGTCGTGCCCCTGGCTGGTATCAGCTGGGGTGAGCTTGAGATTTTGATAAACTCAGTTTTATCATTGCAACAGTGAGGGTTTAATGCTCTTTAACTCCTCCTGGCTCAGTAACTCCCATGGTTGGTCTTATCTCAAGTCAGGCCAAAGTGGCTGCTGCTGTTGGAGGCAGCGTGGGAGCCCTGCACCCATCCAGGACCATCAGCCAAGGCTCTGCAGGCCCTTCCCACCCAAATTCCTAGCAGGTCCTGACTTCCCACCCGTTGCCATAGGATGGATGCTGGTACCTAAGTGCTCCGAGGATTTTGGAGGCTGCAGAGGGATGGTGTCCCATGGTGATGTTTCTTGGCCACTAAATAAGCAGCTCAATTCTGTTCTGTTATAAAAATCAGATAAAAATAAAGCACAGAGTTATTCACACGTCGCAAAAAATAGATCTGGTATGTGGTGCCTGCTGGCAGTGCACTCCAGGAGCTGCAAAGGCACTAGCTGGCACTTTGGGACCAAGGGAAAGCTATTATTTATAGCCAGGCTCACTTAATCATTCCCCCAAAGAGGTTTTTTTAGCCTTCCCTGTGCAGCATCACAGTCCTTTTCCCTTTCCCGTCACCAGCAACATTGCACTGATTGTGCATGAGCCTGTAAGCAGCACCTTCTTCTTCCCTGTTTTTAAAGCAGTTGCAGGGACACGTTCCCAGAAGGGAATTCAATCAGCACTGTGCAGCCTGGGATGGATTTGATGGATTTCCCTGTGTCTGTCCCTGCCCTCCATCAGAGGTGGATATTTGTTCCCAAGTGTGGCAAGTCATTTTTCAGGGGTCAGCAGCAGGGATCTCTTGAGGTTATTCCCCAGCTTCCCCCACACCCTTACTTGTTTTTTAAGCCCAAAACCTGGATATTTGAAGTCCAAAGGCATTTCGGGCCATCAGCAGAGAATAAATGCACATCCTTACTAATTTATGAGTTACCTGGCGTGTCTCGAGTAACTGATTGATCAGCGCCAGGCAGCTGGGAGGGTGCGGGGTCCCTGGGGTGCGAGGAGGGAAGTAGACCTGGGAGAAGGAGGCTTTGAGGAGCTGGGGTTGCTCTGGGGGCGGCTGCGCTTTGGACGGGGCTGTGGTGCTGCTGTGACCCCCAGCAGAGCCTGACCCCGCGTGCCCTGGCCTGTCTTGCAGCCCAGCACTTCATCGCGGCCACGGCGTGCCAGGAGGCCGACTACGGCCGGATGATCCGGCACTACTGCCTCAAGCAGTTCCAGCTCAGCATGGAGGGCATCGGGCAGCGCCTCTGGTGCGACTGGGACGAGACCGTGGGGTAAGTGGGGTCCCTCTGCTGCTCCCTCTCTCCTGCCCCCATCTGTGGTTTTGGGGTGCAAGGCTGTCAGCGCTGGGGTTTATTTCACGGGGGTAAACGCCCTGATTTCACTCTGCTTTGCTGCTGATGCTGCCCTGGCTCTGTCCCTGCTGGGTGCCTAAGGGGGCTTCTCCAGCCTGGTCACATGTGGAGGGAGCATGAGGTGGGCTTGGAGGGGAGAGCAGTGCACATTGTCTGCCCAGAGTTTGGTGAGATTTTTGGCACTGTCTCCTGTAAGATCCCCACAGACAAATTTGTGCTGGATGAGGTGGGTTGGGAACTGTAGGAACAGCCAGGCCTGGGGGGTGTTGATCACTGGCCAAACACTGGTTGGAGCACAGAGGGGTTTGTTTATCCCAGGGCTCTGCACTGTCCTGCTTAACCTCTTCATTACTGGTGTGGGTGATGGGACCGGGTGTAACCCCAGCACCGCAGATGACACCAAACTGGGAGGGGTGGGTGGCACACCAGAGGGTTGTGCTGCTGTCCACAGGGACCTCAACAAGCTGGGAACCTCCTGAAGCTCAGCAAGGGGAAGGGCAAAGTCCTGCACCTGAGGAGGAGCAGCCCCACGCTCCAGGACACGCTGGGGCTGCCCAGAGACAAACCAGAGAAGGACCTGAGGGTTCTGGTGGGCACCAGGTTGAACATGAGCCAGGAAAGTGTCCTTGTGGGAAAGCATGGGCACAAACTGAGGCACGGCAGGTCCCCCCTGGACACCAGGAAATGCGTTTGCACTGTGAAGGTGGCCAAACACAGGCACAGATCTCCCAGGGAGGATGTGGAATCTCCATCCTTGGAGATGCTAAAAAACCAGCTGAACATGGTCATGAGCAACCAGCTATAGGTGGCCCTGCTTGAGCAGGGGCGTTTGGACAAGGTGAGGTGGATCTCCAGAGGTCATCTCCAGCCTCAGCCACTCTGTGATTAAAGGGGTTTTCAGGGAGCCCAGCCTAAGCAGGATTTGGAGCTCAGGGTGGGGGTCATGCCCCACCACCCAGCAGTGGAGCTCCAGTAGGAGCAGACCGTGGCTCTGCTGCATGCTGGGAGTTGATGGGTTAATGAAGATGCAGATTGGGATCCCCACCACGGGGGCTTCTGCTGCCTCACAGCTTGATGGATGTCTTTTCCATGAGATTTTGCATTTTTGCTCAGCACTCTGGTTTTCCAGACAGTTCAGAACTAACTCAGGGTGAAAACCCTGTAACCCACCGAGATGCCCTCAGACCCCGGCAGTGAGAAAATCCCAGGCTGTCCCACCGGAGCTGCTGGCTCAGCCCCTGCTTCCAGAAGTTGTGTGCTGATTTTTCCAGGCACCTAGAGGGAGAGGCTGGAATGGTGTGGCATGGCAGCCGCCTGCTAAGCCTCCTGTTTGTAATCAGTGTCGGGGAGTCAGCCGTGATTTACGACGTGGGAGCAGCGGAGATGCAGCCTTGCTTCCCTGGTGGAATGCTTGGGAGCATCTCTGTGGGATAAGGAGGGTGATAAGGGAACCCTGCTCAGTGCAGCCCCACCAGGGAGACTGGGGGTGTCTCCTATGGGGGATGTGCTGCTCTGCGGGGCTTTGTTGGATTTTTTGGGGAATTTCCTTTGGGTTTGGTTTTACTTTTATTGCAAACAGTGCTTTCTTTGGATGAGCTCTTTCCTATTTATAATCAGCAGAGATGAATCTTTTGGTACCACCACACAGTGTAAATCTGCTGAGATGGTTTTGATTGAAGTTGAGAGACTGGTCAGAGGTGGCTGTGTGTTGGTGTGAGGGCTTGAGAAAATAACTCCCCTTTTACCCTTTTACTTCAGCTGACTTTCCAAGTTGTGGCATGGCCTTTCCCTGGGAAAATGAAGCAGCGGAACAAAAATGAGCTCTTGTGACACCAGTGGGGATGGGGGTCAGCTGGAAACAGGGAGCAGATGGTGCTGTGTGCCATGAGCTGTTTTGCACAAAAATTAAGAGGTTTTGTGAGATTTTGGTGATTTCCTGCTTTGTGGCCCTTTCTTCTGTGCCAAATTAAAAGCTACACGTGTGTGTATCTATCTTTTGGCCAAAGGTTGGACTCCAAGATCTTAGAGGTGTTTTCCAACCTTAATGATTCAAGATTCTGTTCCGTGATTCTGAACATACTATTGGGTTTTCCTTCCCCTTGATCCATGACAAAATGGAGGGGAAGAGAAGAGAGTGGAAAGACTCTGGGAGATTTCTGGTTCTGAGAAGTCTCATCTGGTGCTCAGAAGTGCCCAGGGCTGCTGATGTTGCTCCAGCCCTCGCCGTCTTGTTCTTTATCTCCCATGTCCTGTTAGTCTCCTAAATAGCTTCAGCTAAACTCGTTACCCTTGAGGCACTTGGAGGAAATGTTGATAAGCTTGCAGAGTTTAATTTGATTGCCTGAGTCCATTTGCTCCGTGCAAACACATGGCTCGGGGTTATTTGAGAGATGACATTCCTCTGATCCTCTCCTGCGTTCAGGACACTGGAAAAATTGGGCAGAAATAGCTCAATTACTGCAGTAAATCAGCTGCAAGGATTTGGGGTTTGGGTGGGCTCACTCATCACGTTGCTGCCTGGATGTGTGTGGGAAGCACCACCCCCTTTTTGGGGAAAGGGAAGATGTCCCAGCAGGAGTGGGCAGGGGGAAGCATAGCTGGCTGGTCACCCCTCTGGCTTTAGGGGAAGGATTTGTCTTCCACCAGCTGTGAGACAAAGAAATTGAAATAAAGCACCTGCCTGGAGCCTGTTCTCTTCACATCTTCCCCCAAACCAAGGCATTTTGATGCTTGAAACCTGCCTGAAACAAGGAGAAATGTTGGGAGGTTTTGCCTCTGTACCACCAGCAGCATCATGTTTGGAGCTCTGATTTCCTGGATACAGCATTTAGCAGGGAAATGCCCCTAAATTCCATCATTTCCTGCTCAATTGAGGATGGCACGATGGGGACATCTGGATAAATGAATTGTCTCAGCAGAGTTTGTAACCGTGGGCCATTTGTCCTGTTTATAGGCAGCAGGTGCTGCTCCTATCTCGCCCTCAGAGGCATCAGCTGAGCTCTCGCAGCGCTGCTCCTGCTGTGCTCTGATGTAACCGAGGGGTCTCTCCGGAGCAGGAGGGGTCGGTGGGGTTGGGCTGGGCCATGTGGACAAGCACCAACTCTCTGGGAAGGTTTGTCCAACACCCTTGAGCTCTGCTGGCTTTCTTAGTGTTGCTTATTTGGGGAAAGTTGGTGGATTTTGATAGGCAGGTTTTTGTCACGGACCAGGGGAGCTTGTGTGAGCTGCTGCACACTTCGGCTGCCCTGGGATTTAAAAGCCAGCCTGGAGCTGCATCCTGGGCTCTGGTGTCGAGGGCTCCTCCGCTCCGTGGTGGTGGCCGAGCTGCTTTGGCCAGGAGCTCAGCTGTGCCTGCTGAATTATCCCAAAGATCAGCTTGGCTATTTTGATTCCAGCTCCAGCTTCATCGGCGTGGTGACTGAGGCAGGGGGATTAGCTGTGGTCTCCCTCAGGGCAGCTATTCCAGGGACGTGGAGGGGTCGGGCTGCCACTGCCCCCCACGGATGCGTCAGCAGGCACTGATGGCTTGTGGATATTTTTCCTGCTGGGTTTTGGCTGGAGGGCCGTGGCCAGGAAAGGGATTTGCAGGAGGGTCTGTGCACAGGGGGATGCTCACGGTGCCGAGCGCTGCCACAGCTGCGGGTGTCACTCCAGCCCCGCCAGGCATCTTCATCCCAAATATATCCACCCTCGGTGGCATTCCTGAAAATCTCCATGGAATGCTTTCCCCGGGCCGCGGGCATCCTGCGGGAAGGAGCTCACCAGGGGGATCGTGCTGCTCTGACAGCTGCAGCCAGGGATGGAGCTGCTCTCTCAGCTGTCAGCACACTCACACTCTGTCTTCAGGTTATTTATCCATTATTTACAGAAAACAGATTGATCCATTCTCTTATTATCTCAATATCTACTTACTTACCTTCAGCTTGCCAGGTCCCTTCTGGATACCCCTTTAGCCTGGCTCCAGGCTTGCCCTGCAGCCTTGCAGAGAAGGAAATCAATGTTCTCTTTTAATTTGCAAAGCAAAAGTGAACACTTGTGGTGTTTTCTTTTTTCCCTTCTGAAGTAAGGAATTCAGGGAGGATGGGAAATAACAGGATACTCGTGGTGAAAGAGAGAGCTGTCAATCCTGTGAACCCCAATCCTAGTGCAGCACCATCCACGTCCAAGTGCTGTCAAGGAATAAATGCCAGAGCCAATTCCAGTCTTGGTTGCAGTGGTAAAAAAAATCCCAGAGGAATTCCTTAGGATTTATAGCAGTGTAAGCATTCAGATCCCATCAAACCCTAAATCATTCTTTGACTGCTTCCCACCAGTGGGTGAGCCCCATCCCCATCCTGCCTGCAGCCCTTCGTCCCCACGTGGTCCATCCACAGCATCCTTTAAACCCAAACCATTTCCATGGTGACAGGGAAAACAGTTCTAATGGCAATTCACATTGGGTAGGGAAAAAACATTCCGAAGCACAGCCGAGCTTTTCAGGGCCAGGTGTCTGTCTCCTGGCAGTGGTGGGATTGTTTGGGAAAACCTGCCCTCTTCCCAGTGCTATCCTAGAGCAGCTGCCTAATATTTCTGTGGAGGAGATGGTGTTTGGGTGAGGGAGGCTTGCAAATGAGCTGTGGGCTTGCCTGGAAGCCAGAAGATTGACTCTATGTTTGCTACAGGTGGAATGGAAACTTGGAATAAATTTTATTAGGGAAGCCCTCCTGTTGAGTGGGGAGATGCAGAAAGGACCCCCTTGCTTCCTCAGTTTCGTGGGGTGGGGTCTGGGTGTGGCTGGATCCAATTATTTACCAAATAGCATAGGCAGTTACATGTATTGCCCTATTTATTGAAACAATATTGAAGCAAAGCTGTTAAAATGAGCAAAATAATTACAGAGTAGAGATTGATGTTACTCACCCATGTGGGCAAATCCTGACCCCCCTTCTCCATCCACCCCTGAGAACTTTCACAAAAAGGGTAAAGTTCAAGCTGGCTCACCCCCACTTAGGCAGAGCATCCTGCTCCAGCCTTCTCTCTGAATTAGCTCTGTGACTGAGGATCATCCTTGCAGCCCCCAGGGCTCGGCTCAGCTTTGCCCTGCTGAGCGTGGTGGGGTGTGTGGGGGGAACATCGCTCTCCTGGGCTGGGCTGGGGGGTGGCAAGAAGAGGGCAGAGCTGAGCATGAAAACAACCCCCCCTCCCTGAGGTATTTCACCACCAGCCCAGGCTGAATTCCCAGTAGGACCCGGCTGGCGTGGTGCTAACACAATAATGTGGCTCTGCTCGTGAGGAGAGAGAGAAGCAGATGCCGTTTTGAACGTTCTCCACGGCTGTGGCAGGGAAGAGCACGCTCAGCCCCAGGCGTCAGCGCTGCTGCTCTCCAGGGGGACCCTGATCCCGTCTGACAGCGAGTTGTGAGCAGCCTGGATCCCACGGTTATCCCTGGTTATCCCTTCCCAGCCAATGAATCGTGTTGGGGTCCTGCTGCAGTAGCTGGCAGTGAGTGTGTCAGGAAAAGGTCCCCAGTGCCTTGTGTCTGGGTGCATTTGGGATGGACAGGAGATGATGGAGTCTCGCAGGGCTGTTTGGGATGTGGGGCAGCTCAGGACCCCGCAGCCTGCAGCTGGTGGGTGACCAAGAGTCTGTGAGATAAAGTGGAAGAAATGAAAGCACTTGGCCATAGCTGAGAGCTCAGCTTTGCTTTTAGTTGGCCCTTCGTATAAAGTGTGGTGGGCGAGTATGCTCTGTGTAAGCAACGGGCAGAAATCGGCTCTTGAAGCGCGCCCAGCCTTGCTCTCTCTCAGGCCAAGAGCTCAGCAGCCCTTGGTGTCACTTCTGCATGTGGAGCTGTTCCTGAAAACAGTTTCTTTTCCCTCTGGGACCCTCCTGCTCACTCCCTGCTGGGCTCTGGGGCATGGGGGGGGCAGGATGGGAGTGCCCATGATGCCACCCTGCTCCTGCTGAGGATGCCATCTGGAGCAGGGGGGCTTCGATGAAGACAGCAGAAATAAAAGGGACAAGAGACTTAGGGTGTGTTAAGCCACCCCATCAGGATGGAGGGGCCTCCCTCCAGTCATAGCCCCATGGCCACCTCCTTGTCCCCCCACGCTGCTCGTGGGGCTGTGGCTGCCCAGCTCCTCTCCTCAGGTCCATCCTCACGTCTGGAACTGGCTGAGTGCTGGAACACGGCTGCTGCCTCCCTGCAAAGGGCAGTGAGTTTATCCTTTCATTTGCTGGCACTGCTGGGCTTTGGTTCCTTGCCTTTCACATACAGTGATGGGAGCAGTGATTTATCCCCATGGAAGCGCAGTTGGAGCCAGGGAAGGGCTAAGCCAGCTGCTCTATGGCCCTTCAGCTTTAAAAATAGCTTTTATTCGCCTGTTAACACTTTCCCTCTGGTTCCTGAAGAGGCTGCAGCTCCCGAGATCTCCTAAGGCTGCTGATGAACGGGAAATGGTAATTTTGCACATTGGGATGCTGAGCAGAAGCTGCTTTTAGCAGCTGCAGGCCCCGTTAATTAAATCTCTGGCCGTGTGGGCACAGCCTGCCCCAAAACCCCAAACCCCAGCTGAGGAGCTGCACAGGGGCTGTGGAGAGTGGCTGGGAAGCTGCTTCTAAGATATTTTTTCCCCCAGGCGGGTTTTTAATTGGAGAGCTGGGGTTTGCTTTGCTTTGTTCCTCTAAAATTAGACGTGACTAATTGGGATGGGGGGGGGAATTGTTATCTACGTATTTTTTTAAGTATAGCCAGTTTTAAAGCAGGGAGGGTTTACCTGTCATAGTAATACCTGTCATTCCAGAGGATGGCTGCATGGCCTGGCACAGGGACAGTGTCTCTGGCTCAGGGCTGCTCCTGGTTTTCCAGGTATTTAAAAAAAAAATTGGAGAAATGGACTTGCTGGTCATAGAGGGGTGGAGTGGGCTGTGGGCCTGCACAGCTGGTTCCTGTGCAGCCTCCCCAGTTTTAGGCAGTTTAAAGGAGAATTTTAAGTAGATTCACTGTATTTATTCCTGTCCCCCTTTGGGCTGAACTCACACAAGCTGGAGGATGGTGTCCAGAAGGCTGGCTTGGGATGGGTTTCCTGATGGTCTTTGCTTAAAATGTGTGTCCCAGCCTGTATTTTCTAATAGCACCAGTTCAGCCAGGAAGTCCTGCAAAAATTTACACAAACCAAACTCCCCCCCNCCCCCCCAACTTGCTTCTTGTTATTCCTGTAAATATTATTTTTGTTTTCATTTCCTTCTGCAAATGAAGCTACCACCAAGTAATTCCATAAATGAAAACTGCTTTTGGCTATGGGTGAGCACTTAAAAGTTGCCATCAAAGTGGCAAAACCTGGTGGGAATTTAAAATACCCTGTATCTTTATAACTCTCTAGCTATAAACTCAAAACCCCATATATTTTTACAGGTTATATATAGATTTCCAAAGACCCAGTATATGTTTTTATAGGGCTAGGTGTATCTAGCTGTAAACTCAAAAAGATTTAAGAACTCTTAACAACTGTAGTACAATCTCAAGTACACACCTCTGTAATAGAAAGTATAATATGTTGTACAGGGAGGGATATATTATATTGCCCTTATATATATATATTATAAATTATGTATTATCTAGTTTGTATTTTATATACAGTATCTATAATGTATACAGTGCTTTATGCTGCATGGGGAGAAGGTGGCGTGGCAGTGTCGGGGGGCTGTGCCCGGTGCCAGCCGGTGTCCCTGTGTGTGTTTGCAGCACTTAC
>VWZW01002385.1:316642-379303 GCA_013397115.1 Edolisoma coerulescens
GACGAACTGCACGGCGCTCATCGCCGAGAGGCTCGACTGCTACTGGCCCAACCGGCTGGTGGACGAGTTCTTCATGGCCGTGCACAAACAGTACTTCAGGAACTGCTCCCCGTCGGGCCGGGCGCTGCACGACCCCCCGAACGGCGTCCTGTGTCCCTTCATCGTGCTGCCCGTCCTTGTCACCCTGCTGATGACAGCGCTCGTGGTGTGGAGGAGCAAACGCAGCGAGGGCATCGTGTAGGGCCGGCGCGGGCGGCGCAGGGGAGGGACGGGGGGTCTCCCCCGGAACGTGCCTGGTGTTTGGGAAGAGCCTGCCAGAGCAGCATCACGGAGGGTACCAAGCCCCGGAGGCAGGGACAGCATCGCCACCGCTCCTCCTCCGCCGTGCCGCCCGTGTGCCCGGTGGTTTCCAAAGAAATGTCATTCGAGCGCTGGTTGCTGGGCAGAACGGGCGGCTGGGGCCGGCACGGGCTGCCCGGGCAGCGGGGACTCCGCTGCGGTACGGGGAGCGCCACTCCCCGCACCGGCACTGCCGCCCTCTGCTCCGCCTCTCCCGGCCGCCTCCCCCCGGCACCCCGCTACCGTGTGCCAGGGAGGGGAAGTTTAAAGGAAAACAACCCAGGGGGGTGTGGGGAGGTGAAATCCTGCGGCCCCGCGGTGCCAGCGCGGCATCCCCACACGTGAGACCAGCGGGTCTGGGTGCACCAAAACATCCTCGGCTTCCCCCCACACCTGGAAAGGCACCTTCTGCCCCAGCCCCCCGCACAAGGACAGGGCCTGCACGGGCTGCGTTTTGCCTGGGAGGTGGGGAACAACGGGGGGAAGTCGGCGGTGGGAGTGGGTGGCACCGGTGGTGCCCTGGGGCTAACAAGGGATGGGAATAAGGTGCTTTCCTACCTACGTAAATAAATAAAATACATGAATAAAGCACGTGGCTGTCTCTGTCAAGGCTGAGGTGAAGCCTCCCCGTCGCTGCCCTGTGTGATGCCAGAGACCCCCAGCAGTGCTGACCCCCACCCCGTGAGCACTGGGTGGGGCGGGGGGATCCCTAGGGGAGGTCCTGGGTGTGGGTGGGCAGGTCGGGGGTCCAGGAGTGGGGTCAGGTCCAGTGCAGGGAGACTGGGCAGCACCTGGGATGGGATGAGGATCCCCAACCCTACCACTGGGCTCTGCCATCCCCGACAGCTCTGGCCCACTCCAGACCCCTTCAGTGCCTTGCTGGCTCAGGAAGGGGGTCCCTGGGGAGATGCAGCTGCTGTTTACTCCCGACTTTCATATTTCCCAGAAAACCCCAAAACCTATTGGGACATCCAGCCCAGACCCCCTCTACCCCAAACCAGTCTATGATTCTGGCAGAAGCAGAGATTAGTTGCATCTGTACAAATAAACATAAAAAACCCCATATAAATAAATATATATATTTATGCAAATATACAACCTCCCCCTCTCCTCCTGTTCAGGAAAAATGCAGTTTATTTTCCTGGACTGTGAGGTGATGAGATCTTCCAGGATTCCCCCCTCCCCGTGTCCGGGATGAGCACAAACCAATGCTCAGACCCTCTTGTACAGTATTTTACAGTATCCAAACTTTATTATTCTGCTCATCTCCTCCAGGCAACAATACAGGGAAGGGGTTAAACAGGATTGTTCTGGGAGGCAGGGACGGCGTTGAT
Organism: Edolisoma coerulescens; assembly: GCA_013397115.1. Lineage (NCBI taxonomy): Eukaryota > Metazoa > Chordata > Aves > Passeriformes > Campephagidae > Edolisoma > Edolisoma coerulescens. The sequence continues at coordinate 318,316 of VWZW01002385.1, forward strand.
GGCTGCAGCTCTGTGCTCATGGGGCTGCTGGTACCCTGACACAGCGTTCCCTGGCTCGCCTGCGCTGCACCCTGGCTTTGCTCTGCCCTGGGCACAGCAGCAGCAGCTTCCTGGCATGAGTGGGGAGCCATCCATGGTGACAGCCCAAGAAATGGGGACTGTGACCCCTTTTCCTGAAGGATGGAATGTGCTAACAGTCCCAGGGTGCCTCTACAGTAAGGAGCACTTTGTTACAGCAACCTCGCTCAGAGGTTTCAGCTCAAGAGCAAGAGAATCCTTCTGATGCTGTAAGCAAAATCTGGATTTCCCAACCTTTCTGTGTTTTACACCTTACCTTTGCTGACCTATCTGTTTTGACAGCAAAGATCTCTCAGTGCAGTTGCCTGCTTAAAACAGTGGGCTGATCCATGTTTCCTTGTGAATATTATCTGCAGGTGAAGCTCTCTTCCTGCATGCCAATCCTTGCATTTCACCTCCCTGCATTCCCAGACCTCCAGCAACAGCTACAGGAGCTTGTCAAGCTGTAAAGGCAAAGGCAGAGGGAAAACTCAACACAAGTTTCATGCTTACAGTTTGCACCCCAGCTCTGCCATGCTTGTGATGGAGATTGTTTCCATTTCCTCCAGTGTCTTCAGCAGCAGAGGAACAGCAGGAAAGAATGAAGGGGGGATAAAACCCCAACAGTCAATGCCCAAGTGTCACACACACACTTGCTCTGCATGAAACCACACATTTATTTCTCTGGTTTATAAAAGCTCGTGGGGACTCCATCAGCTCCTCTGCGTGATCCTAATCCTGGAGGATGCCCAGGGAGCTCTGGCACGCGGACTGAAGCCCCTCCTCAGGTACATGCTGCTCTCCTCTGCAGGCTCTCTGCTCACACAGCGCCGTCCAGCTCCTTACAGAACAGGCAATTGCAGCATCACATCCTTCCAAATCAAGAGAGCCAAGTGTGCACGAGTGGGGGGAGCTGTGTTGTGGTTCCCAGCTGCGTCATTCCCTTCCAGCACAGCAATCTGGAGAACACACTGAGGTGCTCTCCAGATAACGGTGCCTAAATTCACCTTCATCAGATCAAACAGCATCTGATGCGCCCTCAGCACATCCAGATCGAAAACCCAAAGGCAGATTTCTTAAAAAAAAAATCTCCCTTTCATTAATTTTTTCACAGAAATATATAATATATATAATATATATATATATATAATTTTACTAATACTAAACATGTACTTAAGTTATGTATTAGCCTGTATTTCTTTTAACTACTTCACACAATGAATAGAAACAAAAAAAAAAGAATACTGGAGCCGAAACAGGGCCTGAAATTAACAATGTAAAAATTCCAAACTGTGACAAAAACATACTTACATTAAATAGCATCGAGAATTTCAATACCAGAAGTAGAATCTCATTTTGCACTTCCAACTCTGGCAAGCTCTAAGCCTCAGCTGAGTGACTCTTGGAAAAAGCTCATATTGTTTCTGCTCATCAAAGGCAACAGTTTTGTGATTTGGTTCACAGGAGACCATTTATTGCCAACTCGAAGTGTTCCAAAAACACGCCACCTTTTCTGTTTGGGTTGTTTGGGTTTTTTTTCCTTCCCCCCTCCAAATCAGGCAAGAGTTAAAAAACAAAAGTGTAATTACAATTTCAATAGTGATTTCTTTTAACTTCTCAAGCATATCTCATCAACAGGATATACAGTACAGTTCAGAAGAGTAAACATTTGTAAAAGGAAGCAGACAACTTTTTCAACCAACAGACACTATTTCTTGCTGTATTTATGCTGAACTCTCCTTTGAACATGGACAGGTTATGAAGTTAGTTTTCTTCTTCAGTACAACATGGACACAGGACTGGTACAATCCGGGCTGGTTTGGTTGCTGTTGAAGTTAAGGACAACTCTGGAGTGGAGCCGTGGTCCTGCCATCCATTCCCCTTCATCATCTCGCGTAGCGCTTAATGTAATCTTCAACTTTATTGCGAAAGTCCTCCTAGGGGGAAGCACAGGCACAGTTACCCCGGGCACGGCAGGGATGGACTCACATGGGAATGTGCTGCTGGANAATATATAACCTCCCCCTCTCCTCCTGTTCAGGAAAAATGCAGTTTATTTTCCTGGACTGTGAGGTGATGAGATCTTCCAGGATTCCCCCCTCCCCGTGTCCGGGATGAGCACAAACCAATGCTCAGACCCTCTTGTACAGTATTTTACAGTATCCAAACTTTATTATTCTGCTCATCTCCTCCAGGCAAGCAACAATACAGGGAAGGGGTTAAACAGGATTGTTCTGGGAGGCAGGGACGGCGTTGATGGCTGCAGCTCTGTGCTCATGGGGCTGCTGGTACCCTGACACAGCGTTCCCTGGCTCGCCTGCGCTGCACCCTGGCTTTGCTCTGCCCTGGGCACAGCAGCAGCAGCTTCCTGGCATGAGTGGGGAGCCATCCATGGTGACAGCCCAAGAAATGGGGACTGTGACCCCTTTTCCTGAAGGATGGAATGTGCTAACAGTCCCAGGGTGCCTCTACAGTAAGGAGCACTTTGTTACAGCAACCTCGCTCAGAGGTTTCAGCTCAAGAGCAAGAGAATCCTTCTGATGCTGTAAGCAAAATCTGGATTTCCCAACCTTTCTGTGTTTTACACCTTACCTTTGCTGACCTATCTGTTTTGACAGCAAAGATCTCTCAGTGCAGTTGCCTGCTTAAAACAGTGGGCTGATCCATGTTTCCTTGTGAATATTATCTGCAGGTGAAGCTCTCTTCCTGCATGCCAATCCTTGCATTTCACCTCCCTGCATTCCCAGACCTCCAGCAACAGCTACAGGAGCTTGTCAAGCTGTAAAGGCAAAGGCAGAGGGAAAACTCAACACAAGTTTCATGCTTACAGTTTGCACCCCAGCTCTGCCATGCTTGTGATGGAGATTGTTTCCATTTCCTCTAGTGTCTTCAGCAGCAGAGGAACAGCAGGAAAGAATGAAGGGGGGATAAAACCCCAACAGTCAATGCCCAAGTGTCACACACACACTTGCTCTGCATGAAACCACACATTTATTTCTCTGGTTTATAAAAGCTCGTGGGGACTCCATCAGCTCCTCTGCGTGATGCTAATCCTGGAGGATGCCCAGGGAGCTCTGGCACGCGGACTGAAGCCCCTCCTCAGGTACATGCTGCTCTCCTCTGCAGGCTCTCTGCTCACACAGCGCCGTCCAGCTCCTTACAGAACAGGCAATTGCAGCATCACATCCTTCCAAATCAAGAAAGCCAAGTGTGCACGAGTGGGGGGAGCTGTGTTGTGGTTCCCAGCTGCGTCATTCCCTTCCAGCACAGCAATCTGGAGAACACACTGAGGTGCTCTCCAGATAACGGTGCCTAAATTCACCTTCATCAGATCAAACAGCATCTGATGCGCCCTCAGCACATCCAGATCGAAAACCCAAAGGCAGATTTCTTAAAAAAAAAATCTCCCTTTCATTAATTTTTTCACAGAAATATATAATATATATAATATATATATATATATAATTTTACTAATACTAAACATGTACTTAAGTTATGTATTAGCCTGTATTTCTTTTAACTACTTCACACAATGAATAGAAACAAAAAAAAAAGAATACTGGAGCCGAAACAGGGCCTGAAATTAACAATGTAAAAATTCCAAACTGTGACAAAAACATACTTACATTAAATAGCATCGAGAATTTCAATACCAGAAGTAGAATCTCATTTTGCACTTCCAACTCTGGCAAGCTCTAAGCCTCAGCTGAGTGACTCTTGGAAAAAGCTCATATTGTTTCTGCTCATCAAAGGCAACAGTTTTGTGATTTGGTTCACAGGAGACCATTTATTGCCAACTCGAAGTGTTCCAAAAACACGCCACCTTTTCTGTTTGGGTTGTTTGGGTTTTTTTTCCTTCCCCCCTCCAAATCAGGCAAGAGTTAAAAAACAAAAGTGTAATTACAATTTCAATAGTGATTTCTTTTAACTTCTCAAGCATATCTCATCAACAGGATATACAGTACAGTTCAGAAGAGTAAACATTTGTAAAAGGAAGCAGACAACTTTTTCAACCAACAGACACTATTTCTTGCTGTATTTATGCTGAACTCTCCTTTGAACATGGACAGGTTATGAAGTTAGTTTTCTTCTTCAGTACAACATGGACACAGGACTGGTACAATCCGGGCTGGTTTGGTTGCTGTTGAAGTTAAGGACAACTCTGGAGTGGAGCCGTGGTCCTGCCATCCATTCCCCTTCATCATCTCGCGTAGCGCTTAATGTAATCTTCAACTTTATTGCGAAAGTCCTCCTAGGGGGAAGCACAGGCACAGTTACCCCGGGCACGGCAGGGATGGACTCACATGGGAATGTGCTGCTGGATCCCCACACTGGCACTGGCAGGGTCAAGCTTCCAGTGAGGGAAAGGCCCACGGCTCTCCCTGAGAGCCTCGAATCCTTACAAAGGGTGCTCCACAGGAATTTCCACTGGGGAATGAAGTGGGAAAAGAGTTTGCCATCACCAGCTACCAACTTAGGTACACAGAGACTGCCTGACTATTCCATAACCTCCGTATCCAGGGAAAAAACACACAGTTCTGGTCGGTTTTGCTTATAAAGCACAGAGATGCTGAGTAAGAGAAACTCAGACATCGTGTGATCCCTGCACAAGCTGGGATGCCAGGCAGACACCACATTCCTGGCACGTTATTCCAAGCCTGAACCTTACAGCTTGGTATTAAATATGTCCCACCCCAACACACCGAGGGGCCTGTGCTCCAGAGTGCATTCTGCTGGATTTCCAGCTCCCACTTTTGTGTGCTGCTGGAATATAAAGCAGGAAAACCTGGGAAATGTATGTTCTCACGTCTGTTAAAAAGTTAAAACAACTAAAAAAACAATGCATGCAATAGATGAGGAGGTTTTGAACACTGTCCTGGCACACTGGAGCTGCCTGGAGAGCAGAGGCCATGGAAGCACTGAAATCCTCTCCCAAGGCTCTGCTTTTACTAGGGAGGGCACAAAATCCCACTGCCACGACCTGTGGGATCACAACAAGGCATGGTCCTGCTTCAAACAATGTCACTTTGTCAGCTCTAGGTTTGCCAGTACATAAAATGATGCCTCTCAAACACATCCCAAGTGTTTTGGTAGAGGCCACCCAGAGCTGGACACCACATCACACCAGGAAGGAGCACTAAGAGGACCTTTTTGCCTCAGTCAGCCTTGGAACACATCAATATTTCCCTGGCTCCAACACCATGCTTCAAACATTTAAGATCAGCTCCCTTTATGATGGTTTAGTTTTTCTGCCACTGAGTTTTTCTACCAGTGAAAGGATAAAAGGTTATTCCATGGTTAAAATTCAAAAGGATCAAAGAAAACCTATGAGCCATGAGAAACACTGATTGTGATTTCACTTTTCAGCTGATCAAGTGCATCACACATGTCTGTAACTATGTGCAAAGTGCCTGGAATCTCAAAGAAGTTTAAAACAGTTTAAGGCCAAAAATATCCTACTACAAATAGGGCTGCAGAAATCCCACTCCTCCTTAGGAACAGGCTGCCTGCTCTTCTTGGGTGAAAGAGCAGCTATTTTGGTCCAATATGGCACCTGCTAAAGGCAATACTGTGTGTAGTGACTTTCTCACTCTGCTGCAAGCACACCCATTTCCACACTCATCCAACTGAACGCTGTGTTAAAAAACTAACACTACAAAGCTAATGTCATCTTCAGCTGAAATAAAATTTCCAAACCCAGGCAATTTCAATCCATAGATGCAGGTTATTATAGCTGTGGTGGAAACGGAATTCACTGAGGGCTGGTTGCACATTGTTTCCTACTCCCGTGTTTCTCCAAAAGATGGATCACTAGAAGGAACTGAGCACAAGGCCAAGAAACACCACTGGACACACAGCTGCCCCTTCCCTGTGTGTACAGTACCCATGAGCAGGGCAGTGCAGACAGCTCAGAGCACCCTCTGCTTTTCCCTCTGTCCCTTTATGAGTTATTACACAGGAAAATGGGCTCTCAGCAGTGACTGAAGAGAAGCAAGAGCTCAGGAAGGAAGGAAGGCTCCAGAAAGCCCCAGTGTCACTCAGCAGCCGGGGCTGAAGGACCTGATGGTGGTGGCAGGAGCACATTCACAGGGTACTCGCTGGTGTGAAGCTGGCTGTGAACAGGAGGGGCTCAGCCCAGAGCTGCAGTGTTCCATCCTCACATGCCATATGGCTCAGCACTTCCTGATTAACGGGGGGCACTTCTCTCTGGGCACAGCTGCTTACGTGCAACACTGAATAATCAGAAGTAAAAAATTCAGCAGAGCAGGACGTACCCTGCATTATAAAGAGGCACAGGCAAAATCCTGTTAGGAATGCTAAGAGAAAGAAGGATTCACAACATCCCTTCAAGGATATAACATACCCCACAGAAATTGTCCTCTGTATTTAAACAAAGATGTTTTGTTTGTACAAAGAGGTTTAATAAAAAACCTTTACACAAATAAACATATATAAAATAAACAGGACAAGGGGCAATGATTTTCAATGGATAGAGAGAAGGTTTAGATGAGATATCAGGAAGGAATTGTTCCCTGTGAGGGTGGGGAGGCCCTGGCACAGGGTGCCCAGAGAAGCTGTGGCTGCCCCTTGCATCCCTGGAAGTGTCCAAGGCCAGGCTGGATGGGGCTTGGAGCAGCCTGGGATGGTGGAAGGTGTCCCTGCCCATGGCAGGGGGTGGGACAAGATGAGCTTTAAGGTCCCTCCCAACCCAGACCATTCTGGGATTATACTGAAGAGCACTTGGGAGAGGATCTATAGAGCCCCAAACCCCAGAAGAGAATTCCATTCTATCCTTTCTAAAAGCATGTGGAAACACACACTCAAGAACTAGGCACTGTTTCAAAAACTGGGGTTTGACCTGATATGGCAGCTCTGGGAGATGAGACTTTATTTTTTCAACTGCTTATACTGCACCAAGTTATGCTTATTAACTGCTTGTCTTTTATTAAGCTTTTAATTTGTAACCTCAAGATCTGCTCAGTTATCCAAAGCAAACACAATACTTTGGTGACAGCTACCAGAGAAGTTTGGAAAAGTTCTGATGGAAACTTTCTCTCAGGAATCTTTTTTATTTATTTAAAATTACATTTAAGAATTACCCAAAAATAAAAATAAAATTAAAAAAAAAAACCCCAACAACAAAAAACAAACCAAATGAAAACAAACAAACCCCCCCAAAACCAAAACAGATTTAGCTCATTTATTATCCTTAATACACCCACTACTGGTACTTCACACCCTGTACTATTTGGCCAGTCCCTGTAGGAAAATGTGCTGTTTAACATATCTGTCCCTTCATGGTCACTACAACCACCCACATATTGTGACAAACTCTTTCTGATCCACCTTCACATCCATTAGATCTACAGTCCTGTAAAATTCAAATGGAGACAGAAAAAGATCACAGATCAATTGCTCCTGCCCTTCCCTCTTCTTCGCTAGTAATTATAATAGTAATAATAATTTTTTTTAAGCAGCTCTATTTTAACAGAACACTATCTGAATCCAACATTTATTACAAAGGTCAAATTCCAAACAACTTCTGCTAGGACCTGACTTGTGGTTTTAAAGTGATTAGGAAAGGCGACTTCTGAGCACCAGTAAAATGGCATTCATTACTCAGCCAAGGCTTTAGGATATAATAATCAGGTAGATTTACCTATTAGCCCTATGAATTATATTGAAAGCCACCTTTTCTTTCTTTTCCCCTTTGCAGAAAATAATAAGTATTCACAGCCATCAACCCCCACACATCCCCTCCCATTTAAAAAGGAGCTGAATGAAACCTTTGAGCAGTACAAAAATCTCAAGTATGAGGTGGTTTTTTACAATTTGTGTTCCTGCCTTGCTCTTATTTCCCTGTCATTGTTTTATTTGCTCAGTCTCTACATGATGTGAAGAGTTTTCCATGCTCTGTAATTAAATTTTAGTTCTCTGAAGAAAGAGAAGAGTGGGGGGTGAGAAACCTATACAAAGGTATCACCCACGAGCTCCCTGCTTAGCAGGTGCAGTCAAAGCCACATCGATTTTCATGGCCTGTGATCCCTACTTCAGGTTTTAAAATTCTTCTAGACACCATGCAATTGTGATTTTGCAAAATGATGAGAAAAAGCTTTAGCAGATTTCTTAGTAGCCAAGTCCTAAGGGGGGGGAAAAAAAGGTGTAATTTTTACTGCAAGGAAAAAAACCAACCAAAGCCAAAACGCAGCACTGCAGCTATTTGAGAAAGGGCAGCATTGTGGGGAAGGAGAGAAACACTAAGGTTTGGACCCTTTTTTAAAAATATCTGCACACAGAGGTAGGTTACAGAACTGGTGTGGGAAGCAGTGACCTACCTGCCAGGACAGAGAGAAGCTGAAGGTAGCTTGCAGAGACAGAGCAATTCATTACCACACTGAACACATTTGCACAGCCATTTGTTTGAGATTTCACATCTTAAGCAGGAAGCATTTCCCTCATGCTTCCACAAGTTTTCTGCTCTCTGCCAATGGAGAAAGATAAAGGAAGAGAAGCACTCTCTGAAGTTCCTAGAACAGGCTATGCATTAGAGAGCAGGGATAAATACACCTAAATCCTGTTTGTGCAAAGGAAGAGAATCGAGCTAGATGAAGAGAGCAAAGCAAATTGTGCCATGGATCAAATGCAGTGTGAGTCCAAATCCACCCCTGGGTTGGAGGGAGATGGTGGAGGCCTGGTGAGTCCTCTGGTGCCAAAGGACCTGGGATTTGCCCAGACTGCCACAAATCTCTTATTGCCATTTATGATTTCACCCGGGTCGCTGAAAACACAGAAAATCTCCTGGCAGTTAACCCAGGGAGCAGAGACTCCCTGGCCATTCAGTGCCTGAGGTCAGGAGCTGGTCTCCCCTGCTCTTCCAAGGCTCCCGAGACTGGCCCAGGCACAGTGACCACCTGGCCAGCTGGGGGAAAGGGTTACACAAAAGCCCTTCAGGAAAATTACCTGAATTATCCCAATTACTCTGAGGTTGACATCCTCTGAGCTGCAAACACACTTCCACCCATGAGGACGCCACTCATTCCCAAGAGAGGTTTTATGTCCTTGGGATCTGAGATCTTAATGGATACATTACAAGCACGGAGGAAATGGGAGCTGCCTGGCTCTGGCCAGAGGCTTTTGCAAGTCATGCTCTACTCAAGGCAAATGATGTTCCAACTAACCTGACCGGGCAGGTGAGGCACGTGGGGAACGCAGCTCCAAGAGCTCAGACTCCCTGTTGGCACCAAACAACCCTGCCATATGTTCCCTTTCAAAAGCCATGGATGTTTCTGAAGGATGTAAAGCAAAAGCTTTCCTTTTAAGCCACTTAGCTGCCTAAAGCATCTAAAACAAAAGCTTTAAAACATCTGCATTTCTTCCACATTACCTCAGCAAATCAAACCATCTGCAAAAGCTTAATCATCTTTGCTGAACCCGAAAGAGGCTCCATCCATAATCAAAGTGTTATGGAAGATGGGTAATGGTTTCTATAAATACTTGCAGCATTAGAAAAGTAATGTTTTTCCTATTTACATCTGTTAGCACAATTAGCAGCTGTGCTGTTGCTCATTTGCACACGCCATTTCATGTACTTTGTGCTCGCTGGGAAAAGCCTTCAAAGGCTGTAACAAGGACACAGAACATAAAATGGGGAGGCAATCCAAGAAAAACCCCAGTGCAGCTCTGTGAATGCAGAAATGCTGCAGAAAAACAAAGTTGTATTCTAGCATGGCTGCCACGGTTTCGGTGAGAACAACAAACACCAAACAGGGTGGTTGGGGGTGCAGAGGAAGTGAAGGATTTACTGCAATAAATATGGAGATAAATAAATGCAATGACTCACAGGGAGAATTGTTATGAAAAGATGTTTTTGGACTGGGATGGAACTGTTGCTCTTAATAAGCCATTAAGCAGTAATCAGAGAGTAAAAAAAACCCCACAACAAAAATTAAATGGCTTCCAAAAAAAACCACATCAAGCTTGAAAGCCTTTTGGGGCTACATTCTTTTCCAGTGTGGTAAAAGCTTGGAAAGCTGAGGTTAGCCAAAGGTGAAGATCTACTTCAGTTCTTCAGATACACCTTGTGGGTGCATTTAATTAAAACAATTCTTCAGTGTTTCGTAACCCCTTCAGAAGAAATCAGGGAAGAGATACTTGGTTCAGTAGCCAGGAATAAATGTGAGTTTCTTATTTTACCTGAAGAAGGTTAAAAGCACCGTCACACTTTCATCACTGCAGTTTTGTACTGTTATAAATAAAAAGCAGTGTTCTCACAAATGTTTGGAAATAGCTACTTTCCATCAGGAAGAGAGATTTCAGGATGTCAGGGGCTGGTGCAGGACTATCAGTTTAAACAAGGGGATGGGGTTAAATGGAAAACCTCCTTACTAGACCAAGGACAGAGTGAGATCCCAGCCCAGAGGAGACTCAAGGAGCACAGCAAGGATGAGACCACGCTAATTTAAGCAACAACACTGACTCAAATATTCTACAATACAAACAACATAAAAAACGAGGTCCTGACAAAGCCAGCTTGAAGCAAACATAGTAAGAGCCAGCTCTGGGCCAGCTCTATTGATGTCCCTGTCTTGATCAGTACCAAACAGCCCTGCTCTCTGCCCTTCCCTAAGCTAAGAGCCATCAGCAGAGTTTTTGACAAAGTCCGACACCGAACAGGTTGAAAATGAAAACATTAATTTGCATCTTATGTTCTTGGACCCAGACCAGAAATCAAAAGCCTGAAAAGTTCCTGGTTTTAAAACAGTATTTTTTTACTGTTTCTTTGGGTATAGAAGTATCTGTATCACCTCAAACTGTTTTCTAACGCAGCCTTAGATCCCACAATAAATTCTCAGGAACTTCCTTTTTTTCACTGTAATTTCTCACTACAAAGGACTGTGACCTCACAAACTTCACATCAGAATAATTCCAAAATCGTGTGGAAGAGTTGAAAACAGAGAAATCCAGTTTGCAGATGAACTGAAAACAACTAAAAATGGTAAGAGGTAGTCCAAGGAGATGTTATGAAAAGGAGAGCAGAATGCATGCAAGCAGAGCAGCTTGTGTGACAAAGTACACAATTTTACAATGAATTTCACAATGTCACTCTTTCTGTAAGCCTTGAGAATTAATAATTCACAACGAAGAAGCAGTAGCTTCAAAGCCTTGACCTCAATTACTTCTTCAGCAATTTTAACAGCATATATCTTTCCACTGTTGGGAGTAAGAGCCAGCAGCACTGAAAAGGAAAAAAATCAAGAGTTGTACAAAATCCCCTAAAAATTCATACATGGAGCAGTATGCCCACTAATTACTTCAAATGTGGCTAAATAGGGAAGAGGGGAAAAGACAACTGCAGGTAGAAAGATGCAGATCTTGTGATCAGTAGGAAGCAATGGAACACCCTGTGGTGTTTGAATAGCTTGTGGGGAGTTCTCTTTACCAAAATAAAGCCTCACTTGGTGTGCAAGAGTCTGGAGCCCCTACAGCCAGGGAGAGTCTAGCACAGGCAAGAAAGGGCTTTACAAGGCACATTTAGCAAGCAAAGACAGCAAAATCTGACTGCTCACAGATTTGCAGACCCTCATCACTACTCTCCACACCCACACAGCTTTTCCTGGGCACTTTTCACCACCTCAGCCTGGCCAGCAGCCGAGGGCGGGGCAAAGCTCGGGGTCTGCTCCGAGCTGGATGTGCCCACGGAGCCCACCTGGAGCTTTCCTGGAGGCTCCCTCCCAGCCCAGCCTCTCTCTGCTGCTGCTGCCAGTTTTGGTGACAGCTACAGGAACTGGATGCAAAGACTCTGCTGCTCTGTCAAATCTGATGGAAATCCATGTGTGTGTTTAAAAGCTAGAGGGACTGAGGGGGAGGCTGGGATGAGGGGACAGATGGATGGTATCACTGCATAAGCCTTATTCCTCTGCCAAAAACAAACACTAAAAAGCAAAGCAACTGCTAAAGGTTCACATCAGTGAAGCTCCAGGACAGACTGATTCAGGACAGACCAGGTAAAGGAGAAGTGGGGGGACTGAACCTGCTGAAAGGCTGGGCTCAGCGGGACATGATCAGTGGCACAGAGTCACTACGACCCCCAGAGGTCCCTGCTAACCTCAGTGATTCAGTAAAATACCTCCTGGAAATGTCTCAAGGATGAAGTGCTGGAAAACCTACAGCTACAGAACAAACACCCCCTCTAATGTGATTCAGAATCATTTCACTTGGTTACGTTGGCCATGAGGCAAGAAAGAACAAAGAAATGTTTCTAGCACGTCCTTTAACTTGCACTACATTAAAACACAAGATTATTTTCATGCAACCTGACAGCTGCCTTGCCAAGTTTTCCAGAGGCTCTTTACTTTCATCATTATCTATAATTTTATATTTCTTCAAATTATTCTGCTGCTGTTTCAAGACTATCAGACTGACAGACTCCAGAATGATATCCAACTTCCATCAGAGAAGTGAAAGGACAGAAAACAGAAATGCTTTAAAAGAAACAGTGGCACTGGGTTGACACATCTCTCCACACCACAGTGACGCACCAAACACAGGAACATTTTGTTAAAAGGATAATTTTTAGTCGTGGGGTATGGAGGAGGAAAACATCAGCCTTGTCAACTCAGTATTTCCTTCACCCTCAGCTCCATGGAAATTCTTCTGTTCTACACCTAATTGGTATTATCTTGTATTTTAGTATGTTCAAGACCAGATTGTTTAGTTTATAATATATGGAAGGATTCCCCTCCTTCCCCTACCCAATTACATTTCTACAGTCTAAGAAACTTTAATCAAAGATTTACTTTAAACCTGAAGTGCCCTGCAGTTCTGAATCTCTCTCCACTTACAATAATTTACATTAATCACATTGATTGATTCTAAGGATAAGGCAAAAACTTTCTTTTACTTTTCACCTACTTTAGCAGCTATCTGTACTATAACACCTTGTTCAGGATATCACCCTCCTGGTGACAGCCTTTGCTTCTATTTTTAAAAAGATGGCCATAGACTTTAATCACACATGGGAGAACATTTCCTTTCAGCCCAGGAATTACAGCTGAGATTGCCAGTAGAATACAGCAAATATATCATGGATGAGTGGCCACTCAGCCTAAGCCACTGCCAACCATGAAGAGCAACTCTCCCCTGAGCAGCACAAGGAGAATGGTTTCAAAAACCCTGGTGGAGCCTCTTTCTGTCAGTGCTAGGCAGTGCCAGAGGCTCCTCAGGGGAGGGTGGCTTATCCACCCAATTCTAACACTGTCAGCGACTCAGACCTCGGTCTTGCACTGAGTTCCTTGCCAAACTTTCTTTACTCTCTTTATCACAAGCCTGTAGGGTTGAAGTTGCCAAGGTGTTAACAGAGAAAAGCCCTGGGATGAGAGTCTCAGCTGTGACTGCAGCCAGTGCAGCCCAGCGCTGATTTAAGCCACAGGCCAACCTCAGTTCTGACAACCAGAAAAAGGATTTATTTTGCAGGCAGGTAACAGAAATACAAAGTAGAATGTCAAGATTAAAAAACTGGTTGCTTCTCCCCTTGTGCGTTTTAGCTTATCTGTGGAATGGGAACCTTTGGCACCTGCACGCACAAAGGGCAGCACAGCAGAGGAAAGTGGTCTGTATTTACTCCTTCAAAAGTGAACTTGTCAGAGCAGAGATAACACAGGTGAGAAAGGTTGTCTGTGTAGGAACATTACAGCCAGACTGGGACATGCAGGGAAAGGATAAGAAACAGAAAGCAATTTAAATGTCAGGGTATTAATCCAGGACCAAGATGATCCAAACGAATGCCCAGCCTCCCACTGCTCCATTGTCCTAGCCCAGGTGAATCATTTCCCTCTCCACAGCACTCCAAGTCTCATCAGCAAAGTACCAAGCACCACAACAGCTCTCCATCATTTAAATTTAGTTTGGTCAGCCAGCACTGCAATTTGGAGACATCAGATCCTATTCTATTCACATAAACGTAAGTGTCAAACCTACAAATTCTAGAGTAAACCAACATTAACCACTCCGTGATACTGAAAATAAAAAAGCCACCTATTTTTGTTTAAACCCATTTTTCAGTTGGTAATAAAAGATATCAAAATGAAATCACTTACAGTTACTATTGAACACTATGAGGAAAATCAAGACAAGGTGAAAAGCTCGGTTTGCCTGTAGCCAACGGAGAAAAACCCCAAATTTGCAGTGGTAAAACATCAATTTTCATTCCTGATGAAGCAATTAAGAACCTTAAACCAAAGGATCATCTTCGTTGCCACCCGTTAAATCTTTCAGTGTTACCTACCTATTTAAACTTTGCTGACAGACATCTGGGAATTTTCAGAGAATATGAAAAACAGAATATTCAAAAATTTGCCCAGACCTGGTTTACTCTTTCCCCTATCAAATGTAATCCCCATTTCTTTTTCCAGAGGGATTTCAGCCCAGGGGTTTCATATGCTCAATGCTACTAAAGAATCCAAAGCAGCTGTTGTTTTCTGCACCAAGCCCTGGAAGGGCTGGGGAAGTTAAAAGGGCTGATTTTGAGTTGAGGGTTAAGTTAATACCCCAGCAGAGTTAGATGGTGCAGGAATGCAAGAAACCCAGCTCCCTGCAGCTCACATTTCACTGCTGGGGAGCACACACCCCAACAGCCTCTTCTGGCTAGCAGCACCATCAAAACTTGTTTCTGTTGATGCAGCCAAATACAACACAGTAAAAGCAATTGCCAAATCCTCCAGGATAATTACCTGTAATCCATGCACATGGAGTGCCTGACCATGAGCTGACACAGCACAGCAGTACCTAATCAGAGAAGGAGTCATGTGATAACCAGATAAAGAATTCCAGGGGGATGCTTGATTAAAGGGCTCTGAACAGACAGGGCTGTTCAATTGTTCCTGCAGAACTTGTAAAAGTCTGATTTTTTCCAGTGCTAAGACACAAAATATATGGCTGCCCCATCCCTGGAAGTGTCCAAGGCCAGGCTGGACAGGGCTTGGAGCACCCTGGGATAGGGGAAGGTGTCCCTGCCCATGGCAGGGGGTAGAAGGGGATGGTCTCGAGGGTTCCTTGCAAACCAAACCTCTCTGTGATTCCAGGATATCACATGGAAAGTAATTTGGAGGTTACATGGTAAATGTTTTACCACTGAAATAAAGATCTTTCAAGACAGCAGGAAAAAATATTCTGGCTTCGCAGCTTTTGTTACTGAATTATTCACACTCCTGACAAGGCAGGGAGGACATGATGACAAGCTGAAGTTTTCAGATAAGTTCCTTCCAAGTCTGCCAACACAGGGCTGGAGTCCATGGAAAAGCCCCACTCCCTGACAACACTTCACTTGGCAGCTGGAACCAATCCCCTTTTCTCCAGTTACTCTGTCAAAATGAATGCAGGGCTAACCAAGGCAACCCTTGAAGTCAAGCACCAGCACGGTACCAGAAAAAAATTCCAGAAAATTTTGTTTATTGCTGATTTACCACTCCTTTATGCCATGTTCAAGAGGTCAAACTTTGATACTTTGATTTTTTAACCCCTTAAAAAGAATTCAGCTCAAACTGCTCATACCTTATGAGTACCTTGCATACCCAGCACATCGCTCCTCTAGCACCAGCTCAAACACAATAATAATAAGAAAATACTTTTAAAGACTACATGAAATTAAATTCAAGTAAATGTTTCTGAAATAGTTTCTCTGTTCTAAGGCAAATTTTCCAGCTGCCTTGAGTCATCACTAAACTTTTGACATTTGAGCTTAAAAATGGTAACAGCAATTATCAAAATCCTTCATATATCACTGTCACTGTTTGAACACAGAATTTTATAGGGATACGTTTGGAAAAATTTCCAGCTGGCTGTGATGGGAAACCATTTGCAAGGGTGAAAAGTCTGACAAAGAGAACTGGGCTAAAAATAATGCGTGCATGAATTAAATGAGCATTATTTCTTAAAAATTCCTTCGGGAGGGCATTAGAGAAAGTAGTTTGCCATTAAAAACCCTTGGAGTGCATTCCCTGGATCTAATCCAATAAAGAAACACTCAGATAGAAACATGATATAAACTTGGGTAATAGAGAGCTGGTATTTGACTTCTGAACCCCGCCATGTGCTTTGGAACACTTTGCAAAAGAAAACCATTTCAACTGTTCTCAGTTTCTTCAAGGACCACTACCCATCACAGAAACACAGATTGTCCACCATTATCTGGAAAATAAAATGCTTGTTTAGAGCTATTTCTCTAATGCTTTTTACCACAAATAACATCTCCTCTGAAATGTACAGTGACAGGATGCAGCATCCACGAACCAGGACATTTTATTTATTATATTTTATATACTGTGTTTTATATCAAAATGTCTTTTAGAGAATCTTGGACAATTTTGGTGACTGCTATCCAAACGAGCTGTTTTGCACCCAAAGTGGCCAACAATCACTACAGATCAGTGGATAGTATTTCTAATTCCCAGACAGATTTAAGCCTCAAGGAATTAAGCCAAAAATGAAGTGAAAAAAAAAGCAGAATCTAAGCAGTTTGGAGGTAAGGAAGTGGCAAGGAAAAGACCTGATGTCTTCTGAACAGGAAGAATCCCTGCAGGAGCTAAATACTCAAATATGCCTTTGACATAAAAATTATAACAAAGATAGAACAGGTACAACAGAGAAACAAAGAAGCTACTGTAAGATCACTTAAATGAATTACTTTAAACCAGAAGATCTGAGGGAGAAATACAGATAATGAGTATTTTTTCTCCAAACTTCCAAGTTTAATTTTATTTTGCGTTAGGTTGCCTGCTCAGAGGATCCAACACACCTGTGGCACACTGGCATTTCTATCATGCTTTTCATTCAGGTGTATCAAAGAGCATTTCAAACAGACTGATCTCCTGAGACAGGAAATTACATTAACAGAAGAAAACTAACTTCAACATGATCAATGACAAGAGATAAAGCAGAATCCAAATCTGAAGGCATTATTTAGTTTCAAATGCTTTTCTTCAGCTACACAGAAAAAGGGATTTTTGAAGGAAGGCTTAAAGCTAAATGTAATTATGCCCTTATTATGTATAAGCACAGAAATAAAAAGCCAGGAGGATAAAAGTACAGCTGGCCATGACATTATTTTGGAAGAGTCTTTAGAAGGATCAGATGTGAAATGATACAGAGGCAGCAAGCTCTGGGACTCTTTAGCTGTCTAAAGGCACCAGCAGTCCAAGGACAAAATTACTCCCAACTTCAGCAGAGATAAAAGATCCCAAATCTGCCAGCTCCTGTATTTAGCACTCTGGGGAATAACTCAGAAAAGAAAGCACCAGGCTCCCAGATTAGTGTTTGCTAAAACCTGAGGCGAGACACGAGGACAGGAACCCCTTTCCACTTTGAGATGTGCTTCCCATACCAGACTTAAGTGTCTGATAGAAAAAAACCAAACCAACAAGGAGGAAATCTCTCTTGGTGAAACAAGTTGTACAATCCCAACCTGGTTGCTGGTTTCTGGTGGCTCCAGAACTGAGGAGGCTGTGCTGGGCAATGACAGATTACTTACTTGCTGACAACCTTCTCTTTCCATGGCTCACCTGTTCTCAGGAGGTAACTGGTCCAGGCACTGACACTTTGTCAGGTGCTGCTGGTTCTCACCCAGGGGTTTCATAGAATTCCACACTGCTTTGGGTTGGAAGCTCATCCCATTCCACCCCTGCCACGGGCAGGGACACCTTCCACTATCCCAGGGTGCTCCAAGCCCTGTCCAGCCTTGAACACTTCCAGGGATGGGGCAGCCACAGCTGCTCTGGGCAATGCTTGAGAAATTAAGACTCTTCTATAAAAATTCTGAACTGTTTGGTGTTTAAGGACTCTACAAAACTGCCTACAATTATAAAAGGTTATAAAAACGCTTCAGTGAAATACGTACTCCACAACTGCTTCTAATTATCAATGGAATTCCTAATGGAATCAGATCAGTGCTCTCACTACTGAAGACAAGGCGACAGTCCTCAAGTAACTTTAGGAAAACATTCATCCCACAAGGCTCATTAGAACAACCTCCAAAGACCATGAGCAATTGAGAAGAGGGACTGGGTTTTTTAAGCCAAGTTTCCTAAAGAACCGAGGCTATGCAGGGCAATTACAATCCTAAGAGAAAACCTTAAGAGGCAGCTTCGGATTCTGTAACACCATGAACTTAAGAAATCCATCTCCACAGAAACAATCCTGAAATAAACACCTTTTCTTTATCACCCAGAGAAACTTTTAATTAAAATTAAAAAATTAAAAATTAGAAAAAGAATTGCAGAAGTCTATCCAGAGCCAAACTCCTCCACACAAACCTATGCAAAATAATTCAGCATTAAATGCTGCTTTCCAAGAAGGATGCAAATAAAATCAGGGCTCACTGAATTAAGTAAAAAAAAGTTTGGATTAAAGTGGATCCTTGGCAAACACAAACTTATTTCCATTAGATTTCTCTGGCACTTCAGAGCTGCAGGTAGATAGGATAAGCTGGATTTTCACAAGGAGAAAGAAAAATTCCCTGACAAGTGCAATCTACCGTAGTCTTTCCTAAGGACACAGCACAAAGCACTGAATGCTGACAGATGGGTTTCACTAAGACGGAAAGATTGTGCAGGAAAATAACACAAGGGAAATGCTACTCAGCTTCTCCTACTACTGCAACAACTCCAGATCACACGGATGAAAAAGTAAATGAGTGTTTGCTAATCTGCAGGATGACAGAAGTTTGCCTAAATTGCACCAAATACACGGTAAATATAATTAAGACAGGACACAGCATTAGAGTTCTTGACACAGCAGGCCTAGGTGAGGAAGAAATCTGAGGAAAACTTGGAAAAATATTTCTACTTCAAGCCACATGAAGCGTGCAATGGATCTTCTGCTGCGTGTAGTACATATGGCTCTGAAATGTTTTTTGGCAGAAGTGAACACCACTAGAAAATGTAAGGGCTTTTAAGGATCCTGGAGAATCACAATGTCCTGAGGCAGTATCCCAAACCACCCATGACAGATGGACACATGGAAAGTATTTCCTTGACTTCAGCTAACAAATCACAGACACAGCACCCACAGAACCTCTGCATGAGGAATACACAAGTCCTGAAGCACTAAGCTCACTTGGTTTTCCATTGCCAAGCTATATCCCTGTTGTTTCAGTGTTCAGCCCACCCAGCTGCCACACAGCAAATCAGTAAGGCTCTGTTGGTTAGCTGTATAAAAACCAGCAAATCCTACAATTTTTAGCACATCATTTTTAAGTGAGTAGTCATTAAAACTTAAAACACTTGCTCATCGCCATGGAATTTACTTGATTGACAATTAATGGCTCTGGCCATGCACGTAATTACTGACAGACTGACTCCTGTGCTAAATGCAGAGGGGTCCAAGCTCATTAATTTGTAAGAGCTTCTTTAAAGTCAGCAAGAAAATTCACAGCACCAAACTGCTGAGACTGTATCAGTGTAAGAAGACTGAATGTTGGGAAACTCTTTGCTTAGTTTACATAGAGACATCAATCATCTTTTTATTCTGATTTACTGAGCTCCACATCAAGAGAGGATGATTGCTTATCTTCAGTGACTGTGACCCAACTGCAGAGCAATGTGGGCATCACAATGT
This sequence comes from Edolisoma coerulescens, assembly GCA_013397115.1. Classification (NCBI taxonomy): domain Eukaryota; kingdom Metazoa; phylum Chordata; class Aves; order Passeriformes; family Campephagidae; genus Edolisoma; species Edolisoma coerulescens. Next base: position 337,981 of record VWZW01002385.1, read on the forward strand.
CCAGCATTTGTGAAAACAGATGTTGATGATTCTGCCAAAATTTGTTCTACAGCCTTCCAAAAAATTACTGGCACCTGGCAAGGTGTGTGTGGGAAAACTGTAGAATGACTAAAGCTGCATAAACAAACATATTTATTTTTAAAAATAATTTGTAAAAAGTGCCTTGATGCTCACTGGCTGAAGGAAGCTGCAAAGGAACAAGTTCAGTAACTGACAGCTCCTTCCTGGAGCTGAAGGAAGTCCTGGAGGGCTGGAAGCTGAAGCTGCACTAACACACATCTCAGGTGAGACAGGTTAATAAAGCAATCAATTATAGAACTTGAGCTCTGAATTCTGTATCATTTTACATCTTAGAACAAAGCTGCTTTTCCAAAAGCTACAACTACGTGCTCAGTTATACACCACAGATTTAATGCAAAAATGGAGAGGTGCCTTACACAGGAAGGGATCATAAACTGTTCCTTCCAGCCTGATCTAACACAAACTGATGCCTGGGGTGGCACCTGAAAACAGAGACTAGACAAAATAAGAGAACAAAGGTAGGTATTTATTTGAAGGGTCCTCAAGGTACACCCTGGGCAGTCAAAAAGGCTACATCCAAGATGCAGCCCAAGTCACAGGTTCACAATTTTCTAAGTTTGGTTCATTTGCATATCAGGGTTAATTCTCCAATTAAAATTTCACTTAATGATGCAATTTCCCCAATTTTACCCCCGCTTCTTAAGATGTTAGTTTACACATTTTGGGCCTGGGACAATCTGGGTGTCTTTGGAGAGCAAGCTTGGAGAGGCTTCTTATGTCTAACCAGCACGAGAGAACAGCAGCTCACAGGCCACACGAAACTTCAGAGTCACACACTAGGCAGTACAGGATTTGGAAAATACAAAAGTTAAAACAAATACAAAATAGTAAAAGTTAAAAAGGCATCAAAACATTCCCAGCACAGCTGTTTCCCAAGAATCAGCAATAAGGATTTGCTATCTCTGATGTGACTTTTTCCAGCATCTGCAAGGCAGGAGTCGTTTGTGATGACTGGGAAGTGACCAAACCCCAGCCTCAGTTCTCAATAACCACAGGCAAGGCTGGGATTAGCTGTTACCCTCCTGGGCAGCCAGGCTCAGCCTGGAATGTCAGCAAAGGAATGCCAGGATTTCAAATCTGAAGGGACATCAGTGAAATCCTGAGTCACCTCCCCTGAGAGAACCACAGGAGACAGCCCGAGGTCCAGTGGTTTGGCTGTCACACACCACACACTCCCATGCTCCCAGGATTCCCCTGCAGGATCTGCTGGACACAGATGTTTGTGCACAGAACTATTTCTGTACCGATGTATTTGCACATCTGTTCACATAGATATTGTATATGCAAGCATATATTCCATATACACTATGTGTATAATTGTATTACACAAGGAAACAAATCTCAGAGGAAAGAAAACTAATTAGCATTCCCATATTTAATCCTATTGGGCACTGCAAGTATTTCCTAAGAGCCAGGATGGGACCATGGCAGTCTGACTCCACAACAAAGTGTTTATATAAAACATGACATCTCTGCCAGGGGGAAGCAAAAAAACAACTCAGGCTGCAACTGCAGCTTTTTCTCTCCCTTGCATTATTTATTCTCTCCACAAAGGCATCACTGGGTTTTTCTGATGTCACCACAAGACACACTACAGAAAATCCAGCCCTACCTGGTGCTGTCACTATCAATGAAACACCTACACTAAATTCAGATAAGCTCAAAAAAAAAAAAATTAAAATGGCATAATATGAATTTAACAGATGCTTATGAGATTGCTAAGAGTTTAATAAATAAAAAATGTTTGTTCCAAAAAGTTTAGAAAAACCACTCAATTTCCTTTTCACTTCTTCAAATAACTTCCATGCAATTAGTGTAGCAGTATCTATTTTTGAGTGCTCACCTCTGGTTTTGAGGGAGGGGTGTTTTTTAAATCAGGTAACATTTTCCTTTCTGTGGATTCCCAAGATTTCCAGTTTCTCAATGAGGATGAGAGGTGCAGGATAGCAATTTTAACCACCCAGGGCCAGGGGGTGGAAAGGGAAGGGCGTTGAGGTCCCTTCCAACTCAAACCATTCTGTGATTCCATGATACAACAAAATCACAAAACCCCCTCTCTTCCAGAGAAGGTTTCTAGACAATGTTTTCCAGCTTAGCCTTATGTTCTCATCTCAGCCCTGCAAACACTGATGAATACCAGAATAGCTACAAGATCTCATTAATCAAAAAATATCTGGAAAGATGAACTTGCAATCCTGCTATTTCCTCTTGAAAAAATGAGATAAATTAGGTGCACTGCCTGACTGTATTTTCAATGAACTCTTCAAATCAACGTTCGCTTACCTGGAAGCTTTCTTCAATCTTAAAGGTTAACTTCAACAAAAGTGTTGGAAGAGTTTAATTAGAACAAGAGATCTTGAACATACTGAGTGTGAGTTCCATGTGCTTGAGGAATGCATCTATACAGCGTAACATGATGGAATTTTGGAGATGGATACAAAGAAGAAATTGGAACTTTTGCTCACAGGTGAGCAGTACATCTCATATATGTTCACCAGGCCACTAATCCAGAGCATGTTCTGCTTTGCCCAGTCCATAATACACACATGAAAATCAGGATCAGTAAAAAGAAAACAGAAATTCCCACTCCTGTTCTTTAAACTTGTCCAGATTTCTCCTGGCTTTATAAATACATGCAACATGTAAGAGCGCTGAATAAAAAAGCTGCCTTTGGACAGAGAGAGAGAAAGAGGAGATCTTTTCACAGGTCTTCTAAGGTAAAGGTCACTCATGTCACCATGCCAAACCAACTCACCCCAGCTTGATGCACAAAACACACACAACTTCAGGGGAAATCTCAGACACAAGAAGGAAAACATCATCTATTTTGGGGCTGTGACCACATCATGGTCCTCAATCCCAGCACACGGTGACTAACACCACTGTGTGGAGTTTACTTTCCCAGAGAAAGCACTTTTTGTTTGAATAACTGGTTGCTGATATACTGAGTCACTTGACTGCCTCAAGCAGCAGCTCCACCACTCTAAAAGGACTGGCTGGGAACTGCTGAGTACAGAATGTGTATTTGTTTAGGAACAACCTGCCTTAAATAGACCACTGACTCACCTTGTCACGCAAATGATGCTCTGCAGCCTCAATATTCAAAGGATCGTCAAAATTCAAAAGATCCTGGAAAAGAAACAGAGAGAACATTGCAGGGCTCCCACTCACTGCATCACATGGAGCCTAAAACCCTCATGAACAAGATGATGGAACAAAGCAAACAGGGTAGCAAGGGCAGTGCCATTTAATCACTACCTTGGTGGTGTCCCTGCCAAAGGTAAATGCAAATGAGTTTGATAATTGGAAAGCAAATCACAGGACAATTAAATGACAGCAGCACCAAGGCATTTAAGCCCTTCTAGTGCGGGCCACGTACAGCCCCAAGACACTTCTCCCTGGAAGTGAATGCATTTCTACTGGAAAACAGTTTTAAGCTAAATTTTGGAGAAACATTCAAACTTTTAAGAAGCACAATTCCTATTGATTTTTGTTCGAGGGCAAAGTAAAACTTTAAAAAAAGTTCTGCAAACAGTGTGCTCATAAAGCAGTAGTTTCCCTAATGCCACATCCATAGAAAAGCAATTTAATTCTCTCTGTGAAGAAGCTATGTAACCTGGAGCCTGACAGGGAAGTTTTAGTGCTCTGGGAAAAACAGGGCCTAGAGGAAAAGGAATGCAAAGACTCTGAGAACTAAGGACATGTGGGGTCAGGGAGCAGAAACAGTCACTACAAACCTCAGGTCTCTCAGTTTAATCTCAAATATTAACTTTGGAAGGAGAAAGGGTCTAGGATTAAAAACAATGGAGAAGAGGAATCATCATTAAAAATAACACTGAATCACAAGTTCCCTGTTCTGCCTGCAGCCCAGATCTAAGGTCAGCCTGGGTTGAGAGTGAAATACCACTGTCCCCCAATGTGAAAGGCTCCTGGCAGTCCCCAACTCATCCTCAAGCAGCAAACCCCACCTTTCACTCAAGTCAGGACACCAACCCACCTCATTTTCACTCACTTCCTTCAATAAAACCCCTCATGAAGCTGCTAGACCAGTGTGATCCCAGTGCCAACTTTTTAAAGCCTAATTACTTACAAGAAGCCAGGTGTGAGGGAAATCCAGGAGGGAAGCACAGCTCTTACCAGCCATGACAAATCCCTGTGGTCTCCTGTGCATGACCACCCCTCTCTGCAGCTCTTTGCCCAGTATTTTTATGTGCAGCTCTGCCCCTGAAGGCCCCTCTTTGTACCCCCAGAGGATTTTGCTTCCAGTTACTTGGCATGCACAGGGAGACTGTAAAATGCAACTGACTTTTGTTGGAAAGACAAATGCTCTACAAACTTGTACAGCAATTTACCAAGTAAGTTGCTGAAAAAACAAACCAAGCCTTTGGATGGCAGGAAATCCAGGCCTCCTTCTACACCCTGGAGTGGCTGGGGTGGCTCTCTCCAGAGGGGATGACAAATGTGGCCACCAAGTTAGTGCTGCTCTTTGCCTTCTCCTGCCCTTCAGCAATGGCTGTGGAAAGGAATCCCTAAAAAGGGTAACTTTTGTAAAGAGTTCGCCTCTCTCCACTTTTAGGGCAAAAGCAGCTGTTGCATCCTACCTGCCCCTTGCAGCTTCCTGCCCTCTCCTCCATTTTCAAGGTGCTCCTGCAATTACAGGTTCCTTGCTCCCACCAATCTTAAAAAAGGGGTAGGAAATGGGATCCCTGAATAAAATCACATAAATTCTGTGACAAGTCAGGTTTTATGCAAACTCTGTGGGTGGATACCAAGGTCCCTGAATAGGAATGTAAGTGTTCAAAACAGGAATGAGACTGTAGGGCAGTCATTAATTCCTAAATAGCATTCTTTTCAAGACTAACACCAACACAATTCCTTCTCAGAGCAGTATGAACTTCTATTTCCAGCAAACCAGCAGAAGGAGTTCCAGACTGTGTGGAAGATCCCAAATAATTTGTTATCAAAACATCCTCTAATACTTCTAACCGAAGTAAAATCCATGTTCAAGATGCTGGCATTTCAGACAGTCTGGATGAGTTCCACAAACAAAAGCACAAACTGATTTCATACTCATCCAACACCCACTGAAGCCAAAAGGAAATAAAGACCTAAACTTTTAGAGGCAACACACAGGGCTGGCATTAGGTGATGCTGAAACTAAACCAGGCAGGAAAAAGAAAAGTGGACATGCAAAATATTCCTTTACTTACAGTAAATAAAGAGTTTAACCCCCAGACAATATCCTGCAAAGGAAAAACACAGTTAGTCAGACATGCATCTCAGGAGCTCCGAACATGTTCACAAACTTTATTTTTCTATTAATCCATGAAATAACTGAAAAAAAAAATCTAGATTAAGAGTGATGTTTTACTAATTTAAACCAAAATGTTGAAAAAGCTTTCCCATTTCATGGCCACTTGATACTTAGAAGTCAGCAAAACCCAAATACTGCATATTCAAATAGAAGATCAGATTTTTCTTTGTGTACAGGAGCCTTATTCCTGTTGCTCCTCCATTCGAGGAGAGCAGTGATACCTTGTGCCACCAACTGAAAACTGCACTGCTTAGTTTAAAGGGTGAGTATAAAACTTAATTCAGCAATCTACTCTTAAAATTAAAAAGGGGTCACACAAATACTTGAAACTGTCAAAATATCAGAGAAAAGAGAGTGAGGAGTAGTAGGAGTACAGAGAAATACTATTCTTATATAAGCCTATGTCTCAAGTCATTCCACAGCAGAAATACACCTTTTACAATAAAGATAAAGCCTCAAAGTAAAAAACTTCCTATGTGCAGCAAAGAACTTCAATAAATGAGTGTATTTGAGCTTGTTTCCTGTTCTGGGCCCTGTGCTGAGAGTGTGGACCACAGAAATCCATATCCCTTAAGGACATTGTCCAATTATGCCCTAATGAACAAGACACGATGTCAGCATTATGCAGCCAACAGCCTCTCACGATCCAATTTCCCTCTGATCTTGCACAAACAACCCACTCACTTTATCTGCTTTTAAAACATGGATCTGCCCAGCAGCGTTTCCAGCCTCAGCACCTTCTCAAGTGTGGCAAAGACGGCAACTTTCAAATGCGCTCATCACCTTCAGTGGCAGCACAGACACAAACTGCACAAAAGGGAGGAGCCAGACGTTTAATTACAGTTATCTGTACATTTTAAGACTCTAATGCTGAGCAGCCATCCTCACTCCCAAACAATCACTCTGCCAGTTCCCTGGCAAGTAGGAGAAAATGAACTATTTCAAGTAACGGATGGAAATCATTGTTTTACACTTTATTCAAGCTTTGTTCTTGTTCAACTGCTGGCACAGAAACCAGGCACAGCAGAGGTTAACAGAGCATGGTATTAAGGAAACCTGTATTAATCCTAGGGATAAATTATTAGTACCACGCAGTGATGTGCCAAAGTCACAGATTAAAGGAAGATTTTAGTGGCGTGGAGAGCCTGGAGAGTAGCAAAAGGCAGGAAGGTCTCAATTTCCACTTGATTCTCCCACATCCAGGCATTAGAGGGTGCTCAGCAGCTCTGGGCAACCTTTCTGCCCCAGCAGATGCTCCGCCCCCAAAGGTCAGGAGCCCCTCCACTGCTGCCCTCCAAGGCTGTATTGTCCTTCAGAGAGGCAGAGTTGCAGGAAAAAATGACGTTTTTCGAAGCTGCCTTCTACCTACAGCATGAGACAGCAGGCTGCAGCTGGAGAAGGTGATGCAGAATCACAACACTGAGCATTAAAACCATCCTGAAAAGGTACAAGGTCACGTGAGTACTCTGGACTCTGGCCATTTCTAAATCCTGAACGCCAAACCTGCATCCCCAGGGTTACAAACTGTCCGCAGCCGTTCAAGCATCAGCATGGCTAAAAAGGAACAAGCCAGGAGCAAGTCAGTTGCTGAGTGCCTTCTGAAATCCCCAAGAGCTCAGCTTCTCCTTACACTGAGCAGTGCTGAACCCCCTGGTCTTCCAGAACCCCCCCACAGACACCTGCAGAGTTCTCTCCACACAAAACTCCTGCTCCAATACCTCACACAAGTAAATGTTGCAGCTCAAAGAAAAGATGTGATGTCGTATTTTCCCTTTACATCATAAATTGCTCTCAAATTCTTATTTGCTGAACCCTGGTTTTAAGGCTTTGAGCTGCTTGACTCATTTGGGCTGGTTTTAGAGTTCTATTAAAAAAAAAAAAAAAAAAAAGACACCAAACAAAACTCCACAACAAAAACCTCTCTAAGGGCACAAGTTGTCAGAATGCTGTAGATCTCCACTGCTGTTCTAGACACCAAAAAGCATAACAGGATTATTATTACTGAATAATTTACCTGTGAAAGTCTTAATCCTATTCTTGATGTTTCCATCTATTCAAGTTTTATGATTTGCTGGGTTCATTTTATACCCTTGCATGGCTCCATAAAAAATAATGCTAAATTACTACCAGAGGGCAACACTTTTTGTAATGAGCTGGACGCTAGCCTGGATTTAAATCTTGGATATTGAGAAAGGGAAGTGGGATGGAACAGATGAGCAAAAGTGAAGCAAGTATTTGGTATTTGAAAAACTTGACACTGTTGAACTGCAGAAATAATCACTGGCTTCAGCAGAGCTGTTGGCTGCATACAGATAAGCCCTGGCCTGGATGCTTGCTTTGGGTTTTCCTGAGGAACTAAAAGGATATGCAAACCACTAAAGATCTTGTCAGATTCAACAGCTCAAAAACTTCTATCCTCCTTCAGTGTAATAAAGCATCAGGCTTGGCTTCACATATTTACTGAACTTGTAGCTTAACTACTCTGAAAACAAAGTTAAACCTACGTACAGGAATTTTTAAAGGTTATCTTCTTCACAGGTAGGAGCAGGGCAGGTGGCAACTTAGAATGTTAAAAGTGCACACCTTGATGGTGCTGCACTTCAGTGAGAACCTATTGAACAAGATCAGACATCTACACCTGACAAGGCTGTTCCCTTTACAAAGCTGCTTTCCATCCAATTTCTTCTCTGTGTTTAACATCAAAGTTACAGAGGACACGGGCACCACTGCTGAGGGGCAGCCACAGAGCGAAGCTGAGAGCCTCTGCTTTTGTACCATCCTGCCTTTTGTACCTGCCCAGGCTGGACCTGCAGCCAGGGCTGCCAAATTCCTCGAGCTGCTTTATCTGGCTCCTGCTCCAGCCATGCCCTGTTGTTCCCTGCTCCCTGTGTGGTATCCCAGAAGTTTCCCACCAGAGGTGTCACCCGTGGGTCAGATGCCTTTGGGAGCCCAAGGCAGGTCTTGGATATGCAAGTGAGTTTAATTAACCGCTATTCTGTTCATTCAGAGGAGGCAATGACGGTACTGGAAATCAAGAGCTGGGGTTCCCAAGCACAGCAGTACCTGGCTAAATGCACAGTGGGTAAGAGGAACAGGGAATAACGAGGGAAGCACACTCTGCTCCACGGCACTATCACCATTCTGGGCTGGAGCACGGGGAAGTCAACACAAGCAAGTCAGAAGATCAACAGACTGTTGTAAACAACCCCTTTATAATCGTCCCTTTTCCTTCTGGACTATTTTTGTGCTGCATCTGAGAGAAAAGTTACACTAAACCCCTGCCCAAAGATTTATTTACAGTGTGCCAAACGAGGAGAAAAAACCTGCTGCTGCAGCAGTGTTTGAAGTTCAAGAGCAGTGACTCAAAATCCTCAATGCAGCTTTTGAAACAACCTCTCCTGAGGAGTCTCAAAGCTTTGCATTTGTAGGAGGTCCTAACTCAGTCACTGACCTTGCCCAGTGACAGCTCTCACAATCACTTCACAAAAGCAATGCCACTGAAACCATGTCACAGACAAGGGCTTCAGAAAGACAACCACAAGCACTTCTGAAGAGAGAGCAAACATGGAAATTGCAAAGTAAGACTTTCCTTTAACAGGCAAAGTGTATTTAATACTTTCATTTAAGAAGAGAGCAAACCAGACAAAAGCACCTTTTACACTTCCAATCAAAAAAATTCCTTTAAGAGATCCAAGGAGCATTTCTGATCTAACAGACTAACTACATCAAAGCTCATTGCTAAACCATTTTTTATAAACAAACAATTTAACCCAGTCAGATGAACAAAAGGAGCAGCAGTCATTTACACTAGCACATGTCTGAAGCGAATTTTTTTGGTCTGTTTGAAAAAGGGCTTGAAATGCCACTCCAAAGCTCAGCTTGCTCTACCTCAGGCCATGCATGGCTGTGTCCTGGGAAAGCTCTCTGCAGTCTTGTCTGCTATGCACCACCTCAAGGTGTTTTTCCTCTTCCATTCACCTTCTTCCACAGTCTCTTAAAAACAAGCCCAGCTTCTTCCTCTCTTCACTGCACCTTAAAAAACCAAGCACACTTCAATCCCACCCCACCACATTTATCACTGGTCCTGGGGATCAAAAAAAAAAAAGTTTTCCTTCCAGAGATGTAGGCACTTTTTAGCTTAGGAAGAAACTTTTTCCCCTCCTAAACTGTCTTCTCCCAAATAAAATCTCCTTTGATTTTCCTCTCCTGCTCCTCTCTAACCTTGCAAAATTGAAAACCGCTGTTTCCACCTAGAATAAGGTGATGAAGTGAATATGTCACCTTTTTTTAGTCACCCACAAAGACCACCTCAATTATCATGTGCCTGCCATCCCTGCCCATGCTTCCCACTCAAACACAACAGCAGCTTCCTACGGGGCTTTGGGTAACTTAGAAGGCATAAACTGCTCCAGTTAGCAAACACAAAACAAGGAGGAAGGCTGCAAAACCATTTCTTTTGTACTTAAATATAGGAGGGGGAAGAAAACAGGAACAATTCCAGCCTGTTCCTCTCCCAGACCAAGCCAGCTGTGAATTGCCAAGTATGCAGGAGCACTCCTCTCAAATCCCTCACTTTTGACACTGACTCCTTGACATTTGTCCCCGTGGTTACTGCAGGGCAAGTGGATAATCCTGCATGAATTGTTCCCTGGGGGATTCTCTGATAACTTCTTAATGAACTACACCACGGTCATTAGAACACTAAAGCCATCACCCTCTGGAGACCAGCTTGCTCAGTGGATTGAAGTTGACACAAATTCCATATTCAGGAATCAACAATTTGGGGAGAACAAGCATGATTTAATTAGACTTACTGAGGTATCTCAGCTCTCCTGACTCACATGCTCATGGTAACAGCTACTGTACCTAATCGAAAGATTTGGCTTTGTCAGGAGACATTAAAGAGAGAAAATGGAAATTTTGCAAATCTTTTCTGAAGCAAAAGCTATTAGAAGACACTGAGCTGTATATTTTTACCAGCCTGGGCATGTATGGAGGGGAAAGAAATAAATCACTTCTTAAAAAACTGATAAAGCCAATTTATAAAGTCAAAATACAACACAATATATCCCTAGAGAAAAAAAAATCCTGAAGCTTATTTTAAGAAAAAGCTGAATGTCAGATCTACACACAAGATTGTCTTCAGTGGTTTATAGCTTCTCCTTCCAAATACTGGGTCTGAAGTTTTTTTTGTCTGGGGCTTATTCAATTTTTAGAGGTAGAGAAGAGAGATAAAAAGACCAACTCCAAGACAGGATTTGAATAAATCAGTAGCTGTACAATGTTACCATAATGCTGAGAAAAACAGCCTGAGCAACAAGAATTAATGTAACATAAAACACACAGGTTTCTTTTTTCCCTTCATCGTCAAGACAGTGACAGTTATTTTACTGTCTGTTTAAAATACTCCTCTACACTAATTACAGATGATTTTGACAGCAGACCCTCTATTTTCCTTAAGATGATGAATGAAAGTTTTGTACTTTCAAAACTCCTCAGGTTGATGCTTAAACATTGAGGTAAACTGGAAAAATTAAGTCACGACCCCCTGATTTATTTCTCCAAGAGATTAGTTTGATATTTGGATGATTTCAAATGAAGTTATTCCACTGCCTGAAGACAGCAGCAGAACTAGAGAACCAAATAGGACAAAATGTTGCCATTTAGTATTAAAAGACTAATTAAATAATCAAGGCTCTTAAGGATCAACTCCAAGTAGCAATAGTTTACTGGAAATGAGTCTTAATTCCTTTTAGATCAGGTAATCTAATAGCCCACACAGATATTTATTAACCTCGTATCTGGAGTTATGGGAGAGAAATTCCTGAAGAAACAGTGGTTTCCTATAGGTGGGCATGAAATGTCTGCAGATCTGTAGTTAGGACTACCTGGATGTTTCCCACTCCTGCTCCTGTCTCTCCTGACAGCACCAACACGAAAATGACAAAACCCAGCACTTCAAACTATCTCGGTGAAAAACTGAAATGCACATACACCTAGTAAACATGGAAACCCTCCAGAAAATAGCCCAGCTAGCTGAGACCAGCTGGATCTCTATCAGAACACAGCTACACAAAGAACAAAAAGGACAAATATTCCCCATGAATGTATTTAAAAATGTATTTATCATGCATTTTTAAACACTGGTTTTAATGTTGATATGCTCCACCCTCCACAGAGCTGCCCAAGTGTGCTCTGATTATTTTTAAGCTTCATCAACCAGCCACTGATTTATGAACCAATTTCCAGTTGTAGTTGGTTAGAGGCAACTGCAGAAGGAGCCTGACTTTTAGAACCAATCAGGCAATCAAAATACAGATCCATTTGTTCAGTTTTTAAGATCAATCACCTGAGATGTTTTTATAGCAAGAGGAAAACAAGCACTTAGGATAAAGCTGAAGAATATTAAGGAGGCCTAATTTGGCTGGGCAGGTGACAATCCTGGCAAAGAAGGTAGATGTCGAGGACTAACAGGAGCTACCTGAAGCACTTCTGAGTTTGATATTGAAATTACTGAAGGGTACAAAGCAGAGTAGCAGAGTGACAGCAACAATGTTAAATACCTCATATGAGGTATCTAAAAGCTGGTATTTCCAGTGACATAAAGAAATCTGAGAACAGAATGGAATTAAAGCCATCCATTCGGTTTCTGCCTGGAAAACTTTCATTTTGACCATCACACCTAAACAGAAGAAACACAAGTTCAGACACTGAGCAGGACCCAAAGTAACTGCAGCAGTCTCCAGCTTTGGGAACGAGCTGTTTTAGAGAGGAAAGTATGCAATAAAATGATGCAGAACGTAGCAGACTGGAGACTGAAAGGTAAATAAGCTCCTGTTGCTAACTCATGTTTAGCTACAAAGGAGTAAAAGATGACATAAAGATCAGCTAGAAAGCACTGCAGCACAATCCACAACCTGGGGACCAACCACTACCAGAAATTATCTACGGGTTTGGGATTTTGGAGTGTTTCTACGGATGAAAAAGATGTGATTTAAAAAGTGTATATACAGACAAGGCTGGCGGGTTAATGTTTTAAACCTGTTTCAGGGTAAAAGCCCAACTCTCTTCAGAACCTGATTTTAAAAAAGCACCTAACGCAGGAATTCAGAAATAGCACATTCTTTAGTGCCTTCACTCACACACAGGCTGCTCTTCACAGTGGTCCATGGAAACGTGTTCCCAAGCACAAAGAAGGGAAAGAAAGATAAAGCTCAACAATTGGTAACCTGAAAAGAATTCAATCATGGATGAGATGACACCAAGGGAAAAAAAATGCTGGAAAACAAAACTGAGTTAGGTCTTCCCCCCTTGAGAATCCTTCACGCTGTTAAAAATACGTTTTATCAGAGAAGTTTTACAGACAATTTACCAGATTTTCATTTTTATTTCAGAAAGCTTCTTCATGTTTCCACCCATTTGATGCTAAAAAAAAAATACGAAAGAGGTCACAGCAGTTTATTTTGAAGGATTTTTCATGTAAGAGCTCTGCTGCCACCACAAGGATTCAAAAATGAGACACAATCCAAAACTTGAGCCTTCTAAAGGGTTAAGCACACAAGCTCCACGCATGCAGCTGCATTCAGCATGGTTTGTGCACGGGGCTCCTCGTGTGTATTCTCTATTTGAATGGCTTTTCTAATGCCCTTGGAACAATTTTTGTGGCAGAAGGACGTGCCCACTCTCAATTTAATACTTTAGGAGCAGTTCAGAGTGCTTTATTGGGCAGACTTGGGTACTATTCCTCCAGAAAACCAGGCTGACTTGGTATTATTGACAAATGAAATACTGACTTTCAAGTCCATAGCAGGCCAAGACTGGATTCCTATCCACAGTGCTCCTGTGCAAATTCTCAGTGTTCCCCCTGTGGTGATGAAAAGCTGTAAAAAGTGAGCTCACAACTGTGGTGCTTCAATGTCAAAAAATAAACAAAAAACAAATCCAAGGAGTATATCTGATTTGAATTTTTTCTTTTTAAAGTTAAGCTACTACTTCCTTTTCTCTTGCTGAACCTTTCATTTCAACAATCACAGGAAAAGTTCCCATCTTTTGGGTTTCTTGTCCACTTGTACTAAATTTTTAATGGCTGAAGCTTAAATTTTGTAACCTAAAAACTTTCCCTGAATGAAAATACAGGGATAGGAACAGAACTAGTTAACTTAATTACTCAGTGCCTTGATTTAACCCGAGATGAAAACAGAAACACAAAGGACAAAACAAAATCACACCAACTGCTGAAAAAACAAAGAGGGAAAGATTCAGAAAATCCACAAAACAACACACTCATTCTACTTCCAGAAAGTCACATGCTCACCTCAGAAGAGATTTTACAGATGAAGAAAGTCACAGATCTCATTCATAGTGCCAAAAGGCAAACCAAGTATCAGATAAAGGCCATTTTCAATTTGGTTTTTGAAAGAGACAAACACCTGATGCGCACCCTTTATCCACCTAACGTTGTTAAAGCTCTGGAAGAAACAATTCTGGCAGCATTCCTGGGAACAGCAACAGGAAGATTAATTCCTGCTCAGTGCTCTCCACTGATTTGTCAGAAATATCAATCCCATGGAAATTACCAGGGTTATGGATTGCTGTTGGTCCTGCTCACAGGATGCTCTTGTGTTTGCTGCCTGGGTGAAAACCAGCACACCTTACTGAGCGTGGGTTTTCAGAGTCACCTGCAGTCACCCAACCTGCAAAACCTTTTATCAGAGCAGGATTTGTGCAGCCACACCAGAACTACCAATTTCTACCATCAGCACTGTACTTGTTCCACTACTGCCACCAACACTTGCTGAAAGACAAACACCTCAGCTGTTCTTAGAGTAACCCACGTTAGCTGTTTCTTTCCAAGCTCATGAAAGGATTTTTAAAGATGTATCTAGTTTGATGTACACATCCAAAAGGAAACAGTACCTTTAATGTTCTAGTTGGGGCCCAGCCAGTGCCATCAATTGAGTGTTCTCTCAATAAACTGGAAAAAAAAGACACACATATTATACAGAGCAACTTCTGGTTAAACAGCCTTTGTCACAAACCTGCTCAGAAAACGCTGAGAAGTAATTGCAAGATAAGATCTAATTCTTGCACTATTTACATCCAGGTAATGGAATTTTAAATCCCAGGAGCTGGGATGTCTGCCTAAAATTACCTTCTACGCAGTGTCATTACAGAACTCCCCATCTGAGCTCAACCTTTGTCCAAACACCTGAATTATTCTCCTCCAGCAGAGCAAGTGTGACAGAAACCCTTCTGACAGTCTCAACATTGAACCTTTTTTTTATCCCCTGATGTATTTTAGAACATCTTAATCTCTGGTGAAGAGACAGCCCTGCAGGATGATCCATCTCTCACCAAAACTGGCACAAACCAATCCAGAAAAGGGTGTTTTGGGGAGGGACATCTGATTAACAAAGAGAGGGCAATCATCCTCTCTTCTGTGAAAGAACTTCAGCTTCCTACAGGCAAAGATAAAAAAGTGGAAGAGTTTTAGTCTGTCTGCACAGGAGGAAAAACTTCCTTATAAACTATAATGTGAATTTTAATATAAGCACATATGAATATTAATGTACAAAATACAGAATTTCCTATATGCACACATCCAGTATAGAAATTTTATATGACCAGCATATAATACTACATATTAAGTCCAGTGAAGCTGCTGACCTATTTGCAAGTTGAAATCATTGAGCTGTTTAGGCATTTCTGGACCTTTCAGATCCAAACATCAGCAGTTATGAGAAGGAGATATACTGGGGATCAGAGTATCATTGAGAAATAAGCTGAAGTCTTGCTCAGAAAAGTAGTAATCTGAATGAAAAAGTCTAAAAAACTCCTTCAAGCATCATTTCACAATCACATCTTCCTCTCTAAGGAGTTATCTAAAACTGACAACTCACACAGCAAAGCACAAAACTTCACCACCAGCAGCTTCTGCTACTGAAATGACAGGGTTAAAGTGAAATAGCCTTAAACTATTACATTTTAGCAACTTCCAAGGTGACGTGTGTTAAGTAATTTTTAAATTACAGTAGATGACTAGACCATATAGACTATGTAGTTATTAAATGAACATGACAAGTTTTTATCCAAGGAAATTCAATCCCTGTTCAGTGCCAAGGTCCTAGGAGCAGGAAGACCACCCTGGACAAGCCCATTCCACCTTAACTGTGCTGCTAATCTCATTTCTGTGCCTTTAAAAAGATAAAATATGCCATTACCACTTGTGCAGTGCTAAAAATAACATCTTGTGGCTGCAGTTTGTGTCCACAGGGCCAAAGTAAAAGCAGAATAAGCTTGCTTTTTGTCTTTTCCTTATAAAATTGTGTGGCAGTACTTCCATCTGCCTCTCCATACACCTCACTGTGAAATTCCAAGTGAGGAGGAAGCGAGCACACAAAACAAAATCATAAAAATATTCAGTGACAGAGCACCTGAGCATCAGCTCAGCCTCACGAACAGCCTTGCAGCCTCCCAAGGTCTCAGACCTCTCCTGGCACATTTCCAGCTGGGGACACCACAGCCAGGACTTGAAGACACTTGCACCTCTCAAAGCACTCTGGCAGGAAAGCAGTGAAGACAGAAGTGTCCTTTGGCTTAACATTCCTCATTTGCTGATAGAATTTGTTTTTAGAGCAGCACCCTCCTTCTACAGATTGGGAATGATCATTAAGCCCCAAATCAGAACCTTTTCCCAGCTCTAAGGAGACCTCCCAGACAACAATTTCAAATCCTTGTAAGTGGGGTCCTATGGGCAGACTGCAAAATCACTGTTTTTGAAGCTGTAATAACCAAAACAGCCACTGATGTGACCAGTCAGCTGCTCAGCTTTCATTTCAACAAGTATCTTCTCATTCTCTGAGTAATTCCTGCATGGAAGAAAGCTTTGAGGAATTTTTTTAAATACACACATCCTAAAGAGATCTTTCAAAAACATCTACTCAAGTGGGAGCGGCATGATTCCAGGAAGCGTAAAACCATCTGAAACTCCAGCTGACCCAATCTGCAGCTTAAGTGGCTAAAATTTACTGTAAGGGGAAGATCAGTCCTGGAGAAACCCCCATTTTTTCTATCCACATGTGCAGTGGAGGCAATATCCAGTATGGGCCAGACCGAATTAATATGAGCTGTTAATAACACAGTCCAGAGTAACTGCACTCCATGAAGCACTGAGAAACACTACTCTTCCTGTCCAAAACTGTTACACTTGACCACAGGTTTAACCATTTGGAATGTTTTGATCCAGGGACGATTATCAAACCAACACATCCCACAGCGTGAGGTACACGGGGGAAAAAGATGAAGATGTTTTTCTGCTTTTAAAAATAACTGAAGCTATTTTAATGTAAAGACTCTTGTGTAAGTTGATTGCAGGTCCTATAGATAGAATGCATTCCCTAACAGGCATAAAGCAATTGAGTTATTTTAGTTTTTGCATTGAATGCCAGACATTTCCAAGGTTTGATATGTTAAGGTATCTGACAATCCCAAGCTGTTTCAGTGTGGACGCTGCAAAAATGACTTCACTTCATTAGAATTATGATGCTCCAAACACCACATTCATCTTTTGTAATTAAAAATATTTAAAGAGATAAAAAAGTTGTGCCTGCCCCATCCCTGGAAGGGTCCAAGGCCAGGCTGGATGGGGCTTGGTGCAATCTGGTCTAGTGGAAGGTGTCCCTGCCCAAGGCAGGGGAGGAATGGCATGAGCCTCAAGGTCCCTCCCAAGCCAAACCACTCTGGGATTTTATGAATGTGAGGCTTTACTGAACCTCAGAAGATGCTGTGCTTTAGCTGGAGCTTCAGCTCTGCTTTGGTGGCTGGTATTTGCTGTTCCCTGCTTCAGACAGCTCACTTGCTCATTCCTTTACTTGCACTCAGAGCATCTAAATTTTCTTAAGGCTGATGAGCCTGACCTGCCTGTGAAGAGCAATTAAACACTTCATTTTCACCAGGACCTTCAACACAGCACTAAAATGATTTTTCCATCTAGAGGAAAAATTCAGCTTCTCTTTAAGCACTGATTTGCTACACATGGTGACAACCATGCTGGATTTTCAGAACAGCTTTCTATCTCACTTATGGGCTTTACTTCATCTGCTTTTTCTTCTGTGTGCCATTAACTTGAAAAATGACAGGCAGGCTTCTCATTTCTGTTTCTGTTTGGTTTCTGGCCAATTTCACCATCAGGTACTCAGGATGAAACTGCAAAGCTTCACAAATTTGTTTTGAAGAGGAAACATTTACTATCAAGGAAAACCACCCAGCAACAGAAGCCTCTCACTCTGGCAAAGTAAAGCTTTCAAGTTTCATATCTTGATTTATCTTGACCCCAACCCTGCTTTGCTATAATGGACTCATGTGTCTTATCAGTGGATATTAAATATTACAATAAACAAATGGCAAACAAAGAATAATTACTGTCAAGGTTTAAGGAACAATTTTTTCCTTCCTTTTTAAAATAAAAAGGATTTTCAAGCACTTAACACACTTGGGCATTAAATGGTGAAGCCTCAAAGCCCCCCTCAGGGCCTGAGGACTATTCAGTTATGAAGGAGGGGAAAAAAAACAACTTCATTTTGTTTAGGCTGGCATTTACATTTTTACCCCAAGTAGAACAAAATATTAAGTCTGAACCTGAAAAGCCAGGCTCTACATGGTCCCTAAAGCTCAGCAAGAATGAGACTTTCAGTAGGTTTTTATGCTCCTTAAAGTTACATGCAGAATCAGCAGAAAAAATACTGTCATGACAGTTACATACAATATTTTATCAAACAGATAAACCTCCAAGGTTTAAAAACCCCAACAGAATGCTGTTCCTACCTTAGGCAGATTTCTCCTGTCTCTGTAATGTTCGGGTGCCAGATTCTTGTCAAACATTTTACCTTTGGAGGCTGCCAGGAGAGAAAACAAATTACTGTGTTATCCTTTAAAATAAAACCCTGTTTTAATTCATAAAGCAGAAAAAGGCAAATAAATATTTGATATCCACAGCCTGGGTTTGTATGTTTAGGGCAATGATACAAAATCTATGAGAGTCAAACCAGATTTCTCTGCCCTTTAAACTTTTCTCAATTCTTTATAAAAACTGGGCTTTTCCTTAGAAAAACGTTAACTTTTAAGAAAGCCAAGAAAATTTACTCCTTCTGGGGAAAGAAAACTCTCTAAGTCATTCAGTTTCTTCACATTTAACTATTAAGACAACAATTTAAACCAAAAAACTAAGTGTTTTCCACCAAGGCTTGTCCAAATCAGGGATCTGTTAAGAAACAGCAGAGGATGCAAAGGTAACTACACCAAATAAATAATTTCTTTTAAATACAGACCCTCCTGTTCACAACTGAATAGGAATGCATCAGAGCTGAATTTGAGACACTAAAATAAAAAGCCACAGGCAAGATCACCAAATTTCCAAATTTCAGAGTGGGGTTTTGAAACAGAGATTTTTAAAGTACAGTCTCCTTTGCTCTGGTTTTGTGAAGTAAATAAAGAGTGGGACATAAAAATTTCAGTAGCTTAGCAACAGCACGTTGTTCCATCCCTGCTCTTCCCATTAGGATCTGCAGCTATCAATCAGGCAGATTATTTCTGATAGGAAGTGTCCTGGAATCCATCAGCACCTTGCAGAACTTCAATTAAATCACAAATTATAGATGTGGAGCCATCTCCCTCCACTTTTTCCACTGAAGTCTTCAATCAAGAGGCAAAACAGCTCAACGAGCTGTATTTGCATGGCAGCATCATGTGTTTTGTCTCATTGTGTTCTCAACTTCCCAATTAGCTTTTTAAGAAATTTTTAAAATTAAGACTCGTTGGAAAAGGTAAGAAAATATGCATGGCACTGAGATACCAAAAACATACCTAAAAGAGATGTTCTAGAAGAAAAAACAATGATCCCCAGAACAAATCTGGGATTGATAATGCAGATTTTGCCTTTCCTCCACTTCATGTCTGTGCAATAACCCAAGGGACATCAGTCATGCCATTATTGAAAATTAGTGGCTAACAGAAAACAATCTCAAACTTTTTCACCTTCAAAACGTTCTTAGAAGTTTTCTAACAGCACAGCTTTTCATTAGCTACCCTTTCACATTGTTCTGAAAGATGATGTCTAGTTCTCAAGCAAGGGAAAGCAGAAGAATTTATTCCATGCCATTAGATCAAGATAAAAGAGTAAATTTCTACCATATGCACCTTCAAGCAGGGAATGTACTGATGAGTCAAAAAAAAGCTTTATACAAACGCTTTTTTAAAAATCCCCAAGTCCTCACAGTTAACTGGGGTCTCATTTTTTGTACTGTGGAAACAAAAGAACTCCTTTATCCTTTCATAGTGATTTTCATTGCTAAAACTTAGAAAAACCCACTCCTGACAGTAAGACAAAGGTTTTCTCTCTCTCTCCTTTTCCCTTGTTAGACAGACAGGACAACTGCAGCACTACCATAAAATTTATCTTCAGACAAAACTTCTCCTTCGAGCTTGTTCCAAGCTATTTTTGAACTCTCCCCAGACCAACAAATCCACATGAGATTTTCTCAGGATGATGTTTCACTTGAACACCTGTGACACTCTGCACAACAAAGCTCCCCAAATCCATTTATTTCCTTGCTCAAACTCCTCCTTCCTCTCAGACATCACCAGCTGCACAGGTAGATCCAATCTCAGCTGGGGGGCACAGCAGTGACTTCATTCACTTCCTTCTCCATTTCCAAACAGCCACTTCTCTTCTGGGATCCCTCATTTAAAATTAACAGTTTCAGTTCTTGATAAACTGGCCCTCTAAAAGGACAGTGTACCAATAGCTCTTGTAATTTTTTAAAAAAATTATATATTTCTATATTTAATTTGATAACTATCCTGTAGCTGCAGCTCCTCACTAGTGAAGAACTTTACCTGGAGAAGGGATGTGGCTCCTAAGAGAAACCTGGAACCAATGTTATTTGAAATGTTTTCTCTAGACACTAGCTAGTCCCAAAGCATTCAGCTACACCACGCTGCAAGTGCAACTCCAGCTCTTTTCCTTACAGTTTCTACAAAATGTAATTCCCCCAGGAGGCCTTAATGGGGGATACAGGTTCCTGGGGGTGAACTCCAGTCCAGCCCTGAGATATTTCTTGCCACCTTCCACCACCAGTTTCTGAAGAACTTCTCGAGACTGGCTGAAACTAAACACTAAACAGAGATAAGCACAGAGTGGTTTGGCTGCAGGCCATGATACAAAATCTTCCAAATTCTTCCTCTTTATGTGTGTATTTTATGCTCCACCACTATGTCAAAATTCCACATATCCACTCCTTTTCGCAGTGCAGAGGTGTGATATCCCAGCCTTGCCCGTGGCCTGAGAGAGCCCTGGCAGGTCTGCAGAGCTCTCCTGAAAACAGGCATTGCTTGTTTCAGTCTCATTCTGCCTGGCAGGAAACAAACCACAGCCTTGGCATCATTACCTCAACTGGTGAGCACACATTTGCATTAATAACCTCACCACAATCCAACATTCAGGCTCCTGCATTTTTCCCTAAATTGCACAAATACAAACTTTTTTTTTGTATTGGATGAGAGGTGCTCAAATTTAAAAATATTTAATTAACATTTGCTGCAGATTTTTCTGCCACTGCTGAGGAGGGAACAGTAACAAACCAGAGACTTTTTAATTATGGGAATTGAGGATCAAAAAACTCAGATCAAAATTGAACTTCAGCTCTCCTGTTAACACACAGCAAACACTTTCCTGCAGCAGTGTTGTTTAGGTGAACAACTGGAATACAAAAATTGAAGAAATAAAATGAGTACACAAAAGTTAGTAAGGTTGATCTCTGTTATAGTATGAAATTCTTTGGTAAAGTTAAGGGGAACTTAAAACATCCCACAAGCAAACCCACACGACTGCAAACACTACCTAGCTGTGCCTGCAACTACTACATTTAGATAATGCTGAATTTAGGCTCAGTGCAGCTGAACAGGAGCCAAACATTTTCCCTGAAATTCTTCTCTAGGATACTCCCCTACACATTCTTCAGCCTCTCTGAAAGAGCCCTTAACTACCAACACCAAAAGTAAGACAACACAGCAGAAGGATGGGGGGAAAATCACAAAACTATCAACCTTTTCCTTTTGGTTCACTTCTTTCATTCTTAGATATATAATTTTTTAATGAGAATAATCATTAAATGCAGGTCTCATGAATAATTAACAGAAGAGAGCAGAACCTCAGCCAGAAGGGAGGACACTCAGGTCTGACTCATCTGCATTTCCAAGAGCTTCTGCCAGTTGCAGAGACTTATTTTATTAGGAGACAGAAGATCTTTTCTCAGTCTCAGTGCCAAGCTCCCCCCGAAGTCCTGTTACCTGCAAAGAAAATCTAAAATGACAACTATTAGACTAATGACAAATACTCACCACCATATTGTAGGCATCAGGAACTTCAGTTTCAAACTGAAACTTTCCCCCTTGGTAATAGCCCTCATCTAAAAAAGCAAAACCAAGGAAAATAGTTAAATAGGAGAAAAACACCAAGATTAAAACAACAGCACAGGGTCCTCATCAAATACTTAAGCTGGGTGCAGCACCAGCTGCCACCTAATCCAAGGAGTGTGTGAGCAGTGTCTTCCCAAACTCCCAACATTTTTACAGCAGAAATTTGAAGTCACAAGAGTCAACAGTCCCAGAAAAATCCACCATCCTGATCACAGTAACAGGGATACCAAGCTAGAGGAACCTTGGACTGAACTTCTCTCATCTGTAGGAAGAAAATCCTGGCACGTGGCAGGCAGTACCACATCAGTGACCCTTGGAATGAGCTGGAGAAATACTGCACTTGCTAAATCCTGCTCCAGGACTGAGCACATCTTCCCAAACTTGTGCTAGCAATCATGGTGAGGAGTATGAATGATGTGGGCAAGAGCATGTTTCAGAGTGTACTTCAGTAAGAGCAAGCAGGCTCTTTTACTGCAATTACCTTACAATGATCTGTCAGCTAGGAAAACACGTCTGCCTCTCTACCAACCTCAGACTCAACACTGAGTTATTAAAATGGCTAAATTCTCAAATATGACATATTAAAATATCTACTTATATTTAACCAGGGATAATAGAATAGGATGACAGTCAGCCTGCAATTCTTGAAATAGCTGTGCTTGGAAGCTGAAATGCTTGCAAGGAATCTGAAATGTGTCTGGCATTGCCATTACTGAGGTTTTTCCTTAAGAAAGGGAAACAGGAACCCAGCCCACACTGGGAGTTTGAGACACCTGAGGCATGCTCTGGCTCAAAGCACCCTGACACTCCAGCCCCTGTGAAGGCCAGGAGGGCTGGTTAGCATTATATGATGCAGGGTTTTTATATGTCTTAAACCAACATTGCAAAGAAATGTTCTGTGAAACAATCCATAGTTTACAGAAAGACTAAGAAGAATTTTTTATTATCTAGCTCGTTCCAAACCACAAAAAAACCCTAGCTTGTCTACAGTAGGTCATCAAAATCCTCTTTCAGGTTGCTGTCTCCTGATCTGCTTTTCAAATCTGTTCTCCATTCCCACTCCAATTCAATTCTGAAGTGTGCTGGATTTATTAAACAATCTCAGGCAGGCTATGCTTTACCAGAAAGTAAAGGGACATGCACTGATTTTTATATGAAAAAAGCAAGATAAAAGCATTTATCTTTTGTTTAAAAAAAAAAAAATCATTGAAGCAAGCCATTATTGAAGAACAAGAAGTAAGAGGTGAGTTACACTGATACCCTTTGATAAAACTGTTCCCTGTCAAATGTGCAATACACTCAGAGCAACACACTGTTCCAGAAAGGATTCAGTGGGAAAATGGTCCAGTATCCCCCAGGAGCTCAAATACCACCATTTATCCAACAGAACACAGCTAACTGCACTTTATCCACCACCTAGCACTACAATAGATTTTAACCAAGTGTCAGGAATTATCACATTTCCAAGCACAAAAGTTATTTTCCTTGGCTTAATTTCACTTGTTCCTTGATTTGCTGGACTTGGAGCAAAGCATGCAACAGCTTTTCACATTCCACCCCTGCTAAAATGAAACAAATGCCTGCTGATGGATGTATCCACATGTGTCTCATGTCAAAGAAAATCCTCAGGTTTAATGAACACTCACTGCAATGGCTGTCCAAAGGAAACACTCAAGAACTTTCAGATCAAGTCTCCCTCCAAGACAATTCAATATTCATCACTGCCTCGCATTACAACTCATTTTATGTTTTGGTTTTACCTTGACACCAACCCACCAGCACTAACCAAAACCCACACTGTGTAAGCTACTGGCTGTGCTGTCAAATAAGCAAGGACATATTTACACAATTAGGAGAGCAAGGCACCTCTCCTCCCCTCTTTTATACAATCCTCCCTCTATGTTTGGAAAGCAACAATAAAGCTACTCATTACCAATCACTCAAATGTACATTAAAAATTCTGGAGAGCCTCAGTACCCAGCCAGAAATCTTGCACTGCATTAACAAGATAACCCTTCACAATGAAGTCATCTTTCAGCATCTCAAGTAAATCAGTTCTCACACTGGCAGAGAAACCCTCAATTTTTTAGGCATGGAAAAGTGGTGGGAAAAAAGTTCTGGCAGAGTTAACAGTGAGGAAAGAGCTATAAATAAAACCATCAAATAAAACAGCTTTAACACATAACTTAGGAAGTTAGCCACAGAGACTTCTGCTAAAAAGGGAGTAGGTCTGAGCCACAGTTTTCCTCCTACTGCTTAAATTTATGTCTTCAAGCTGTATTAGCAGAGCAAGCATCCCTCCCACTTCAGTCTCAAGTTTCATTACCAACAACCTGACTAATCTTAGCTTGCATTTGCAGGGTGTTTTAAGGCCTGAAAGTGCTCTGGAAAACACTTAACCAAATTATTTCCTCACTTTAGAAGAAAATGCAAGATAATTAGGGCAGGCCACAAAGGATGCACTTTGGATAGTAGCTCCCTGAATCAGCCATGCTCACCAACATTTGTGAGCATTTCACCAGAAAACACGGTCTTTATTAATCCCCCTAGAGTGGGACTCAAATATCCACACCAACCCCAGACTAGTCCAACTGCCTGGGAACCGCAGGGAAATTGCATTAACTGCACTTACTCTGCTGGGTTTTTTCATGTATAAGCTACCTAAACTCACCTCCCTTATTTTTTTTTCCAGGTCATTACCATGTTTTAGTCCTCAGCTTCCAATTTTGTGCTCCAAATACCAGTGCAGCAGGCAGGACTCTGCCTGTATTCTAAGCATCTATCCCCTTATTTTCCCTATATTTTAATCCAATATGATACTGGTGCAAAAATAAGAACAGAGGCAAGTGGTGGCAAAAGGGCATTTTTCAAAGGCAGAACAACTGTTTCAGATGACAAAAGGGAAGAGAAGCTTTAGACAGCAGAGAAAACCAGCAGTGTCTGCCTTGGGAACACAGAGTTTTGTCCGCTGCGGCAGAAAAATCCAAGTCTAAGCCATTTTCTAGTATGTGCTGCTAAATATCCACTGATGGTGCACTGCAGGAACTGGACTTTCTTCAATTATGTGAACAAAGCAGCCACCCTCAATCAAGATTTTCTACAAAATCATTTTAAATTAAAAACTTCCTGTCACCAGGATAATTTTGCAACATTAAATACCAGCTGAGAAAGGTTTTTGTGAGAGGTACTGAGCAAGGGACCTGAAAGGATTTCTGCTTGGTGGTCAAGTTTATTTTCTCATTCAAATTAGTCTTTTTGTGGGAGCCCAAGGAAGCTTCTTTTACTGTCCTTTCAAGAGCAGCCACATTCAAAATGACTGCACAGAACAAAGTCAAGATTCATGCAATACTGTTCAGACAATACAAAAAGAGTTGGCTCAAGCCCACTTGAGCCATAAAACTTCTGTGACAACCACTTTGCTGCCTCAAGGAAACTAAGACTTAGCATACACTAGACGAAACTTCAATATTGAAGGGAGGCAGAAAACTACAAAGATTTGCTTGGTCTGCGTTGTATTCTGCCTTTAGAGTGCTCAGATATGGCTGATCACAAGATTCTACACCTGAATTATGCACAGCTGAAAATAGATGTTTACTTGGGTCAGGCTGCAACTGCAGAGACTTCAGCTGTGCAGCTATATTTAGAGTAACAAAATGTTAATTAAGATCATCTCATTGGCAAGATCATTTCAGCAACGAAGCTGGCACAAAACCCATGCTCTGCGTTCAACAGCTGGTTTCTGCCTGCAGCATCTTGCTGCACAGCAGTGAACAGACAAAACAATTCCTAGGATTTAGATGCCTTGGAGTTAGGACAGCTTTTTCATACATCCCTGATTTGCACAGTGATGCTCTTGTAAAGTCAACTCCTTTCCAAAATATAATAAAGCAGCATCATATAAACTGAAGGGCATTTGGTGCAAGCAGAATTAACACCCACCAAGTAAACACGAGCACAACTCCTACATGGAACGACAGGGCCAAGGTTCTAGATGAGCTCTTGCATTTATTTTTGATTACACTGACAAGGGCGGCCTCACTCATTTTTCCATCACAAAAAGGAGTCGCATGAATGGACATGTTAACAGGGACCACCCAAAATTTCTGCTGGAGGAAGGGCCAGTTGGTTTGGGCTAGTAAACAGCAACAGTGACACCTAGTGCCACTCTGGCTTCAAAGTCCTGGATCAGCAGAAACATTCCCAGCACCCCATTAAGTGCACACCACTATTTCTCCAGGTAATGCATCGGGATGACTGACACACCTCACCCAAAATCTGTGGTCAAAAAGCATCTACAGAAAACAGGTATCTACATGAATGAGCTGGCACGGGGATCCCAGCACATCTAACTCAAACCATTCAGTGCACTGCACATGGCAATGTTCTCATTTAAGCAGCTGCACAGTCTCAAACAAAACAAGAAGTGCATGTGAAGTTCAAACAAATTTCCATGCAAATTCATCCATAAACCACAACTTTCTATTCTAAAATGCACAGCAAACACTAATTTCAGGTAGCTATTAAGAAACTTACAGGGAAATGGTAATTTATGAAACTGTTTTGATTGACCAGCCTGCCAGCAAGAGCTTCAGAGTACACTTAAGTTGTGTTCATCATAAAAGATCTGATTTCCACATTCTGATTTGAACATTCAGAGACTCAGACTCCTCCCTGTTAAGCATCTTCAGGCATGCCTAGGTTTGAAGTTTTCCATCAGTGCTATATTGGTAACCTCTCTCTTCAGCTCTGCAGAACCAAGCAATCAGCACAACAGAATACACAACCTAACAGGGCTGCAGTGCAGTAATGCCCAGTCCAAGATTCCTCTCAGCAAATAAAACAAGGTGGTTTGAAACCGGCAGAGAGGAAAAAAAGTTCTCAAAGTAAGCAAACCAACTCTGAGTATTTCCTAAGCCTACTCATTTCTGAAGGCCTTTTTATTGGAATCTGCTTGTCAAAACTCAGCCCAGTTTCTCCATCCCATTAACAAAATAATCACTATTACAGCCAGACTTTCTTTGACTTGTGGCTTTATTGGAATTCCATTTCCTAAACACCAACACAGAGAGAAACAAAAGTAACATGTGTAAAAAAATTACCTGGGGTTACAGTTAGCTGAAAGTAATGGAGCTTGTTTGGGTCAGGAAAATTCACTTTACATGTACCTGTGAAGCAAAAGAATAATTTACATCAGAAAATGAGCTCTCCACTGTTAGAAAAGCAAATAAATCCTCTTTCACGCTCTTCAAGCTGACTCCCCGATTAACCCCTACCTTTCAGTCAAGCGATTTCCCAAAGTTCTGGAGCATCACAAACCAAACTCGATGTTTTCACTCTCAGAAGAGATGAATTTAATGAGAATAGTGACAATGAAGAACAAGTGTGGGGAAAAAGGGAACAATCTGCTGGAACTGTCAGTGGTTTCAGTTCAACAGCTGCCAAACTCCCAGCATAACAGCCCTTTGTTTGCATTTGATGACACAACCCAAGTTGGCTTCCCACGCACAAAAGTGGCCTTTCTTGATTGTGGCAGAGACAAGCTGGCATGAGGAGATGAGCCTATCCATTGATATTTTATCACCCATATTATGTAGTCTTCAGCTTCTTAACCCATCAAGCTGGCTGTTGCTTTTCTGTAGCCAAGGAGCTAAATGGTATCATAGTTATAAATCCTATTTGCCTGAAAAAACCTAACCAGAACTGTACACAAACCCTAGTGATGCACTCACACTGTAGTTACTAAAACTACACATTCTTCAGGTATTTATTACCCTGTAACAGAAACTGCACTGAAAAAAGTTTACCTAAAACTACTCCGTGTAAATTCTCTGTAATTCCCTTTAAGGATGGCTTGTATCTCAAGCAAGATTCCAGGGCTAAAACCACATTATCTTGCCTTTTTTTTTTTCAGAGAATATGGATCACTCTTAGAAATTCAATTTTCATGAGTATTTTCACTATTAACAAAGACATCAGGTTACATCTTGAACATGAAGTGAAAAAACTGCAGGTTGACTTCATGTTCCCTGAGAGCTGAGCTATTTGCTCTGCCCCTAAATCAGAATCTCCTGTTTTGAAAATAAGAGAATGAAGAAAAAAACAGGAGTAAGGCACTAATTGCACCCTTGAGTCCCAGGAACCTTTTGGGTGTTTTGTGAAAGTTTTGCTGCCACTCCCCAGCAATCAAATTCTGGAGGCAAATTATCAATACTCCTTCCAAAGGGCACTAATGAGGGTCCACCTCTCCACAGCCCCTTAAGACGAAGCAACAGAGAAAACCTGTTCAAGCCAGAGTGGTGGAGCCTTGCACAGCTTTCCCTAGAGTTAACAAATACCATTAGCATTCATATGTCACTCAAAATGTTCACTTCAATGGTCCTTTCCCCCTTAAAATGCACACTATTAAATGTTATACTCACAAGGTAAATTAGCTTCAAGGTCTGCAACCTCTGTTGAAAGAAAAAAAAACAACAAACAAAACCATTATTTATGCAAGCATAAAGAAAGCCCTTCTTGAAGTCCAAATTGGCAGATCTAATTTAAACCATGCCGTAAATCCAATTTTACTTAAAAACATAATTAAGCTGCAGTAGAAGTTTACCTTGAAATTTCTCTTTAGGCCACTCAATTCATTACTAAAAATGCTCATCTGCCCTACACACATGGCAAATGTATCCTTCTCTGATGGGGAGTCCAGCTCTGCCAAGACTGGAGTGCCAGGGCTGCTACCACACAGGGCACTGGCATTTCTAAAGTACAGTTTGTTTCTGTCACTGATAGGCACTCCTATTCAATTAAAATTTCCTCGTATTTATTTCCTGAGTTTAAAAGTAATTCATAAAAGAAAGGAAGCATCCTGGCTCTGTTCCATAGCCCCTAGGAAACGAAGCGTATTCCCAAGCCTGTCAAGTTACCTTCTCTGGAAGAACCCCTGCTTTTGTGTATTTTATTGAAGTCTGACTTTCAACTACCTGCATTTCACGTAAGTATGAAGGAGATGCATCAAGGTATCTCCCCCTTTTTCTTCTAAAGTTCTAGGAAATCTCACTGAGTATATTTTTGGCATTTCCTGTAGTCTTATTTTCCACTTCTAACTTTGCTCTCAGGCCTCCACAGACACAGCCCATTTATTTGGGCTGACAACTTGCAAGAGATTTCAACGCCAGCTCTCAAAACCACACATCTGAAGAAAACTGTCATTCAGAGTTCTGGGCACTGAATCCAAACTGACCTCATCACAACTCTCACTAACTCTCCAGAACTTTTCCTGCCATCCATGCTTACCAAACCTGGCTGGTCTCTGCAGTGGGAATGATGCTTATTTGACTCCCACCTCCCTTGAGCTTGGCACACCCTGCATCTGCAGCCTACTACACCAAGAGAAAAAACCCACCAAAACAGAAGCACTGAGCTTCACACTTACCTAAAAAATTCACAACTTCACTCTTTTAAAATCCCACACTTGCAGCCAGAGCTGATTTAACCAAAGCCACGCACTGAAAGACAACACTGGAGCCATACTTCAGCTCAAGTACTGTCTTTATAACACACACACACAAAAGTAATTTCAGCTGTAATCTAGGACTTTATTTTCAATTTTCCCTTCCTGGCTGATAAAAAAAGACAAGACAACCAACTCCCAAAGGCTGCAGCTATAAAAATTTTTCATAAGATTATTCCCTCACTCGTTTCTTAAAATTCACCAGCCTTTCATAATGGGAGGCACATCCATCTTCACTACAGGGCAAAGTTTAGGACCTGGTTCAATTATTTTAAGGTGTTTTATTGCTTTCCTTTATTGCTTTCTGTGCTTGTGTGTTGTTCAGCTTAATGAATCCTGCTTGCCCTTTGCCTGATCCCGAAAAAGGGAGACATTTAGGGGCAGAGCATCTTCAGTCCCAGCAATGGCTGAGCTGAGCAGCTCTGCTGAGCCAGGGCCTCACTTGTGCCTCCTGCAAGGTTCAGGGGGGACTTTACAATCACCAGAGTTCCTTCAGAGTGTGAAAATTCCCTGTGTTCACACTTCAGAGTTTCTCTCTGTCTTGGCACAAGAACGAGTGGGTTTTCTTGTGAAAACATGAAAACAAAATGATCACACCCTGGAGAAGGGAATACTGTGCTCCTTCTTTGAAGGTGTGCAAAGAAGTGGGAATGCTGTGCTTATAATTAATCCACACAGAAGTTTTGAAAACAAAGGCAAATGGCCCAAAATTGAGGTTTCTAAGGAACTCTGCAACAAACCACTGAAACTAAGAATGAAACAACTTCATGAAGACAAAGCAGATAAAGATCTGCTTCAATAATCTAAATGTTTAAAGCAGCATCAAATAAGGTAACAGATGTTACTATTAATTGTGCCATATAAACAAATATTGGTGATTAACCAATTAACAAGCACATTTAAAAGGCCAAAGCTCAGTGGTTGAGAGTTTTCCAAATTCTGTGACTCTTTGGTAGTGACAACACTGACATTGGAACCATTTTTGTATGATGCTGCTCAAAAGCAAACATTTTTTTCCACAGCATTCAAGCTCCATTAAGATTCTGATGGTTTAACTTACACATTTTCTACATAAAACAATACCTCTGGCATGAGCATCCTCTGTGAGAAAATGCCCCTTGTGCAGGCTGCCAACTTATTTAACAGAGATTTGCAAATGAGCAAAGCGTGGAAGTGACAATCAGAGCTCCAATGCACTGAACTTCCAAGAGCTCCAAAAGCTTCACTAAATTAAAGAACAAACTTAAGCTCACAATTTTTCTGAGCTCCTCTTTCAAGAAATGACTGTCACTACAGCTAAACAGTAAAGAAAATTCAATTTGACTACTGTTCATGGTCATTTTGTGGAGAATCAGCATCTGTGTCTCAATTCACATCATTAAGATGACGAGACAACCAGAAAATCCAAGTCTCAGGAAACTCCAAATAGTCCATCTGGTGTTACCAAAGCCTTGTGATCTGGTGCAGGAGAAGCCCAAGTGGAGGTGTATTTGCAGAATCCTGCTCTTGACCCAGAATGCACTTGCTTGAACAATTCCAAATGCTGGTTTAAACCATAAAAAAGGTGAGGCTTAAACTTAAACCCAACACAAACACTGGAAGAGTTGAATGCAAACAGATTATGTCTCAGAAGCAGCTCAGGAACTGTATGGAAGAGAGAAAAGCTAAGCCTAACACAAGCAACCAGAACTATTTATAAATGATTTCACAAACAATAACTCTCCCTACCCATGACAGTTCTCCAGACAAAAATAGGAACGCTCCTGCTGTGTGTACAAGGTTTATGAATGTTCAATGCACACACCACAACCCCACTGCTCTGCTCCCTCACCTCCCCAAATCAGAATACAGCAGTGTTTTGTTTATTAAGTCTTCCACAAAAATCAGGCTGTATGCCTCCTGCTGGAGTTTGGTTTTAAGTACACCAAGTAAAAGCATTACTTCCTCAACCGAATATTCTCATCCCCAGCAGTATTACTTCTCTCTGGTTTTGTTCAAAAAGCCCCCTCTCCTGCTAAAGTCCCTCTTTAATTTCCTTCTTTAAGACTTCTAGAGATGAAGATGAAATACCTTGACACTGATAAAAATTCCATTTTCTAAGTACTAATTCTAGTATTTTATTAATTCTAGGAATGCTGTTTGCCTCCTAATTCTTACCCATCCATCTTTATAGCATTCCCTACTTAGCTCCTCTGAACTGTACAGACCAGTATTAGAAAAAAAGTATTTTCTCCCCTCTCAACTTTCCTCACCTGTTATTGTGAGGAGAGATATTACTATTTTTGAAGGCTTGAAGAAAGCAAATAAATGGATTCCCTCATTTTTAGTTACAATGGACATTCACCTCCCTTTCATCATCAGTTTCCCACTTCCATTCTCTCAGGCTTGTACAGAGGCACCCACAAAATATTTTCTCGTTACATAAATATGGTTGTAAAAACCACAGATACTGAAGACAACCAAGGAATAAACCTTGCTAACTCATTTTCATTTATATTAAGTTATTTCAAGCTGCCACAATCAAACTAAGCAGTCATGGTAATATAAAACTGAATGATGCAGTTTAGGTGCACCAAAAATGCAGTGGAAGGGACAACTCTTGTGATCCATGAGCTGCTACTGCCATCCTGGCATGCTCTGTATCTTGAATTCAATTTAGCAGTCACCTTCATTATACAGTATTAATCTTAAACACCACTTTGGCTTGTCCTCAGCCCTTTTTAAATTTCAGAAAGGATCTGCCTTTCGAGTTCAGCACTGCATGCTCACCATCCTGGAGGAGCAGTCATGCGGCCCCTGCTCCCAGCTTAATGAAGTTCCCCTTAGAGATGAACAGAACATTAAAAATTGCCTCTGCAGCACAGAACAAAATGAAAGCTGCTAAAGCAACTGTACTGCTTGCTCTATTTTAATTTGGGTACTAGGCCTACAGAATTAGGGCCTTACTCTCTGACTGAGCCTAGATGGAAATCCAGTGAAAACAGATGTACAGATAAGTCACACACAATTTTTAACAAAGCTGTGCTTTACTAGACCCTCTCCACACCTGGAAGAGAATATTCAAATGACTCAGAATTACTTCCCAACATAAAACTTTAGTGATAGAGAGATTTCCATTCATAATACGTCCATGAAATAATCCAACTGTCCTGAGACATGACTGATACCTGAATCTGTAACAATGCTGGATACAAGCAATCAAAGGAACAACTTAAGGAAAAAGTAACAAAGGGCACCAGTATTTCAAAAGTAACTTTTCCACAGAAGTGCAACAAAGTCTGTTTAACTTGCACCCACCAATAAAGCCAAGGTCAGCACCTGACACCACTACTTCAAACACCAACTGAGATGTTTCTTCACACCTATAGTGCAAATAGCTATCACACCTAAATTATCACTTACTTTTCTTACTTCAAGGCAGCATGCAGTTGGTCTGTACCAAATTTGTAAAAGTTTGTAAGCATAACCTACACTTGTCAGTGGCTGGGGTCATGGTCATCACCTTAATCAAAACAGCACTGATCTACTGACCAGGCAGAGTACACAACACAGCTGAGGACTGCAGGGTTATCAGTGTGACAACACATCCTTTAGAGATCCTGTATTGCCTTCCTGGACTGGACTCTCTATCAACACAAACCAGGCTGTCTTCAATTTACCTCCAGAGAAAAACCAGATGCTGTCTGTGTCTGGACAATACCCTGAGCAAAGCTGGCAGACATCTGTCTGCAGGATTTATTAGACTATCCCCAATTTACCGTGGAGCAGGAATAGGACAGTGGTGCTTCACCACTGACAGAACACTCTGGGCCTTTTCTCATCTCCTCCTCCTCCCTTGCTGATGGCCAGGATTTCTCTTCTTTTATGTAGGACAGATTATTTTCTAATTTGTTACCAGGAGACTGACCTGATGGAGCCTTTCCCCTGTTCTGTCACTGTCATCTGTTTGGTAACTCCAGCCTAAACACACACCAGTGACAACTTGTACTTCCAAGTCTTCTTCCAGGCTCTAACTTTGGGATCCAACACAAGCCTAAGTTCAGCTATTACATCTCCATACAACCAAGCAATGAGAGCACTGGTGCCGGTCCAGCTGCAGCAGCACCACTGCTGTGTGCACACCTTTAGCAGGCAGCTCTGCACTCCCATCCAAACTCATTCCTGCAATCTTTACGTGACCTAGAAACACTGTCAACCTCAGAAGTTCACCTTCACTCAGTCTCACAACGTAGATGCTGCTGCAGCTGCTCTATCTTGAAGTGTTGGAGCAAATTCTAGAAACTTTTGTAAACAAATGGACCACATTTAGCTTGAGCAGCTTAAAACAGAACACCCCCAACAAGTCTTTCCCACTAGATTTCTGTCTCACTTTCAGCACTTACACTGGAATAATCTGCTTCTCCTGTCAGTTCCCATTTCACCCAGAAACCATGCTAAGCAGACTGACAGCTGCTCCTACAGCTCTTTTGGGAGAGCATCGTGATTGTGGTGGTGCATCCCCCCCTCTCTCAACCTCTGGCCTGCTCTGCAATTTCAGTAATTCCTGTCAGGCCCCGGCCTTTGCACAAGAGCTTGGTGGTGAAGCATTCCTGAACTGTACCAGGAACTCCTGCTGCCTGGACAAGGTGGGAGACAGGAGTAGGAATAATCAGTCATTCTCTGATAGCTTTGGAACATTCTTTACCTGAATTACAGCCTGAGTGAAATGGTACCATCCTCACTTGAATTTCAGAAAATTCCAGTAATCTCCAAAAAGGCATTTAACAGGAATATTTCATTGATTCTGTGTGGGGGGAATTTTTTAATATGTATTCCCATGTATACATACATATCCATATATGTGTCTGTTACCTTTGCACATTTGTGTGTATGTATCTTTTTGTATGTGTGTGTATTGACTTGAACACCCTATAAAACAGTATATATGTTATTATCTTGAATCTATATTATGTTTATAGCTGATTAATTACTAATATCATGTTTAAGTGCTTTTATGATTAAGTTCTGCTAAATCTTGTAGACATAACTGTTGAGACCAAGCCTAAGACTAGGTCCAGCTGCACTGAGACTCCTCCTTGAGGAGCTTAGAAAGGAAAGGGGTTCATTCTGAACCCCCTGACTCAACCAAGCGTCTCCTTTACCTTTTTCCCCCCTTACTCTCTTTTCACTCCAGCCTCTGCATATATGACTCTAGATTCTAATTTGATTATCCTTTATAGGTATTATCCATGCAGTAAGCAGCAGCATACACCTTGCCGCCAACCTTTGTTGTGCTTTTGCAAATTTACATTAAGGCAGATTTTCACCATTATCTTTGGTGGTGACTAAACCCCTCATTTCACAGCAGGGATACAACTTCCATGCACAGTCAGATCAGGATCCAGCACCCAATGCTTGTCAGAGCCATGTGAGCACTGACCTGCTTTGAACATTTGTCAGTCTGGGACTCGTTCAATACTCAGTCTGTGCTGGTTTGCTAACGCAGCCACAGCAATTACAATTACAATGTCAATACTAATTTTCTATAGCTTACATTCTCTTCCTCCCCTGCAGACTTGGGTATGGGTTTGAAAAACATGATTGCTCTAAGAGTAGAGTAACATTTCTTTGGCACCTCACACGAAGAGTATTTATTTCACACTGTTATCTTCCCCTCAAGTCTACACCTGTAGGTTAGGGAAAATCTCAGATTATATATATTTAGTAATTTGGCTTTGTAGCTTAGCCTGGTTAAAGAGCTTATTTCTCCTGCCTGAATCCTTCTCCTCAGAACTGGAGTTAAATGAGGATTTCCAAACTGGAAATGTAAGAGCGATCACAATCACGATTTACAGCATATAAAAATTCCATGTCTTAAAACAATACAGAGAGAAAATTGTGGCTATAACATTCCTACAGTCTAGTTGAGGCACTTCCCAGTGCACTGAGGCAGCAGCATTGGCAGTGACACCTTGCTCCAGATACACGACAGAATTTACCCTAATTTGGAAAAAACCCATATGCTTTGCTGGTTAGGTAATATCAGTCAGGCAATTACACCCATGCTGGTCTCAAATAATTTTGAAACAAGACCAGGAAATGGGGATTTCCTTTGACTGGAATGAATCCAAACAGTGGCAGCTGACACGTCAACAGCAGTGTATTTGCTACTGGCCATTTTCAGCAGAAACATCAACTTAACAACACATTCCTTGCCACTAACGCTCAACTATTACCAGAGGGAGCGAGCCTCAGTTTAAATCCACAGTAACTGCAAGCTGTCAGCATCTATGGATTTTTAAATACTATTATCTATGCTACAAAAGAAAATTGAAGCACAGGAAAAAGCTGTCCCTGATTTAACTATAAAATAGTTTAATTACTGTCTCATGAACTACCCCATTTACCCACAACTGCCACAAAGTACGTTTGGGGCTTTTTTTTCACCACCTGGTAAAAACCTACAGCAGCCTTCCTAAAACACACCACACTGCAATACCATCACTGGTTTATTATTCACAACTTCATACTCAACTTCTAGTGACTCCAG
Source organism: Edolisoma coerulescens (assembly GCA_013397115.1). NCBI lineage: Eukaryota > Metazoa > Chordata > Aves > Passeriformes > Campephagidae > Edolisoma > Edolisoma coerulescens. The sequence goes on from VWZW01002385.1 coordinate 373,879, forward strand.
GCCTAAAAAAAAATCTCTCTCTGCATTGCTTTTTTAAGCTGTTTAAAGGGTGCTGCCTCTGACCTGTGCCATTAAAGACCACCAAAACACTGCTGTTACTTTCAGGATGTTCCTTCCTGTGACAGGCAGTTACAGTTTTGCTCAAAAATCACCTTCCTATCAAGGCAAATATACTGCTGTTGATATTCTCCTCCTATACGTTTAGTGACATTCATGTGGCAATTTTTTACCGTGTTTTAATTGATGATGGACTGATTTTCAACAGAGTAAGGAGGACACTTACTTCGATTTTCATGATTCAATAACAATAGGCAACAAGCTGCTGGAGATGAGATGTATGGCACTACATACACTACAGTAGTAATCCCAAGGGAAGTCACAAACCATTTGAAAAATACTTGTGGGAATTCATATGCAATTTAGTGCTGTTTACTGGCAGCATACCCCAAAACCAGTAAATGCCAAAATATTTCAATATATTGTTTCACCTTTAACGAGTAGTTTATCCCGGACAGACACTCTCCGAGTGGAGTCAGACGCTGGGTTGGATGCACGGGGGCCTCTGACGCCATCATCCCGCTTCAGCTTGCTTGCCAGAGTTAGCATTACTGCTGCTTCCCACCTGGAACACGACGGACAGCAGCGACAGTCACCAAAAACCAGCCACCGGCGAGGGGGGAGGAGGTAAACAAGTCGCAGTTGTTGAATAAGGAGTGAACTACCACCATCAACACAGAACTGCTGCACACAGGTAACAGCGCCGCGATTGAAGGGGAGGATGGCCCACGGCACCAGGAGAATGAGCTCGTTTGGGCTGTGAATACCGAGGGAGGTGCAGCGCATTAGGCCAAGAGGAAATTCAATTTTCTGGAGAAAGGTCGGGCTTACATCAGTGTTTACAAGCCAATTTCACTGCCTGACACTGCTCCTTCAAAAAGACCTGCTGTGAAAATACCCCTGCCAGCCCCCTACTCTCCTCCACACCTCACAGGACAACATCCACAGCTGCCTTTCGGTTGGCCAAAAGAAAAAAAAAATAAAAAGGAGAAAGGGGAGGGATTACTGGAACAACTCTCTAACAGTAGGAAGTGAGCTTTGAAACAGCTCCCAGGGCACAGGAAAGGGATTGAAGCTGCAAACAGTGCAATTATCTACACAGCTGCACAACAATACCTCCTCACAGGGCAAAAACCTTACACACAGAGACTGAAATGAAAAGATACTCTTGCTGTGCCAGCCATCCACTCTAGAAGATAACTGCACTGACAAATTAATTACAGTAAAAGGTGGTCAGAATGCCAAAGTCATGAAGCCAAAACATCCAGTCTGTCATAGCTTAATAGGTCTTGACACTGCTCCCAGCTGAAGGCAACTCCTCCTTCTTTAACATTTTAGCTAAAACCAACACAGTGCTGACAAAATCCAAACCCTTCAGGCCCCCAACCACTAAAATGGAAAGAGAAATTATTATTCTTTTAGTCGTATGAATTAAGCCAACCAAATAAAGGGGAAAAAATGCAAAAAGCCAGGGTATAATCTTTACCTGGAGGCTGAGAAGAACTTAACATAAAAGTGAGCAACAAAGCTTAAAGAAAAGAAAATATATTTCACAACAGTCCCTAACAGTAGGAAATTCTGGTGAGATCTACAAGAAGGTCAAGCTCCCTGAAGCTGACAAGCACAGTGTGTGTCAGCTCCAAGATGTATGTTTAAAAACAAAAGTACAGTTCAGGGTAAATGTAAAATTTACTGGCTGGCTCAACTGAAACAAACCGTAGGTTTTATCCCCGAGAAAGAAACAATAAGCAGAACAAAACAGTCCACTTTTCCCTGGAGAGAGAAAAAACGACAGCTGCTTTTAAAAAAAAAAAAAAGGAAGAGAGGAGTAGGGGGTCTGAAAAGTAATGAACGCGGCCATAAATGTAAAAAAAAAAAAAATCTGTAAACTGCACACCAGCTCTCCCCTCAAAAAAAGCCCCACCTTTTAGGTGCTAATACCAAATAAATTCAGCTTCGATGGGCAATAAATGCCTAAATACCTTTACAGCTTGTCCTAGAAAACCAGGAAAACCAAGAGAAACGTTACCAGCCTGGAAAAGAAATTATTCGCTTCGGCTATATCCCAAATTCTAATGGAATATAGCAAGAAAGCACTCTCAAATCGCAGGTAAAGCTTTACCGGAGAGACAGAGGAGGAGGAAAGGAGAGGCGCTGTGCCTATTTCTATGGAAGGGAGCAAGAGTCCCGGGAATTCTCCAGCTCTCCCGGGAGGGGAGACAGCGGGGGCCAGGGAAGCTCCTCTGCAAGGCAAGGGGATCGCGGGGTTGCGGGGAAGCGGGGCCGGAGACCCCACCGGGAGCCGAGGCCTGGCGGGCCGGCAGACGTAGGGACACCGGGAGCGGCCAGGCCCGAGCCGGGGGCTAAAGGACGGGGGACAGCCCGCACGTACCTGAGCGGGGCGTCAGGGCCCGGCGGCCGCGGCCAACACCATCCCCGGCGCCGGCCCGGGGGGGAGCGGCGGTGGCGGCTCCTCCTTCCTTCTCCTTCCTCCTCTTCCTCCTCCTCCTCCCCCCTCAGCGGAGATCTCGCGAGAACCCAGCTCGGGCCGGGAAGTGCCCCCGCCAGGATCTCGCGAGAGTTTGGCGGGGGCGGCGGGGAGGCCGTTTGCCGCCGGGAGGGCGGCGCCATGTTGGGGCTGCCCCTGAGGGGCCCCCTCAGGCAACGCCGCCATATTGGGGCGCTCCCCCAGCGCCAGTGGGGTCCCGCACTGCCTGAGGGGAATTGATGTCGTTTGAGTTATCTCTCTCCAGGCCGAATTTTCTCACATGTTGTAAACGGAATCACAGAATCATTAAGGTTAAGAAAGACCTCTGAGATCACCGAGTCCAGCCTTTGACGGATCTCAAAACACGTCAACCAGACTGTGGCACCGAGTGCCATGTCCAGTTGTTCCTTAAACACCTCCGGGGATGGTGAGCCCACCACCTTCCTGGCCAGCCATTTCCAATAAATTAAATTCTTTTATTGTGTCCTCACAGTGCTGTGGAAATGGGGGTGATTCAGCTGAATATAAATTATGCTGAGTCTATGGCAAACAGCAACAGACCAAGAGGGAGGAATAAAACCAATTGTCAGGGTGATTTCAGGAGCAGAGCTTAGCCAGACTGCAGCGTTTGCCTTGGTGCCTGCTTAAATTAATCAACTATTTGTACATTCCAGCAGCAGTTGTGTGGAAGACAGGTGAATCAGATGAAATAGTCAATATTAATCACTATGTCAATAATATCAATATGCAATAGTCAATCATATGGAAGCACAAGTCCATCAGATGGAATCTGTTTAAAAAATGATCCTAAGTATGCATTTAGTAATGGAGAGTGAATACTTGAGTGTCATAATTAGACTGACCAAAGACGTCAGGAATTTTCACGGTTATGTTTTATCAGCCCTCCCATCTGTAAAATAGGTGCATAAACTTAAGTTCTTCCATTTGGTCGCTTCCACTAAGTAAGGGAACCAACACTTAGCCATTAGAGCAGCATCCAGGTTAGAAGTTGTGATAAGGCAAAGCTGGAGACCTGACACAAGGGAAGTTTGGCAGACGGCTACTGAAATACTCACTGCGTCCTAAACATTCACTGCAGTGATACCACTACCCCTTCCCCAAAAAGAAACTGGAATTTAGCTTACTGAAATCTAGTTAAACCAGCACAGAACTGCTGCTTAGAGCCCTTTCTTCCCTCCTTAGGCTTTTCTCTCCAGATCCACCTATTGTTTGGATAACGCAGCACAGCAGCTTTGGACAGAAATGTTCAAAAAACAACCTCCCCCCGCCCCCAGATGTTGGCCGTACATAGGTTCCAGAGAGGGATTTCTTGCAAGCCTTCAAAAGCGAGGGGTGAAATCGGGAGCAGGGCCAGGAGGTGGGGTCCCAAAGCAGCCACTGATGGCATCTTCCTGCTCCTGGGAGCCCAAAGTCACAGAGGCAGAGCGTTCCTGCAGCTTGGTTTTTTGAGAGACGAGCTGCGCCTCCTAACCCAACCCCGTCGTCCATGGGGAATTCCAGGCACGCCTCCGCGGCTTTCCCTGCCCTTGGGAGATGCTGGCCCGAGGGCGTTTCCGTCTGGATGGGTTTTCATTGCCTCGGGTGCTGCTCCTGACATTAGATGGCAGCACATGGGTAGGCACCTGGGGCATGGCCAAGCGACAGAATCTATTAAAACTCTCCAAAAAAGCCTGATAACATCCAGGCTCTTTTCCTCTCCCCAGATTAAACGCAATGAGGTTCCTTTCGGGCAATGTCCTTGCAAGGATGTGCAGGCAATACCTGGGCTGTGGAATTGTAGGAAAGCTCAGTAAAAACGCGTTGATGGCAGCTTATCTGCTTATGGTAGCTACTTTAGTTTTCATATTAAATAGTATATAAGAAAATAATTCATACAAGCAAGTATGCATAATAAACTCTTTAATAAATAGCAGGTAAAAAAAAATAGATTTCCTTAAAAACTTTTTGAGAACCAGAAAAACAAAGGTATCCTATAAATACGCATATTCACGTTCTTTCAGGAAGGGCATTAACTTGCCTTCTCCCGAGCCAATAATTTAAAAGACTGTGAAAAAAAAAAAAAATAGTTTCCTAAGCTCGCATAAGTGAGGAAAAGGGTTAAATAGGAAGTTCAGCGCAGCGCAGTCGTTTCTCCCGCTCCTCGGGGCGTCCCTTGAGGGCGGTGCCGTGGGCTGGGGCTTCAGGGCCCTTCAGCACTTGTCCTGCAGGGCCGCGCAGCGCAGGTTGTCCAGCACTTGTAAAGCGTGCAGGATGGTGGTGGCCCTCAGGCACGCCGTGCCCTCGGTGCTCTCCTGCGGCGGGGAGAAAGGGGGCTCAGCACTGAGGTGGGGGTGCAGCCGTGCGCTCGCCGACACCCCAAGAGCCGTCACCCCGCTGGCCTGACTTACTGTTCGCATGGCCGCCTGCAGCTTGTGCAGCCAGTGCCTCAGCCTGCCCGAGGGCTGATGCGAAGGGTCCACCTGCAAGGAGAGCGGCTGGGTAAGGAGCAGCCCCGCAGCGCGGCCGCCAGCACCGGGGCCGCTGAGCTGGCCCGGGGCAGGGCTTTGGGGGAGGCACTCACACAGCCCCGCACATCCTCCCGAGCCTGGGTGAAGAAGTCCAGGGGCCGGCGGCGCACCTCGGCAAAGCTGGGGACAGCGGGGAGCTCCAGCATGGCAGTGGTGAGGTTCAGCTCGGCCGCCACCAGCACCACTCGGTCGGACATCTGTGGGTGGAAGTGTCCTGGTTAGGGACCCGAAGCACCAGGGCTGGAGGATGGGGGTCTCGAAGACCTGCCCGGGGGTGCGGATGGAGGTGGGACCGGCTGACAGGAGAGGTGTGCCCCCTTTTTACAGCATAACTTCACACTTACCGGCAGGG